>CM056049.1:239724086-240137857 GCA_029574335.1 Rana kukunoris
TACTCTTCATCTCTGGCTCCACTTTCTGGTACTTGACTTGTGCCCTCCCATAGGGCCCTCACTCCTTCTGGGGTAAGCTGGGTCCATTCTTCCAAGGGGTCATGGGGTCTTCTTGACAGGGCATCCGCATCTCGTTACCAACTCCTGGTCTGTACTTCAGGCTGAAGGTAAAGGCTGAGAGGGCACTAACCACCTGTGACCGGTGGCATCCAGCTTTGCAGTGGTGAGTAGATATGTGAGGGGGTTGTTGTCCGTCTTGACCACAAATTCAGCCCCGTAAAGGTAGTCCTTCAACTTGTCCACCACTGCCCATTTTAAAGCCAGAAATTCAAGCTTGTGAGTTGGATAGTTTCTTTCAGCAGGGGTCAGACTTCTACTCACATAGGCAACTGGCCGTAAGTGCTCTTCATGCTCCTGGTAAAGCACTCCCCCAGCCCGTCGCGGCTGGCATCCACATGTAACTCATATGGTTTGGCAGGGTCTGCATAGGCCAACACTGGGCAGTAGTAAGACTCCACTTTAGCCTCCTGCAGGCCTCTTCACATTCTGGAGTCCACTGATCCTGGATGGACTCTTTCTTCCTTCTAGACCCCTCTTTTAGGCTTCTTCGGCTGACCGCGCTTTCACCAGCTTCTTCCTGCTCCTTTAAGAGTTCAGTGAGTGGGTGGGCTATTTTTGCAAATCCCTCTACGAATCTTCGGTAGTATGAGCAGAAACCCCAAGAATGACCTGAGCTCAGTTACGTTGGTGGGCCTGGGCCCAGGAAGTGACAGCTTCTAGTTTCTTGGGATCAGTTGCCACTCCTACCTTCTTCAGACACAATGTGTCCCAGGTAACTCACCGAGGGTTGGTAGAACTGGCACTTCTCCATAGAGAGTTTCAGGCCTTCATCATGAAGTCTCTTCAAGACCTTCTCAAGGCGTTCTTCATGTTCTTCCAACGTCCTCGTCCCAAAGACTATGACATCATCCAGGTATACCAGGACTTCAAGGAGATTCATGTCACCCACTGTCTTCTCCATCAACCTCTGGAAAGTTGCTGGGGCCCCAGTCAGGCCTTGCGGCATCCGTTGAACTCAAAGAACCCAACTGGGGTGATGAAAGCGGTTTTCTTCTCCTTGTCTTCAGGGCACATAGGAATCTGGTAATACCCACTCTTCAGGTCCATACGCTGAACCCCACTTTGCTCCTGACAGACTCTGTAAGGCATCCTCAATTCGGGGTGTGGTGTACTGGTCTGGGATGGTCTCCTCCGATTCAGGTCCTGTAGTCAATGCACAGGCGTAGGGACCCATTCTTCTCCCCTGACCACCACTATAGGGGAGGCGTAGGGACTCCTGGACTCTCGGATAATGCCCGTCCTCTTAAGTTCAGCCAATTGTTCCCTCAAGTCTTCCAGATCTCCTAGGGGGATCCGCCGGACCCTTTCCCGAAATGGCTTGTCTTCCTCCAGACGAATTCGATGGTGGTACTCATTGCCAATCCTACGTCAAATTCACTTTTCGAGAAGGCTGCTCTCCATCTCAGCAGTTGGGCTTTGGCCCTTTCCCTCCATGCAGGAGTAAGAGGCGTATTTTTTTGGGCTGAACTCTTCTTCAGGGATTTCTGGGGCTGACCCTCCTTTCAAACCTCCTGGTTCGACTGGAACAAGCCGGACTGACCCGTCCCAACAGTAGCCTGGCTGGCACTCTCACTGGCACTGTCGCTGTGTTGCGGACACTGACTGGAACTTTGCCGTGAGTTCTCTCCAATACTCTGGTGGGCAACACTTCAGTGATGAGTTCTAGTCCGTTTCTCTCCCCTCTTTGCGGTTTTCCAGGACAATGAAAGGGCCTGGTTTCTTCCAGCTCAATTTGACCGAGGCTTTTAGGCAGATTACTTCACCCGGCTGGACTATTTTCTCTCCTCTGTTCAGCAGCCAGATTTTTCCCACTCCCTCTTCAGGAGCCTTCTCCTCCTGGATAAGGTCTCGGTATGTCTGGGCCAACATGGGATGTATTTCAGTGGGCGGGTATCCTTCTTAATTACCAGCGGTGCAAGTAGTCTCCTCACTAAGTCAGTGTTTGTCCCAATGATAAGAGAGCTCTTGTCAGCTCCTGGAGGACGAGGGCACACTATGGCCAATGTGTCAAAGGTCTCCGTCTCTCCTACTGTACTTGGGTCGAAGGTGAGTCTGACTGGCAGGTAACCATCATATGGAAAGTTCTGAGTGCCCAAACCCCATATCTCCAACTCCTCCAATTTCCGTAGTGGCAGGTGCTTGAGATGCTTGTCATAGAAGTCCCTGTATAATAAGGTTACTTGGGCTCCAGTATCCAGCAGGGCTTTTGTGTAGATTCCTTCCACTTGGATGGGGACAATTGGGGAAGGTCCCACTAGCTTGGGAGGAAATCCACTGGTAGCTGTACCCTTAGCCTGCTTTGTGGCTCGGACTTTGGCCTTTGAGGGCCTCTTTTTCTTCTGCTGCCACCGCCTTGTTGGTGGCTCCAGTGGGCCGTAGCACGTGAGTCGGTGTGGAGTTCGCTACTGCACCCGGGCGCCCAGTTGACTCCTTCACTGGGGCCCTCTGAAGTTTCCTCCGACTGATGTGGGTTTTCCTCGGGTAGTGGGCTGGGGCACACTCGCCTGAAATGTCCATCCCTCCGCATTTGAAACAGACTCTTTGTGTTTGTTTCGTAGGGCTGGTAATGGTGGTAGCTTTTGGGACCTTCCTTGGCATAATAACTCCTTCTGCCTTTAGTTTCACCAGCTGAGTCATCATCATGGCCATCATCTCCAGTATCTCTTTCTGGGTCTGCATAAGCCTCTCCAGCTCCGTCTGACTCGCGGGTGGGTGGTGTACAGATGAAAGCCATGATCCCTGGTCAATGGTTGCCGCCAGCACATTCAACTCCTGGGTGTCTAAGGGGACACCTACCTGCTGTATTTTAGCACTTGTGGTGTTTGAAGCTTGAAGCTTTCTCTGTTTCTGGTCTCTCTCAATCTCCATCTTATCCGCTTCGTTCACTTTTTCAAGAAGGACCTCGTCTGGAGTTAAGGGATCTTCCAAGTACTGCTTCAAGTGGAGCTTGACATAGTCGCTCCTCAGCCCGTGGTCACGGATCTCCGGAATTTCTTCTGTACCAGCTCAGCTCCAAATTGTTCCCCGCTCCCTCTCTCTCCTGAGGTAAACAGCAGGCGGTCCTTGAGTTCAATGGCCCGAAACAGAAAGTTCTGAGGAGTCTCTTTACTGTCCTGTGCAATATTTATCAGTTGGTGGAATAGCTCTGTGGCATCTTCCTCCTCATAGTAACTTTTTAGAATCCTCTTAAGCTGGTTCAAAGTCAAATCACTCTTTCTCTCTAACATGCCCCTAACACTTGAGCCTGGGCTGATGGCGTGGATCACAGCCTCTCTGATTTCCGATTCCAGATATCCTTTTTGTAGCCCCAGCTCTATTTGGTGTAGGAGGCTGGTGTAAGACAGTTTGCCCTTCTGTTCCTTTTCTCCTATCTGGCCATCAATGCGGAAATCCGTCCTAATAGTTACTTCTTGCAGATAGCCCCTGCTGCGTCTTCTTGGCTCCCTCCTTGGGTTTGGTGTCATCTGGCCAGCTCTCTGGTCTTCTGAGCCGACGCGCAGTCCATCCATGCGATCTGCTATGATGCTGGATGTCTCCTGAAACTTTTCCTGTATTTCACGGTATTGTCGCTGTAACTCAGCCAGTTGTTGTTCCGCCTGCCGCTGGGCGGCGGCTCCTGCGTTCCTGTCTAGGGGTTCTAACTGCTTTTTGCAGGGGTGTGTCAGGTGGAACACTGTCTTCTCAGACAATTTTATGGTAGCACCGTGGAAATTTTCAGGGACACCCCGTCCCCACTCTATCAGGGCATAGGTGCAATCAGTCCCAAAGTCTGGTTTCACTGCAACCACGTAGGCCTTTCTGTCTGGAGACAATGTCTGTACCACCTCTTTGATTTGCTTCTTCTCCCAGTAGCTCCCTGGGAGTTCAATGGCCACGCTCGCTTCTGAGCGTGTCCCTTCTGCTTCGCACCAACGGACTACTGTGATGGGGTCCATGGTGACCTCAAGGGGGGGGGTGGGTTTCTTGTAGAGTGACAGGATCCCGGACGAGCCCCCACGTGTAGCACTGACCCCCGCAGAAGCTGCTGATTAAATTTTGGGCCTGCACTCTAACTACAACCCCAATGATAAGGCTCAATCCCCTTTACACAGCTGTGGTGCAATACAATACAATACTGTACAATGTGATACCAGATACCTGTTTGTAACTTCAGGATCCACGAGCGGCACCTAGAGTGAATAAAGCAATACGCCACAACCCTGGTATGCTTAAACAGTAGTATTCTTTTACTGTTGATAATTGGCAAGTAAAGAAACACCAGTACATAAACTGTGCTATCCTCCTAACATGGGATGAGAGCACAAAAAATTAAATCTATACAGCAATCAAATAACAAACAGTATACCTGCAGGTATATGAATAAGAAAATAAAACTAAGCCTAGGAGCTCCCCCTACTTTGTAAGGTAACCGTGAGATCTCACAAAAAAAAACAAACAGTCAGTTCTTGATCTTCTTTCTTCGCTAGCTAATAATAATGTTTCCCAAGTAATTTGTAATCCAAACAAAACGAATAAACTTCCTGAAAAAAATGTCTCCGCAATGAGTGGGTTAACTGCCTTGGCCTTCTGGAGAGCGTCCCGAACAACTAGGCCTTCAACCTTCCTAAAGGCAACCCCTCCGCTTCTTCTTGGAAGTATGTAGTGAGGCCTGTGTGTTAGTCTAATGGCGTGTGAGGCATAACAAACTGTGGGCCGTAACCCACTCACCTAACTGGACACAGGCTCCGTACAGTCCGGCGACCTCCTCCCGTTGCTCCCGTCAGCTGGATCAAATGCCAGGCCAACTCTGCTGGGGGACTCCCGTCCTCCGATGCTCAATGGAAATGTCCGTGGGCCTTGTTGTTCGGTCCCGTCTCCTCACAGATCCTCTCCCGGCTGCCCATGCGGTTCCAAAAGGACCCAAGATGGCTGCTCCCACTCCTTATATAGCAAATCCCAGCATGCACTGCGCAAGAAATTGTTCCTGGGTCTTTGATCAACTTCCTATTTACAAAGGTCAACTCTGAGAACCAATAGTCTTTCTTCTTTATTCCCTCAGATAGTGGAATGCTTCTTGCATTAACAACAATTGGCCACTAGATGGCTCCAAGCACTCAACAATCTCAATGTCCATGAATGCCATCTAGGGAATGCAATATACACATTTATGTACTATATATATACATCAGCGCTACATGTATATAATTCCACATGTGTTAATTCATAGTTTTGATGCCTTCAGTGTGAATCTAAAATTTTAATAGTCATGAAAATAAAGAAAACTCTTGGAATGAGAAGGTGTGTCCAAACTTTTGGTCTGTACTGTATATATATATATATATAAAATATATATATATAATATATATATATATATATATTATATATATATAATGTTTGAGGGTTCTGAGTAATTTTCTCAAAAAAAAAATAAGATTAAGATTTATACATGTAGGAGGAAGTGTCAGAATTTGCCTGGGTGGCAAGGGGGTTAATTACCATAAGTAGGTCATATACAACAAATTTGAATAAGCTATGTGAGCTCATCCTCTCAGTCTGCTGCAGAGTGTGTCAGCTTGTATTTAAACTGGTCGCTCTGTATGTAGTTTCTGACAGGCTGTGCAAGCAGCCCTGTATCTCCGGAACCCTAAATGATAAGAGCCCCATATTTAGGCCAGTGGTGGAGTAGGTCTTCATCTACATACCTCTAAATGGGATCTCTGTAACCCCTGGTCGCTGCGCTATAACCCTTCAAGTCAATCTTTTTATTTTGTTTGGGCAAATGGGTCTATCTTGAGGACAGGGCCTGGAGCTGCAGCTCCAAAAGCCCCTTTGTTAATCTGGCCCTGCCCGCAATGTAGTCATTGGTCCTGGTTGTGAGGATTGACTGCTTTCCGAGTGGGTGTACCTTAAGAGACTGGGGCTAGAGTCTTGGTGGCATGAGAGAGTTTTCCAACATCACCCACGTTTCCCTAGTTTGTGAAGTTTCCCTAATTCTTGTGAAAATTTTTTAAATGCCGCAAAAAAAGGAAGGGGGAGGTGAATTGGCATCATCTGAATTAGGTAGAGAAGTTCGGGGAGGACAACCATCTTAATGAGGGGCGAGCGACCAAAACATGATACGTGAGATTGGTTCAGTCCTTCAGATCTGATTGAATTTTAGAAAGGGTGTGTAGAAAGTTGTGACTATAAAGATCCGTTATTTTCCTGGTAATTTGAATGCCTAGGTAGTTAATGACTTATTTCTTCCATTGAAAAGGTAAGGAATCTTGACAGTGAATGACTTCCAGAGGGCTTGATGACATGTTCAGGGCATGCGATATGAAATAGATAATTTTAAGATTCGATAACTCACCAAAGTGATTTATGTCATTCAATAGGTTAGGTAAGAACAACCAAGGAGTTTGTCAGGAAAACAAGATATCATGGGCAAATGCTGCTACCTTTCTGTGCTCAGTGGAGATTCCCTTGATATTCGTTATGGTTCATAATCTATTCAGTAGGGGTTCTAAAGTCAAGACAAAGATCAAGGGAGAAAGAGGGCAGCCCTGAAGGGTACCATTGCTTATTGAGAAGGCGTCTGACAGGAGGCCATTAGCTTTCACCCTTGCAAGATGGATTTCTAACCTAAAAGCTACTCGTTCCGCTGGCCACAAGGAGGGATTTCATTTTAAGCCCTTTTTTTATAGTCAATAACCCTGCTGGAGACTGACTTTCATTCACCTGAGTGCGCACTTCAAAGACAAACCCTTTCATTTCTGTGCCCCTAGTGTTACATAAGTAACACAAACTGAGACACAGAATTCTCATTATTTGCTGTTTCATTATGTTCTTACTTACGCGGCAATGTTTGACGTATGGTGCAGCGGGGGTACATATACCGGCATATACCGGCGCTGACATGACGATTATTGGGTGGCCTGTGGATAACAGCATGTATGTCTATCTGGGGAAACCAGATGACATGACTTGGTCTTGCATGTTTATTACCAATTGTGGTCAGTGAGGCCAGTTTACCTACTATTAAGGGCACTGGTATTTTTATTTAGTTTAGACTGATTGTATTGAGCCCCATGGAGCTGAAATGACTGTTTACAGGGTATATGGACATAATAGTTAACTGATTTATTTTAAAAATTATTAAAAATAGATAAAAATCAATCATATAATGTGCCTGCAGTTTCGTTTTTAATCTAGTTTCATGTTTCTGTGAAGTACAGAGACACACAGAACAAAAACAGTAAGGTAAAGAAAGCTATTTAACTAAAAAATGTTTTCCTTTAGTGACCCTTTAAGGGAAAAAAAAGTACTGATGGTCCATGTTGATTTGCTGTTGACCCCATACTACACAACATCCTTAGAGAGTACATCTGAGGCCTCGTACACACGAGGCAATCTATTTGTTCAAATCGGTCGGCCCGACCGATTTGAACAAATCTGTTTGCTAGGATTTTGGTTTGCTCGCATGTACACACGAGCAAACCAAAATCCCCGCCAGCAGACGGCGCGCTGACGTGTCGGTGACGTGGCGGTGACGTTGACGCCGCCACGTCACCGCACCAGGAAGTAAAACACTTCCGCGCATGCGCCGAATCCATTCGGCGGCGGTGCGAGACGACATGTCTGCTGGTAAGTGTACTAACCAGCAGACATGTCGGGCGGACGGATTCCCACCCGATAGATTTCAAAGCATGCTTTGAAATCTGTCGGGTGGCCAAATCCGTCGGCTCGCCCGTACACACGATCGAATCTGTCTGCTGGACGGTCTAGCAGATAAGTATAAGTATAAACAAAGTATAAATAAATAAGTATAAACAAAGTATACAATTGTAAAGTGTTCTAAAAAAAATTGTAATTTCAAAAGCACAGCACGAGACAGTTAAGGCCACTGTTTGCTATGACTGTAATTAAATCTGTTAATTTGTTTGGTAATACACAGACATGCATAATTTCTGTTAAGCTCCTAGAAAATGCCCCGTTGTCAACAACTGGGATTTTTACACATATAATTTAAGTAATTGGAATATTGACACTTTGGGATTAATTGAATTTTTTTTTTATTAAGACACTTAGAGGTACAGCTGTGTTACAAGAAAGTTCCCATGGTACGAGTTACCTGATGTTTACAATCCCTACCCTATTTAGAAAAATATTTTGGGTAATTTGGTAATTACAATGCAGTTCAGAGAGATGTTGTTAAGTGACTGTAATACCGAACCATTCTTTGCTATGGTTTACTCTTAAAGAAGAAATAAAACAGGCATACCCCACTTTTAAAGACACAATGGGGTTTATTTACTAAAGCTGGAAAGCGCAAAATCAGGCTCACTTCTGCATAAAAACCATTGAGCTTCCGGGTTTTATTACCAAAGCTTAATTGAAAAAGCTGGGGTTAGAAGCTCATTGGTTTCTATGCAGAAGTGAGCCTGATTTTGCACTTTCCATCTTTAGTAAATAAACCCCATTGTGTACTTAACCTCTTGAGGACCGCTGCACGCCGATATACGTCGGCAAAACGGCACAGCGGCGCGCTCGCGACCTGGTCCTCTTCTCCGTGACTGTCGCCGCAGAACAGCGGATCCCGCGATCCTGTCACAGAGAGGAAGAACAGGGAGAGGTAAGTGTAAAGTAAACCTCTGCCCGTGCTTCCCAGTGAGCCTGTCACTGATCGTCTGTTCCCTGTCATAGGGAACGACGATCAGTGACGTCATTTGCGCAGCCATGCCCCCCACAGTAATAATCACACATTAGGGCACACTTAGCCCCTACAGCACCCCTTCACTGCCAGTGTCATTTTTACAGTAACCAGTGCATTTTTATAGCACTGTTCGCTGTAAAAATGACAATGGTCCCAAAATAATGTCAAACGTGTCCGATGTGTCCGCCATAATGTCACAGTCACGATAAAAGTCGCTGATCGCTGCCATTAGTAGAAAAAAAAATATTATTAAAAATGCAATAAAACTATCCCCTATTTGGTAGACGCTATAAATTTTGTGCAAACCAATTAATAAACGCTATTGCGATTTTTTTACCAAAAATATGTAGAAGAATACGTATCGGCCTAAACTGAAGAAAAAATATGTTTTTTTAATATATTTTTTGGGGATATTTATTATAGCAAAAAGTAAAAGATATATTTTTTTTTAAATTGTCGCTCTATTTATGTTTATAACGCAAAAAATAAAAACGCAGAGGTGATAAAATACCACCAAAAGAAAGCTCTATTTGTGATCAAAAAAGGACACCAGTTTTGTTTGGGAGCCACATCGCACGACCGCGCAATTGTCAGTTAAAGCGAAGCAGTGCCGAATCGCAAAAATTAGCCTGGTCTTTTTTTACTTTCAATATGTTTATTGGTGTTTAACAGAGAAAGGAGAACATACAGTACAGTAACATTCTGATCTTCGGTCAACAAGGCCTGCTTTCACAGTTACAGAACAAATGAAAACATTAATGACAAGGATACAATATTAGTTTGCCGTTAAGAACGTAGATTGCATTGTATACTAACAGATTCAAGGTAGGTGACTCCCTGGGACCTTGATTACAGGTCAATAGAAACCCTGTATGTGTCCCCCCTCTCCAGGGGGTTGTCCCATGGATACATCCCATGAGCTCCCGGTGACCCGTGCTGAGGTAAGCCCCTGGGACCAGTAGGGGGATCCTCCCACTGAGCCCAGAAGCTCCAGCCCGCCACCACTTTGGGATCTCGCTGTGGCAGAACCGGAACCTCCTACGGCCCCGTGTCCCCCCCCCCCCTCAGAATGGCCAAGCCGCAGTATCAGGCATCGTGGAGAAAATAACAAAGGTGAAGAATCTGGAGTCTAGTTTCTGGAATAAGCTTGGTGCTCAAGTCTGCGTACAACCTTGTCCACTACATAGCGGAGCAATTTCCCGTTCTCACACATCGAGGAGGTTGGGAGCAGAGTGTCCCAGACAGAGAGAGTAAAAGAAGAGAGAGGGAAAGGAAAGGATAGCATTCCAGGTTCTGCCACTCATCCGTTTGTAATGCCCGGACAGAGGGAAATATTGCAATGTGTAGCCCAGGGTTCCCATATAGCTTCAAATCGTCCTACCTTGTCCAGCAGTTTTGCCACTATGTGTTCTTGCGCCATTAGCCAGGATATTTTGCGCTTTGCCAGTCTGAGGGAGACAGTGGGAGACTTCCATGCCCACACAGGCCTTATTTTCGCTCCCAGCAGGATGTAGAATGTAAGCGTTTGCCGGTGTTTAGGAATTAAAGGGATTTTGGGGTTTAGAAGGGCAATGGATGGATCCGGAGTGGTTGTGGTTCCCGTTATCTTCCTTAAAGTATGAAATACCTTTTTCCAGTATGAACTAACTCGGGGACATGTCCACCAGATGTGGAACATTGTGCCCTCCAGTTTGCACCCCCTGAAACATAGGGGAGACGCTTCCAAGTAGATCATTGCCAGCCTAGAGGGAACGTAGTACCACCTGCTTAGAATTTTGAGGTTTTCTTCTATCAGTGAGACGTTAAGAATACCCTTATAGGCTTGTTGGAAAGCCTGTGTGTAAGCGGGGAAAGGGTGTTGCGTTTCACAGAGGAAGCCAAGTAAGTTCTTTGAACAAGGTAACGTTTATTACCGAAGGCGGTAGTAACAACAGTCTTTATAATCAAACAGCAAACGGTTCTTCTCCAGGCACGGAGGCACACATATGCAACACAGCAGCTATTGTTCTAAGCGATGTGGCTTTCTGGGTAACACAGGCACTCCTCACTCAATGGTACGCTATATACCCCGGCACCCAATGCAGATTGGAAGAGGCTGGAAACACGTTACCCGTAGCAGCTGGGAGTCTTTCATCCGACCCAGGTTACCACTGCGCGACTCCGTAGGAGCCCTGAACTATCCCTACAGGCTGGAACACTCTCCCTGACTTCTTCTACCTCTCCCTCACAAGCAGGGTCTCTGTCCCTCTCTACATCCACATGTGTTCTCCCCAAAAAACGAGCCTGAGCTTTTTATATAAGGAAACCACCCAAAAATGGCCTCCCAAATCTCTCGAGATCTAGTGCGGCCTATCAGGATGCAGGGCTCCTGCAAAATGGTGTTGGAGACACTATAGAGGTAAATAGTGGTAACATAATAAACATAACAACTAGCTACAGCGTGAAATACATACGATGCTTTACCACTTACTCTTGCAGCACTGAAATACCCTATCACTGACAGCTGCTTACATTTTCCCCCCGTTTGAAAAGTGCAATCCCTTGCATTACCTAGGGGAAGACAATTAACACAGTGCAAGAAGATAACATGTGAGTCAATAAGCAACACAACAGTTCAAGATATAGTCAGCAAAGCGGACAGGTCTCCGTCCCTGTGTCGTACGCCTTGGAAAGCGAGGCTCCAGATCCCCCAAATGTCCATCTCTATCAGCTACAGCAGGGTACTGTTCCTCACCCACGACAGGGTCAATAGGTACTACTTCATCCATAAGAGGTTCATCCTCCTCAGGGATGGGGGCCACTTGCACATCTGGTTCCCTTGCTAGCAAGTTCCATTCAGTTACAGCAGCCGGATTCTCTGTTTCTCCTTCTGCCGGGGATAAGCTCTCTATTGCAGGCAGAGGAGGCAAACACCATGTTGCAGAGTCATTGTTGAGGATTTCCTGGTTGCAGTCCCGTCTAGCCGACGGTGGAAAGACAGGAACAGGATTATCCGTTCGTGACTCCGCACTGAACACACAGGGACGGAGGAGATTACGATGCAGTCTTTTGCGCGGCCCATCTGGCTTCTCTGCGACCAGATCGTACACAGGCCGCCCCGTGAAAGGTTGCTGTTCGACTCGATACGCACATGGCTCCCACTTAGGCTCCAGCTTACTACCCCTCAGATGTTTGGGATTCCTCACCAAGACTCTGTCGCCCGGTGCAAGTGGCAACAATTGGACAGCACTTTCCTCTGCTAACTCCTGGTGTTTTCCCAACACTATTTGTTTGGCTTGATCCAGCCGATGCCAGTGATCTTGGACCCACTCATCCGGGGTCCTTGACGTAAAAGGCTCTGGGGTTTCTAGGAGTAAATCCACCGGTAACCGGCCGTAACGCCCAAACATCAGAAAATGAGGAGTATAACCAGTGGCTCTATGCACAGTCTGATTGTAAGCCCAAACGACATCTCCTACATACTGTGGCCAACGTACTCGGTGCTCCTGCTCTAAGGTGCGAATTAATCCCAACAAGGTGCGATTAAAACGTTCACATGCTCCATTTCCTTGGGGGTGGTAAGGAGTAGTATGCGACTTCCGGATACCACTAAGACGACACAGTTCAGAAAACACCTTAGACTCAAAGTTCGGCCCTTGGTCCGACAGAATCCTTTTGGGGCACCCATATGGCTGGACTACATGGGTTCAGAACAGTTTAGCCGTGGTGGTGGCAGTCTGATCTTTAGTTGGCACTACGATGGCAAACTTGGAGAAGTGGTCCACAAACATCAAGGTATAGCGATACCCTGACGATGTGTCCGCCACTGTCAAGAAGTCCATGGTCAGCAATTCAAAGGGTTCTCCCGTTCTCACCACCAGAGGGGTAGTGTGCTCTGTTCCTCCCTTGTGGATGACACAACTCTGACACTCCTGACATGCCCTTTTCACCCACTTAGACAGCCCCGGACAAAATATGTACTTACGAATAAGGGCCTCTGTCCGTTCCGCACCGAAGTGTCCTCCAATCCGGTGAAAAATTCGACAAACCTCCAAGGCCTCCGATTGAGGGATGACCAGCTGATGAACAATTCGCAGCTCTCCAGGAACTGGTGCTTGTCTATATAAGAGCCCATTATATCTTTCCAGCCGATCCCACTGTTTTAGCAGCTGGCACAACGTCGGTGAGAGCTTTCTTCGCTCCCTGGAATCTGGCTTCCGATTCCTGTCCCAGTATCTAACGAGCTGATCCAGGTCAGGATCGTTCCGTTGGAGTTGTAACCATTCCCGAGGAGTGTGAATTTCGGACCCTCCTGGTAGGCCCTGATTACTTTGCAGAGTCGATGAAGCCAGTTGCTCCTGCGTGTTGACCCCAGAGGGGACGACCTCCTCCCCCTCCAGTTGTTGATCTAGATCATCCTGAGGCCGATCCAAGGGAAATCGAGAGAGGGCGTCAGCATTACCATTGGAGCGCCCTGGTTTGTAGTGAATGGTATAGCTGAACCGGGCCAATCGTGCCACCCAGCGTTGTTCCAAAGCGCCCAGTTTCGCCGTCACTAGGTAGGCGAGAGGATTGTTGTCAGTATATATGTCCACCCGGCCACTCACCAAGTACTCAGCAAACTTTTCTGTGACGGCCCAGACTACCGCTAACAACTCCAGTTTAAAAGAGCTGTAGTTGACTGGATTACGTTCGGTAGGGCGCAAGCTCCGACTTGCATAGGCAATGACCCGCTCAGTTCCATCTTGCTCCTGCGCAAGCACAGCCCCCAACCCTTGAAGGCTGGCATCGGTGTACACCCGGAAGGGTTTATGGTAGTCCGCGTAGGCCAATATGGGTGCAGAAGTCAGCTGCGCCTTGAGGGCCTCCAATGCCTCACTCTGTGCTGCCCCCCAACTGTCAATGATACTGGGAGAAGATTTACCTTTGCGATGAGCAGGCTGACCGCACAGCAACTGGGTTAAGGGGGCTGCAATAGTAGCAAAGTTCGGAATGAATCTGCGGTAGTAACCCACAAGTCCCAAGAAGGAGCGTAGCTCTGTTACCGTTTTAGGGCTTGTCCATGCCCGTACAGCCTGAATTTTATCTGGATCGGGGGACACCCCCTTTGCCTCGACCACATGCCCCAAATACTGGATTTTGGTTCTCATGAGATGACATTTTTCCGGTTTGAGCCGAAGGCCATACTGGGTCAGCCGTTGGAGGACTTGATCAAGATGTAGCAAATGGTCCTCGAACGTTCTGGAGAAAATGATAATGTCATCCAAATAAATCAAGACAGATTCAAAGTTCAAGTCTCCCAAGCAGCGCTCCATCAACCGTTGAAACGTACTGGGGGCATTGGTCAGGCCAAAGGGCATCCGATTGAACTCGAATAGTCCCATAGGGGTGATAAAGGCCGTTTTTTCACGATCTTCCTCTTTTACGGGGACCTGCCAATATCCGCTGGCCAAGTCGAGCGTGGAGAAGTACTGTGCCTGCCCCAAGGCCATCAAGGATTCCTCAACCCGGGGCAGTGGGTAAGAATCCCGATGGGTGCAGGCATTCAATCTGCGATAGTCCACACAAAAGCGTAAGCTCCCATCTTTTTTTCGCACCAGAACTATGGGCGCAGCCCAAGGGCTACGACTCTCTCGAATCAACCCCCCTTTCAGCATACCGCGTAACAAGTCTTTGACCTCTTGACAAAGAGCGGGGGGTATATTACGATATCTTTCCCGAACCGGAGCAGCGGCTCCGGTGTGGATGGAATGATCCAAAGCGTTAGTACAACCGTAGTCCTCAGGGCCTTGAGAGAACGCCATCAGATGTCTATGAACTAATTGCTGGAGCTTGTTACGTTGGTCAGGAATCATTCCCGGCACCGGAAGCGCTAGTTTTCCAACAATTTCGGAAGATGGTCTTCTGCTGAATCAGGTAGAGCTGTTTGCAAGGCAGCGCAGGCGGCCTCCACCCCAGGGCAAGGGTCAGTAATGCAACTTTTGGGTACTGTATATAACTCAGCAATGGTCATGTCTGTGGGCACTTGAATAGGGGTGGACCCCAAGTTAACCAGTTGCACCAACACCTGTCCCTTACGGACAACAGACAAAGTTCTGGCTACCAGCCATTCACCTTTGGTTTCCAGATTGCGTTGCGGTTCTACCATCACAGTGGCCCCTCTGATGGGTCTTCTAGCTGCCACCGGAAGGGGGCACACCAACTCCTGGCGTGGGGGTATAGAAACCCGATGTCGGGCAGGGAGGCGGATGAGCCCCACTTTCTCAGTATGTTTACGGCTCTGCGTCTGAACTGCCCGACACGCTTTGATCAGATTCTGCAGCCGTTGTTCCGATTGTCCAGATGTTTGTGATGAAGCCTCCCGAAGAAGGCGTGTTAAGTCCAGTTCCTTTAGGGCGTTCATGCCCAACACTACTGGGATCTCCGGGAAAGAGGCATTCCGGGTCACCACGATTCCAACCCTAGGGAGGGTCTGCTCATACACATTCATGGACATCCAAGTGACCCCTACTACTGGAATAGGAAGGTTATTGGCAGCTTTCAGTCTCAACCAGGAGGGGTCTAACGTTGTGGTCGGCCCAAAATGTTGTTGGTAGAACGAATAGGCCATGGTAGTGACTTCTGATCCAGTGTCCACCAGACAACTGGCCGGCTGTCCGTTGAAGATCACTGTCGCCACGGGGCAACCAGAAATCATTGTAGGATCACATTGAGGAGGGCCACGTTGAGGCGGTGACTGAACATTTCCTGCGGGTCGCCCCTCTACCACGGGAATCATTCGTTTAAAGGATGCCTTTGTACGTTCTGGGCTCCCCGTTTCATACAGTCCCTTGCGAGGTGGCCTAACCGTCCGCACTGCCAGCATTTTTGGTCAGTATCTGGGTTCCTCCGGAGTGGGTTGGTCTCCACTCGGGGTTGTTCTGACCCTCTCCGCAAGGCTGCCACCTCTTGGCTGAGGGAGGCGACCTTCTCAGCTAAGTCTCGTACAACCTTCTCCATCGAGGGCGTCTCCACCGTCGAGACTGTGGCAGGGCATGGAGCAGTCACTTCCACCCGCCCCACCGGCCACCCAGCTCCTTGAGTGCGGGTAACCTGGCTTCTGGCCCCAGGCCGTTCATGGTCCGCCTCTTCCTGTTCCCTCTCGATGGCCTCTTGTAGGATCACTGCAAACTTCACTGTATCATCAGCCCTCACTCGATCCTTCAAGTCTCTTTTTAAGGAAGGGGACCACACACCAGCGAGAAACTGGTCCCGTATTAGCTGATCAGGGTTAGCAACCCCAGTTCCTGCGGGGACCATTTTCTCCTCCAACCGGCACCAGATCTCCTGCAATGCCACTGCAAATTGAGGAATAGTCTCTCGATCATACTGCTCCCGACTGTAGAAATTCTTCCGAAGTTCGGCAATGGAGGTACTCTCACCATACAGACTTTCTAGGCGGGCCACAATGGCGGCTCTGTTATCTCTCTCCTTCTCGGGCAGAACCATCACAGCCCGGCGGGCTTCTCCTTCTAGCGCATTAACCGCCAAATCTGCAAAGTGTGCTGCGGGTATTTCGAATAATCGGACCGAGCTGTCCAGTCTCTCCACCCAATCTGTCAGGGGAATATTGGCACCATTAAATTTTGGAATCAGTGCTAAGGCCGCTCCATACGGTGCCATGAAGGACCCTCTAGCCACTCCCCCGCTTGAGGACGGTGGTTCTGACATCCTGCCAACTACGCCAAAATGTAAGCGGGGAAAGGGTGTTGCGTTTCACAGAGGAAGCCAAGTAAGTTCTTTGAACAAGGTAACGTTTATTACCGAAGGCGGTAGTAACAACAGTCTTTATAATCAAACAGCAAACGGTTCTTCTCCAGGCACGGAGGCACACATATGCAACACAGCAGCTATTGTTCTAAGCGATGTGGCTTTCTGGGTAACACAGGCACTCCTCACTCAATGGTACGCTATATACCCCGGCACCCAATGCAGATTGGAAGAGGCTGGAAACACGTTACCCGTAGCAGCTGGGAGTCTTTCATCCAACCCAGGTTACCACTGCGCGACTCCATAGGAGCCCTGAACTATCCCTACAGGCTGGAACACTCTCCCTGACTTCTTCTACCTCTCCCTCACAAGCAGGGTCTCTGTCCCTCTCTACATCCACACGTGTTCTCCCCAAAAAACGAGCCTGAGCTTTTTATATAAGGAAACCACCCAAAAATGGCCTCCCAAATCTCTCGAGATCTAGTGCGGCCTATCAGGAAGCAGGGCTCCTGCAAAATGGTGTTGGAGACACTATAGAGGTAAATAGTGGTAACATAATAAACATAACAACTAGCTACAGCGTGAAATACATACGATGCTTTACCACTTACTCTTGCAGCACTGAAATACCCTATCACTGACAGCTGCTTACATGTGACCACACCGCAGGTTCCCAAGATATTCCCGTGTCCATCTCCCAGGCTCGGGCATATGGTGGATTGCCCTCCCTAGCAGCCAGGGAGGCGTAGATCTTGGCCAGGTATTTAAGATGCATAATGGTCCGGGGCTTAAGTGGATAAATGTGGGGTATGACTGTACACTTAAAGCTGAACTTAAGGCTGACATAAATATCAATGAATGTGGTTTTGTACTTTTAATAAATCACCACAGGAAGTTTTTTAATGATTTTAAAATTCCTGACCATGGCCTGAATATGACTTGATTACTCCAATAAACCCCCAATAGCAGCACTCAGATTGGCAGAGGGAAAAATAACATTTTGGGTAATGCACATGAGCTGACTTGAACTATGCTGGCTGAAGAGTGAGATCAGGTATCACTAGTAATCGCTGGCTATATATATATATATTGTAAGGGGTTGGCTCGGTAGCGGGGGGGGGGGGGTGTGACCCCTGGATGGGTTCACTACACACTGAACTATACAGAGAGGCAGCCGAAGACGGTTGAAAACAAAGAGTTTGGTTTATTCTTCCATATTGCTGGAAACAAGTGCAAGCATCCAAACAGCATAAACAAAACAAAACATAAAATAAACCCTGGCCACTTGGGGCATCTACCTTCACACAGGAACCTATCTATGGAGTCTGGCACAGCCTACTGCTGGGCAGACACTGCTGGTCATACAGCAGAGAAACAATAGTCTTTTTGATTTTTATCACACAGAAAAATCAACAACCACCTCACCTCTTCAGGAGTCTTTCTGACTGCTCTCCTTAACTCAAAAAGCCTCAGGATGCAGCAATCAGTAGTCATTCTTTGGATAACTTATAGAGGCCTTAATTGCCTCATTCTGAACAGCTGAAGTTTTCCAACGCCCTAAACCTTTCTGGCTATTTCTGCAGCCGACACCTAATAGTAATTGGTGTATTGTCTAAACAAGTCAGAAATGTATCTCCCGTCTGTGACAACACCCACAGATTTACCTGACTTCCTGTCACAATATATATATAGATATATATCTATATATATATTGTGAGGGATTAGCTCAGTAGCGGGTGTGTGTGACCCCCTGGATGGGTTCACTATGTGCTGAACTGTACAAAAAGGCAGTTGAGGATAGTTGAAAACAAATGATAGGTTTATTTTTCCATATTGCTGGATACAAGTGCAAGCATCAAAACAGCATAAACAAAACAAAACATAAAATAAACCCTTGCCACTTGGGGTGTCTACCTTCCCAACACAGGAACCTACCTAAGGAGTCTGGCTCAGCCTACTGCTGGGCAGACACTACTGGTCATACTGCAGAAAACAAAAAGTCTCTTTGATATTTATCACACAGAAATATCAACAAGCACCTCACCTCTTTAGTAGTCTTTGTGACTGCACCTTAACTCAAAAAGCCTCAGGATGCAGCAATCAGTCGTCATCCTTAGGCCGTCTTTATAGAGGCTTTAATTGCTTCATTCTGAACAGCTGAAGCCTTCCAATGCCCCAAACCTCTTTGGCCATCTCTGCAGACGACGCCTAATAGTAATTGGTGTATTGTCTAAACAAGGCAGAAACAAGGCAGAAATGTATCTCCCGTCTGTGACAACACACACAGGTTTACGTGACTTTATGTCACAATATACATATATATATGCATGACTATTTTGATGGTGTGGACATCAGTAACAGGTTGCTCCTGTGTGAACCAGCTCTAAAGCTTTTATATAATTTTAGAAAGCTCTTTTATCTTATGAAGAGGTAGACCTTTGGTTTCTGAAATGTGTTGAGAAGTTATTATCTCATCATCTATGAACTTTGCAAGAATATCTTTGAAAGGATCCCCTGGCAAAGCACATTGTTGTCATATTGATGAAGATGAAGACAAGGACCGTTATGTGGTTGTGGGGGTCTGCATTTGGGGGGGGGGGGGGGTTATTGTGCATGACGTCATTGACAAAATATGGTCATACAGTCAATGACATCACCTGGGAGAATCCACCCTTTTGTTTACATTTTAGTGGTAGGAATTGGAGCTGTCATTCAGCCTAGGAAAGCAACAAGTGTGTTGGCTGTTGCTGGGTGTGGGTTTTTTCTTTCTGGAAGGTCGGCAGGTGTCAGGCCTCTTGATTCATGTTAACCTACATTAATGGATGATGTGATTGACAATGGATTTTTGACCCCAGATCTTATATTTATGAGGTTACATTCCTTGTAATAGAAATAAAAGTGACCCATTTTTTTTTAAAAAGGACAGTGTCAAAATAAAAATTAAAATAAATAGGAAAATAAATCAATTAATTAAAGCACCCCGTCTCGACGAGCTCATGCGCATAAGTGAACGCATATTAATAGCACCCGCATATGAAAACCGTGTTCAAACCGCACATGTGTAGAAATTTTTAAACATTACCTATGGAGATTTTTAAGGGTAAAAGTTTGTCGCCATTCCACGAGTGGGCGCAATTTTGAAGCATGACATGTTGGGTATCAATTTACTCAGTGTAACCTTATCTTTCACAACATAAAAAAAAAAATGGGCTAACTTTAGTGTTGTCTTATTTTTTTATTCAAAAAAGTTTATTTTTTCCCAAAAAAGTGCGCTTGTAAGACCACTGTGCAAATATGGTGTGACAGAAAGTATTGCAACCAACGCTATTTTATTCTCTTGGGTGTTAGAAAAAAATATATATAATGTTTGGGGGTTATAAGTAGTTTTCTAGCAAAAAAAATATTTTAACTTGTAAACACAGTCTGAAAAATAGGCCTGGTTATTAAGTGGTTAAATATAGTGCCTGAGGGGTCCCCTTAGTCTGCCTGTAAAGTGGCGCACATGTAGCATGTTTAGAACATGATGCAGCAAAAATGAAATTTCTAAAGAAAAAAATAAGTCTAATCACATTTAAATTGACATGTGGTTGCAATTTCCGGCATGCGGAAAGTTGGAAAAAAATAATACAGAAGTGGTGTGGGGTCTCTCCCTGAGTTCATACTACATCCTTGGGGTCTGGTATATATTTTAAGGGGAGCCCCAAGCCAATTTTATTTCAAAATGGTGTGGGTTCCCCCCTCAAAATCTAAACCAGACCCTTATCTGAGCATGCAGCCTGGCAGGTCAGGAAAGGGGGACGAGTGAGTGCCCCCCTGAACTATATCAGGCCACATGCACTCAACATGTTGCTGGGGACAAGGGTCTCCTCCCCACAACCCTGGGCTGTGATTGTGGGGGTCTTCAGGTGGGGGTTTATCAGAATCTGAAAGCCCCTTCAAGAAGGAGCCCCCATGTGAATGAGTATGAGGTACTCCAACCCATTCCCCAAAAAGAACCCCTCACACAGATCCCCCACAACCATGAGGCCTGGGTTGTGGGAAAGAGGCCCTTGTCCTCTTACACCCTATCTTGAGTGTATGGATCAGAGGAGGAGGTGTATGCTTGTCTTCCATATTTCCTAGTCTGCCAGACTGCCACAGTGCAGACTGCCACAGTGCAGACTGCCAGACTGCATGCTCAGATAAGGAACTAATATGTTTTTTTTTTCCTTTGTTTTAGCTTAGAGTTTCCTTTGAATATCCATAAAGTGTCTGGTATAGAATAGTCCTAATAATATTTTTATATTGCATGGGGCACCCCTTAATATTCAAGAGGAAGTACATTTCCTGTTTCAAACAGATCTGACACTGTTAAACCCCCCTTTACCTACCCATGTGTAACAGAAACATCTGCACATACAAACAAAGGAGTTTTCTAAGGAAATGGTATAGGTATTGACTTTGAGGAATCATTTCCCTTTTCTGTAAAAAAAATCTTTAAGCTAGGAGGGCAGCCTGAATAATGAGATGCATGTAGGTACTTGGAGTACCTCCCAATAAATCTTCTAATGCAGCGTACATACTATTGGAATTTTCGATGACAGAATTTTTTCATCGGATATTCCGACCGTGTGTGTCCCATCTGAGTTTTTTCTTTGGAAATTCTGACGGACTTGGAAAGAGAACAAGTTCTCTTTTTTTCTGATGAAAATGTTGTTTGTTTGTATGAAATGGAGAAAAAACAATGCATGCTCAGAATCAAGTCGACGCATGCTCGGAAGCATTGAACTTTATTTTTCTTGGCTTGTCGTAGTGTTGTACGTCACCACGTTCTTGACGGTCGGAATTTGGTGTGACAGTGTGTATGCAAGACAGCTTGAACAGAATTATGTCAGAAAAATCTATCAGAGTTTATCCCAATGGAAATTCCGGTTGTGTGTACACATCATTACAGTAGCAACCGCATACTTTATCTAGATACAAATGCTTGTTTGTCTACAACACTTCACTGCACACTCTGGTCCCCCTCACTACACACAGACTCAGGCCACGACCCCTACAACTTTGGCAAACAGGTGACACTAGAAGTCTTAAAAAACATAGCTGTGCCTGTGACATAAGTCTCAGAAAGGTTTCAACCAATATAATCTGCTTTCCAATAATACAATTCCTGCCTTCTCACTGCCAAGCAGACCTAAATCATTCTCATTAATAACCTATCATCTTGTCCTTGTCAACTCTTCTTTACCTTCAACTCTCTACTTCGTCCTCCACTGTCTCCATCCACTAACTCACTCAGTGCTCAGGAGATCACCAATCACTTCAAACATAAGATTGATACAATTTGTAAGGATATCATCACTTTACAGATACCTTCTTCACCTTGCACCCCATATCCACAGGTGCAATCATTACTTCATTTATTTAACCCCACCACCATGTACAAGGTTGCTAAACTTTTCTCTGATGTCCACTTTACAACCAGCCCCTGTACCCTCACACATGCTATGGTCACGCTCTGGCTCTATTCTACACTTTCTAACTCATATCATTAATCTCTCACTCTCCTCTGGCATCTTCCCCAACTCTCTAAAACATGCATTAGACACCCCCATACTTAAAAAGCCCTCACTACACCCCAACAATCTTAACAAACTATGCCCCGTCTCCTTGCTCCCTTTTTTATCCAAACTCCTTGAATGTCTGGTCGACAACCGACTGAGCGCCCACCTTGCCGAGAATACCCCTCTTGATTCCCTTCAGTCTGGTTTTCGCCCTCTGCACTCTATGAAACTGCTCTCCTAAAATTCACAATCACAAATGGTCTGCTAACAGCTAAATCCAATGGACCCTGTTCTGTACTCCTACTCCCTGACCTCTTTGCTGCCTTTGACACAGTGGACCATCCTCTTTTCCTCAACTCCAAAACTTTGGTCTCTGCAAATGTTCTTTACCTTCAACTCTCTACTTCATCCTCCACTGTCTCCATCCACTAACTCACTCAGTGCTCAGGAGATCACCAATCACTTCAAACATAAGATTGATACAATTTGTAAGGATATCATCACTTTACAGATACCTTCTTCACCTTGCACCCCATATCCACAGGTGCAATCATTACTTCATTTATTTAACCCCACCACCATGTACAAGGTTGCTAAACTTTTCTCTGATGTTCACTTTACAACCAGCCCCTGTACCCTCACACATGCTATTGTCACGCTCTGGCTCTATTCTACACTTTCTAACTCATATCATTAATCTCTCACTCTCTTCTGGCATTTTCCCCAACTCTCTAAAACATGCATTAGACACCCCCATACTTAAAAAGCCCTCACTACACCCCAACAATCTTAACAAACTATGCCCCGTCTCCCTGCTCCCTTTTTTATCCAAACTCCTTGAATGTCTGGTCGACAACCGACTGAACGACCACCTTGCCGGGAATACCCTTCTTGATTCCCTTCAGTCTGGTTTTCGCCCTCTGCACTCTATGAAACTGCTCTCCTAAAATTCTCAAATGGTCTGCTAACAGCTAAATCCAATGGACCCTGTTCTGTACTCCTACTCCCTGACCTCTCTGTTGCCTTTGACACAGTGGACCATCCTCTTTTCCTCAACTCCAAAACTTTGGTCTCTGCAAATGTTCTCTTCACTGGTTCTCATCCTATTTTTCCATCCACAACTTTAGTGATCCCACAATAGGGATACGACTTTTCTGTGAAAGGGAATTTAAAAAGACATGTGGCTATTCACTAAAAATAGAAGAGAAGCATTTTTTTTTTTAAAACTGTGTAGAGGGCTCCTTTACTGTAAGAGCAGTAAGGATGTGGAATTCTCTTCCACAGGCAGTGGTTTCAGCGGGGAGCATTGATAATTTCAAACAACTATTAGATAGGCTCCTGAACAACCTCAACATGCAGGCATAAACAATGTAATACTAACATATAAGCACACACACAGGTTGGACTTGATGGACTTTTTTCAACCTCACCTACTATGTAACTATGTAAAATTACGTTGCCCACAAAAATTATAATGATATGGATCTTTAACCACTTAAGACCCGGACCATTATGCAGCTAAAGGACCTTGCCCCTTTTTGCGATTCGGCACTGCGTCGCTTTAACTGACAATTGCGACGTGGCTCCCAAACAAAATTGGCGTCCTTTTTTTCCGACAAATAGAGCTTTCTTTTGGTGGTATTTGATCACCTCTCCTATAAACAAAAATAGAGCGACATTTTTGAAGAAAAAATTCAATATTTTTTACTTTTTGCTATAATAAATATCCCCAAAAAAGATATAAAAAAAAACATTTCTTTTCCTCAGTTTAGGCCGATACGTATTCTTCTACTTATTTTTGGTAAAAAAAATCGCAATAATCGTTTAACGATTGGTTTGCGCAAAATTTATAGCATTTACAAAATAGGGGATAGTTTTCTGGCATTTTTATTAATATTTTTTTTTTACTACCAATTAGCGGCGATCAGTGATTTTTTTCATGACTGCATCATTATGGCGGACACATCGGACAATTTTGACACATTTTTGGGACCATTGTCATTTTGACAGCAAAAAGTGCTATAAAAATAAATTGATTACTGTGAAAATTACAATTGTAGTTTAGGTGTTAACCACTAGGGGACGCTGTATGGGTTAGGTGTGACCTCATATGTGTTTATAACTGTAGGGGGCGGGGCTGGACGTGTGACATCATTGGTCTTCTTTCCCTATATCAGGGAACAGACGATCGGTGACACTGCTACTGTGAAGAACAGGGAAAGTGTGTTTACACACACTTCTCCCGGTTTTTCAGCTCCTGTGTCCAATCACAGGACACCAGTGGTGATCGGGTCCATGGGTCCTGTGGCCACGGTCACGGAGCTTCAGACTGGGTCGCGGGCCCACCGCACCCGCGGCGGGCCCGCGACCCATGGCTAGGCACTTAAAGGGGATGTACAGGTACGTGCTTGTGCCCAGCCGTGCCATTCTGCCGACGTATATCGGCGTTAGGCGGTCCTTACATGGTTAATCGTAATTCCTGAAATATCTATCAGTCAGTGCCGCCTGTGAGTGACCATCAGTGCCACCTGTCAGTGCCTATCAGTGCCACCTATCAGTGCCCATCATTAGTACCCATCAGTGCCACGTCATTGATGCCACTTCATCAGTGCCCATCAGTACAGCCATATCAGTGCCCATCATTGAAAGAGAAAACGTACTTGTTTACAAAATTCTATAACAGAAACAAAGAAAACCTTTTTTTTTAGCTGTTTTTTTTTATTTGATTCACAAAAAATAAAAACCCCAACAGTGATCAAATACCACCAAAAGAAAGCTCAATTTGTGGGAACAAAATGATAAGCAATTTGTTTGGGTACAGTGTAGCATGACCATGCAATTGTCATTCAAAGTGTGACAGCGCTGAAAGCTAAAAATTGGCTTGGGCAGGAAGGGGATATAAGTGCCTGGTATTGAAGTGGTTAAAGATTCTAGAAATTCTAAAATCAATTCAGGAATAGGTTGCAGGATCAAAATGTAAGTTTGGAGATGATATATATTACCATATTAGGGGCTAAAAGTGTTAGCTATACCCTGTGGGTTTTACATTTCATTGCCTGTAGGAGGATAGATTAAAAAGGGTATTTTCTGTCAAGATATTCTTTCTCTGGTTTGAGAGCCAAGTAGCTTACTCGCTTTGTTGCAACTTGTATCTAATAAAAACAGAACTGTGCATGAAGGCAGCTAATTATGGAGGTAACTAATGCCCCTTTAAATATGTAGAGATACACCAGGCATGCTAGTCAAGTAAATCAGAGTTGTAACCATATTATACAGAGAGGCCTATATGAAACTAACATCTCTGGGCCAGATCCACATACAAATAGATGGGCGCAGCGTATGTGAGATACGCTACGCCGCTGTAACTTACTTTTTAAATCTTTCAATCCTCAAAGAATTTGCGCCGTAAGTTACGGCGGCGTAGTGTATCTCTCGGCGCGTAATTCAAATCGGCGGGTAGGGGGAGTGTTTCATTTAAATGAAGCGCGTCCCCGCGCCGATCGAACTGCGCATGCTCCTTTCCGAAATTTCCCGCCGTGCATTGCGCTAAATGACGTCGCAACGACGTAATTTTTTTTAACTTAGACGTGAATTTCGTCCATCCCTATTCACGGACGACTTACGCAAAAAAAAAAAAATCTAATTTCAACACGGGAACGATGCCCATACTTAACATGGCAAGTCTAACTATACACCGCAAAATACCAGCTTTAACTATACGCCGGAAAAAGCCGACTAGAGACGACGTAAGAGAATGCGACGGCCGCGCGTACATTCGTGGATCGCCGGAAATAGCTAGTTTGCATACTCGACGCGGAAAACGATGCGAACTTCACCCAGCGGACACCGAAGTATTGCATCTACGATCCGAAGGTGTACGAAGCTGTACGCCTGTCGGATCGAACCCATATGCCGTCGTATCTTGGTTTGAGGATTCAAACTAAAGATACAACGCGGGTAATTTGAAAGTACGCCGGCGTATCAGTAGATACGTCGGCGTACTCTCTCTGTGGATCTGGCCCTCTGTCTTTAATACATATATGAGAATTTATCAAAATTTGATGGCAAAACATGTAGACGATATTTCCAACATCAATGTTATGTATAACGCAATTTAGAATTATCGCCTATATGCACCTTTTTTTTAAATTCCTTATCTATATATAAAAGAACCGAGTGTCCATTAAAACATCAATGTTCAAGGGAGCTGTGGTGGCTCAACGTGATTGGCACTGCGCTGACAAGCCGTTCACCTCTGCAGCCAAGGGTTCGGATCCCGGTCTCGGCTACATGTGAATTGAGTTTGGTGGTCTCAGCCCGGCTCCCGGTGGGTGTGCTATGCAAGGTACGCCTGTGCTTAGTACGCCCACCCCCCCCCCCACAAAAACCACCACACTTGCACGCACACAAAATTGGTTTAATACGCACGCACATTGGCCATGCGGTCTCCTAAAGAGAGGCAAAGGACCTACGGGGCTGGCTTGGTGGGTCGGGCCCCCTCACTCCCTCATAGGGGGAGTCCCTCTGCCCCGATGGGGTCCTGTTGGGCCCCAGTTGGGCTCCCAAGTGGAGCAGGTAGGGCGGGGTGAGTGGGAGGCCCCCCCTCACACCCGCCATTGCCACCGGGGGCATGGAGAAGGATGGCGATTGCCTCCGGGGGGAGGGTCTGCCTACTCCCAACTCCTGCAGTCCGGCTCCTCTCTCTCGAGTTCACGCACAAAATACACTTTAAAAAAAAAAAAAAAGAAAAAAAAAAAAAAAAAACATCAATGTTCCACAAAATAAGTACAAAATCTTTGATAATACTGATACATTTCAAAGTAGCGTAACATTCACATTCTATACCTAAATACAAAAATACATAATAGTTCAGCATCAATAAAGCTCAATCTTATTTTCATATTTTAAAAAGTAACTACAGATAATGGAACAAGATTTACTCAAATGGACTCAGATCTCATTTTATTTTTTAAAGGGTAAAAGAAAAAAAGGGGGGAGAAAGAACGGGATATGAACGGGTCCCAGAGGGGATAGATTGCTTACGTGCATTCGTGAAAAAAAAGGTGGGGGACCCCAATCCCCAGAACAACTCTCTAGTTACCTCTTCCCCTCTTCCAAATATACAAACAAATCCCAAGATGACCACAGTAAGCAGCTTTTATACATTTTAAAATTGCTGTAATAAAATGTCTTTTTAACTGTTAATTTCCTGTTTGATATATTTACTGCACCATAAAAATCTCACGCCTGTAACTTTAACTTTTGTCTTTATCAAAACTGAAGCAGGCAGAATCTGGAGCAGGTGTGTATGGCAACATCTTTAAATTTCAGTTTAGTTTATTTAAAGATAGAAGCAGATTGTTTGCACACAGATGTTCCAGTATCTGTCTACCGCAAATGTTATAAATTTATCTCATATTGTTAAAGACTGACATCTCTTTAATTTGGATATATACAGTGCCACCTTTGTTTGTGTACCCTTTGAGGCCCCGTACACACGACCAAGCTTCTCGGCAGAATCCAGCGAGAAGCTCGCTGGGATCCATATTCTGCCGAGAAGCTCGATCGTGTGTACGTTTTCGCCGAGCAAACTGATGAGCGAGGCGTCAAGCCAAAATAGAGAGCATGTTCTCTATTTCCTCGACGGGCCATCGGGACTAATGGCTCGATGCCTTTTTCGACAGCCTGGTCGACGAACTCGACGACAGGCCGAGAACCTCGTCGGGTGGAACGATGGGTTTAGCCCGACGAGGTTCTCGTACGTGTGTACGCGGCCTTATGCTAACTGTGAGCAACAGTTAGAGCCGGTTCACACAGGGACGACCTGGCATGAAGGCAACTTGTACTGTCCTGAAGGCAACTTGAAGTGCCTTTTAAGTTGCCTGGTGATTCATACTCAATTCGTGTCCAAGTTGCCTCCCAAAGTTGTGCTAAAAGTCGTGTTGCTCCTGTGTGAACCGACTCTTAAATGCAGTTTAGTGATCTGACATATTAAATGTGTTAGTATAAAATATGCTGCTGTATCTTTTAAAATATGTAAATGTGTGTATGCATAACTGTTATAGGCAATACAACTAATTGATTTATATTAAAGTATAAACTGTACATGTTTATTCTGTGTTGTGTTTAATTTAAACAGAGTTTTACTTTGTTTATCATATTTAAAAAGTAGAATTAAAATTATAATTATATGTGCTAATTAAGCTACTGTACAAGTAATACAGTGTACTAAAGTAATTTCAAAGGCACAGCACAAAACAGTTAAGGCCACTGTTTGCTGTGAGTGTAATTAAATCAGTTAATGGGCTTGTTAATAAAAACACATGTATAATTTCTGTTGAGCTCCTAGAAAATGCCCTGTTGTCAACAACTGGGATTTATTTTTACACATATGATTTAAGTAATTGTAATGTAGGCACATTGGGATTAATTGAAAGAAAAATGTTATGGAGACACTTAGAGGCACAGCTGTATTACAAGAAAGTTCCCATGATACTAGTTACCTGATGCTTACAATCTCTACCCTATTCAGAAATCTTTTGGGTAATTACAAAGATGTCATCTGCAGTTCAGATAGATGTTGTTTACTGACTGTAATACAGAACCATTCTTTGCCGTGGTTCACTTTTAAGGAAAAAAAAAACTAGACTTTTGAACACTTTGACAGTAGTGTAAATACCTGAGCCTGACCTGAATATAAATGAATTACCCCCAGTAAACCCCTAAATAGCAGGTCTTCGATTGCAAGTGGGAGAAGGAACACCTGGGGTAATGCACATGAGCTGACTTGAAATATGCTGCCAGGAGGAGATAGCACACAGATGAGTTCATTAGTACATATTATTAGTGTATTGCTGCTCCTTCATTGTCCAGTCACTGGCTGTTGGCATAAAACTGACCCAAATTTGTTGTTAAATCAGTTATGTATGTTCGTGTACATGACAAAAAAAGTCACTGAAGTACATAGGGAGTCTGTAATAGGCAATATCTCTCCTACTACTACAGACACTTTTGCAAGCAATTCCTAGCCATCAAAGTGACAATCAGGACTTCAGTCAATCAGTGTAAATACAGCAGCTAGCTCTAGTCACTGCTGTGAAAAATACACCTTATGATCAGTCTTTGTGAACATTAGAGGTCGACCAATATGGGTTTTTCTCTGGCCAATGCTGATATTTAGAAATCGGGGTGGCCGATGGCCGATATATGATGCAGATTTTGATCCCGACATCGAACCTCAATTATGACAGCTCCTCTCTCTCTCTCCATGCAGTTTCACACACCGTGGCGCTGCTCTGCCGACAGTGTGGAGAAAGGAGGAGGAACCTCATGTTCCTCCTCCCTTCTCCACACACTGCTGGCAGAGGTGCAGCCAGTGTTCAATATCAGCCCAATTTGGATAATAATCGGCCGATTTCTTCAAAATGGCCAAATTTCGGCCGATATATCGGTTGACCTCTAGTCAACATTGTTACTCTTATGTGTTTCAGAAATACAGTGTAACATTATTGTAACTTTGTGTTTACTCTTGTGTTTTTTCAAAGGGTTTGGCTTCAATCTACATGACACTCTATATGTCAGTTAAAGAAGCCTTAGGCCCTGTACATACGACCAGTCCAAACTGATGAAAACAGACTGAAGTTCAGTTTCATCGGTTCACAGACTGATGGTCTGATGGTCTGATGTGCGTACACACCATCAGTTCAAAAACCGATCGTGACATAAAACACAACGACGTGCAGGAAAAAACGAAGTTCAATGCTTCCAAGCATGCGTTGATTTGATTCTGAGCATGCGTGGGTTTTGAACCGATACTTTTGCGTACTAACCATTGGTTTTGACCGATCGGTAGGTGTCCATTGGTCCGATTTTAAAGCAAGTTCTAAATTTTTGGACTGAAGGACAACAGACTGATGGGGCGTACACACGGTCGGTTTCGACCAATGAAACAACTTCAGTCCGTTTTCATCGGTTTGGACTGATCGTGTGTACGCGGCCTTACAAGTAAAATGTTAGTAAAAAAGTTTTTGTTCAATAATATTTGTTTCTATGTAACCCCTTTTCTACCCGTAATTAACCCTAATCATCCTTAACAACACCTCTCCATCTCCCCTTAGCTATTTTGTCTAAGACTGTGTCTGGAAATTTTCATCAGTTTCCATTTTTTCCATTTGCATTCATTTTGTTTGCTATTTTCATTATTGATGCATTAAACATTTTTGAAAAATAAAGAAATCCCTTATTTAATTAAAAAAATGGTTGCAGTGCTTTGAACCTGAAACATAATTTTAGTTTCATTAAGTATATAACAAAATATAAAATAAAAGTTATTTTTATCTACAGAAATATATATATTTTTTAAACTAACAATAGTCTAGGGATAATACCGCGTACACACGATTTTTAATGGTCTAGAAAAAAGAAAGGGCCAGATTTACGTACATCGGCGCATTTTTGGACCGGCGTAGTGCAACTACTTTAAGTTAGACCGGCTTAATTTCAAAGCTCAAGTGCCGTATCCTCGTAGTATTTTCGTCCAAATTTGCACCGGTGCAATGTAAATTCCGAGGCGTAAGGCGGTGTAATTCAAAGTGGGAAGGAAGTGGGCATGTTCCATTGAAATGAGCCGTGACCCCATGCAAATGAAGGGCCGGCCAGACTGGGCATGTGCAGCACCTCTCTGAGCATGCTCAGAACTCGGCACGGCGCAATCAGTTAGATAGGAGCTAGGCCCGTCAGACTTAGTGAGCTATGCACAGTGCTTAAATAGACCAAGAGAAATGCCCTTCCATTGCAAAAGTACATCCAATTTTTTTCCCTTCCTACAGCAAGGTGCTTTGTTCTGTTGTTTGTTAGTGTTTGTTGGTTTGTGACGTGTCTTTGAGATTTTTGGAGAGTGATTAGGAGAGTGCTTTTTGCAGATTTTTTTTTTGCTGTGTGTTTTTTTTATTTTGCTGTTTTTTTTTTTTTTTTGCTGGGCATTTTTTTTTTGCTGGGTATTTTTTTTTCTGTTTGTGAATGATTTTTGAATGTGGGGGAGACATTCCTGCCACCACTCCACTTGTACGCTGAAAAGAGCCACTGGCAAGGAAATGGAGTGTTGCCAGGACCTTGCCCAGTGGCTGCACTGCATGTGAGCGGTGTGTTGGGCTGGTGATGTCCTCCTGCAGGGTTGTGGTTAATTCCAGGATGGCATGAGGGGTGAATCTGAAGATGTGATATTCCTCAGAATCACTCATGCCAAAGATGTCTATGCGTGTGCGGTATATCCTCTCCCGTGCCCTCCTCTGTGCCCTCCTCCCTTCTGTGCTCATCTAAAGTCAGTAGTATAGATATGAGCAAGGATGCCCCTGGCATGTTGGCAGGGCCACCATCAGGAATTATGGGGCCCCTTACACAGCTTCAGGCATGGGCCCCCTGGAGCAGAGAACTGGGGGGGGGGGTGCTGCCACCTGAAATTGAGAAGCGGGGGGGGCTCCTGTGAATTAAGAAGCGGGGGGGGGCCTTTACAAAAATACAAAAAAAGAAGAAATAAAGAAAAATAGATATAAAAAAAGAGGGGGTTGCCATCTGGGGCCCTTGGGAACTCCGGACCCCTAAAACAAAAAAAAACATTTTTTTTTTTTTTTTTTTTAGGGGGTTCCCATCCAGGCCCCTGGGGACCCACGGGCCCCTTACAGGTGTAATGCCTGTACCCCCCTGATGGCAGCCCTGCATGTTGGCATATAGATTTGTTGTCCTGCAAGTGTGGGTGCTCAGCTCGTCCCTAACGGTGTTGCTTTAGCTGACATGTAGAAGGATTGTCTAATTTTAAACCTGCTTTTATATGGTCTAATTTTAGACTTTCCGTGCAGCTAACAAGCACTTTGTGTAGACTGCACCGCACAAACTTACTTTTGTGGATCGGCGTATCTCCCTCATTTGCATATTTGCATATTTGCATAGAAAATCAATGGTGTGGACGGAGTAAATGTGCACCTAGGATGTGCAGGTGTAGGCAAGTTAGGCCGGTCGGCAGTAGCCTATTTTGGTGCGTATTAAGTTCTGTGTGTACGGTGCAAAAAATATTCCGGAGCAAATTTAGACATAGGGCCAGATTCAGGTAGATGGGCGCATCTTTTTGTTGGAGTAACGTTTCTCATTTACGTTACTCCGCCGAAACTTTAGGAGCAAGTACTGTATTCACTTGCTCCTAAAGTTGCGGCGGCGTAGCGAAAATGAGCCGGCAGAATTCAAATTGGGCGGGTAGGGGGCGTGTATTATTATAACTAGGCGCGATCCCGCGGTGAACGTACTGCGCATGCGTCGACTGTCAGTGCGCATGCTCCAAATTCTGTCAGTGAACGTCAATGACGTCAATCCCCATTCACGGACGTTTTACGCAAACGACGCGAAAATTTTTAAATTCGACGCGATGACGACGGCCATACTTAACATAGGATACTCCACTAGGGGGCTGTTTTTTTTTTTACGCTGCGTATCTCTTACGGAAACGTCGGAAAGTCACTGCGTCGGGCCCAAATACGATCGTGAATTGCCGATTCTCGCTGATTAACATATTCTCGGCGTTAATCAGCGGGAACGCCCGAGCGCCATTTTTAAAATTGCAGTTCCGATACAATGGCGAAATACAATTACGCCACTCGTATAGGAACTCCAACCCGGCGTTTCTTGTTTACTGCTTACAGAAAACAGAAACGCCGGCTCAAAGTGAGAGTTAGGCTGGAGTATCACTGATACTCCAGCCTAACTCTACCTGAATCTGGCCCATAGACGGCACATCTCGAGATACTCCGGCGTAAGTGCTTTGTGAATCTGGCCCAAAGTTTTTTTCAACCTGATTATTGTTAAACCAGCCTTGCCTACACACGATCGTGAAAAAAATGCTCTAGCAAAGCGCGGTGATGTACAACACGTACAACGGCACTATAAAGTGGAAGTTCCATTCGTATGGCACCACCCTTGGGGCTGCTTTTGAGCGCTGATTTTGTGTTAGTAAAAGACGATACACGCTTTTCAGTCTGTTACAGCACGATGAATGTACTCCATTACGAACGCTAGTTTTACCAGAATGAGCGCTCCCGTCTCATAACTTGCTTCTGAGCATGCATGTTTTTTTCACATAACGACCCACACACGACCATTTTTTACGACGTTAAAAATGACAACGTTAAAAACAACGTGAAAATTTAGAGCATGTTCTAAATTTTTAATGCCCATTTTTCACGAAGTGGAAAATGCTCTGCAGCTCACACACGATCGTTTTTAATGACATTAATTTTTTTTATTTTTTTTACATCCCGAAACGGGTCACATGTACGTGGCATGAGGATCAGAAAGAGCAGTGTGAAAGGAGGACTGTTTGCTATGACGACAGGAGCTGCTGTAGGCAGGAAAATGCTGGGTAGGGATGAGCTCCACGTTCGATATGAACGTATGTTCGACTCGAACATCGTCTGTTCGTACGTTCAACGAATTTCACGCCAAATTCGAGTGACGTGCCTCCGCCCATATTTCACTGCGGCGTTGCGCGCTGATGATTGGTCAAGCATGCACCATGACCCTGCATGCTTGGCCAATCACAACGCGCAAAAAATGAATAACAATAATTGGCCAAAGCCAGGGTGGCTTTGGCCAATTATGGCTCAGGGGTTTAGTACAGGCCCCACACTATATAAGGCCGCCTGCTGGGCGGCCTCGTGTAGTGTGTTCCGGCTTTGTTAAAGAGAACATCAGTCAGACAGTTAGAGAGAGAGAGAGAGATAGATAGAGACACAGGGCCAGATTCACAGAGCGATTACACCAGCGTTACAGGAAATGCACGGCGTAAGTCTAAATTTGCGAATGCGTTTCGATGCGCCGCATCCCCAAAACGAGATACGCAAGAAATCTACTTTTTTTTGACCGGCGTAATTTTGATAGACAGGCGCATCCGTCCGCGCAAAACTGCGCTAGACACACCATTGATTTGCTATTCAAATATGCTAATAAGGGAGTTACGGGGATCCACAAAAGAACTTTGTTGCAGCGCAGGCTACGCGCTGTGCGCAACAGCTGCACAGCCTGTCTAAAATTAGACCATATAAAAGGTGGTATAAAATTAGACAATCCATCTACATGTCAGAGAAAGCAACACTGTTAGTGAGGAGCTGAGCAGTCACACGTGTTGCACAACAATCTGTATGCCAACATGCCAGGGACATCCTTGCTCATAGCTATACTACTGACTTTAGAGGAGCAAAGAAGGAGGAGGGCACGGAGGAGGGCACAGAGGAGGGCACGGGAGAGGATATACCGCACCCACATAGACCTCTTTGGCATGAGTGATTCTTAATAGCACCTAAACGCAGTTGGTGTAACTGCACGTTTACTGTTCGATAGCACCTAAACGCATTAGCTGTCACATATGTCACATGTTGCCTGTCACTATCGTCAGCGCCCCCCGCTTCTCATTTTTAATGTGCCATGTAATTTTGTTTAGGGCCCCATGGAGGTCAGGAATGGCACTGGGTCTTGTAATGACCTGGGGGGAGTGGTGGCGGGGAAACTCATGCTATTTTTTTCAATGATGTATATCCATATTGCAGGGACCAAACATTACATTAAAGCCGCAAGCAATATTAAATGTATTTTTTCTTATAGTAATCTCATGTTGTGCAGGGACATTTATAAATACGTGCCACTACTATAGACACCCAGCAGGTATGATATTTAAAGGAATTTTTCATTTTTTTTTTCACTTTAAGCATCATTAAAATCGCTGCTCCAGAAAAAAACAACTGTTTTTGAAACTTTTTTTCCATTGATACATGTTCCCTGGAGCAAGACCCGGGTTCTGAAAGACTTTCTCCAACATTAAATTGAATATTGGTCTTTAAAATTATCGTTTTTAAATTCGAAAGTTCGAGTCCAATAGACTTAAATGGGGTTCTAAATGTTCGCGCGAACCCGCGGTCTGCTCGAACGTTCTGGTGTGAACCGAACGCGGGTATGTATGGCTCATCCCTAATGCTGGGTGTGCGATGGGAGGCCAGACCTATGCTTTAGTGCCTTTGGTTTCATGTCCTGTTCGGCCTCCTGCCTTGACACTGGCTGCTCCACTATGTGCCCTGCTAAGAGCTTTGCCAGAGATTCAGCACTTTGGGAAGTGTGGTGAGACTGCAATCAATGCCATGGCAGCTGCTGCAGATCTGACAGGAAAGCAAGAAAAGCACTGGAGGAAAAGCAAGCAAAAATCTTCCAGTAACCATCCTGGGGCTATTTCCACCGGGGCAGCTGTGGAAGCAGCTGAAGATATGGCAGAGGAAAAAGCCAAACAGTGGAGGTGCAGCACACTAAAACTTCCCCTGGAGAGCACGGCCCAGATTCACAGAGCGATTACGCCTGCGCAACAGGAGATGCGCGTGCGTAAGTCTAAATGTGCGTTTCGTTGCGCGGCATCCCCAGAACGAGATACGCAAAAAATCGTCTTTTTTTTGTCCCGCGTAATTTCGTTAGACTGGCGCATCCGTCCGCGCAAAAGTGCGATAGACACACCATTGATTTGCTAGTCAAATATGCAAATGAGGGACTTACGGGGATCCACAAAACAACGTTGGGGCAGCGCAGGCGACGCAGTGTGCGCAACAGCAAAATGTCCTGTCTAAAATTAGAGCTGATAAAAGCTGGTCTAAAAAAAGAAAAAAAGTCTACTTGTCAGATAAAGCAACACTGTTAGTGAGGAGTTCAGCAGTCACACGTGTTGCTCAACAATCTGTATGCCAACATGCCAGGGGCATCATCGCACATAGCTATACTACTGACTTTAGATGAACAAAGAAGGAGGAGGGCACGGAGGATGGCACTAAGGAGGGCACGGGAGATGTTTTTTTATTTTTTTATTTGCTTATATAAAATTTACAATTTAATCTAATCTAATACAATATCCTTTTTTTTATCTCAAATAGTGTTTATTGAAAAGGTTTTATAAAAGACAGAACAAGGTTATTACAGAAAAGTATTACATATAAACAGTACGTAAACTTAGTACAAAATATTGAGCCAAGGTAAGTATAACAGCCAGATAACCATTCGTAATCACAAAGGAACGACTGTGACAAGTTGGATATAACCTTGCTTAAGGAAGGACACGAGAATCGCAGAGGCAACTGTCAATAACACCTTGGGACCTTGGCAAGAGAACAGGTAATACGAGGAGAGTAAAAGAAAACAAAGCGTGAGGGAGAGGAAGAGAAGGGATGAAAGGAGATGAAAGAGTAAGGGTAAGGGGATAATGGGTGAGGGAGACAGGGGGGAATACAATCTGATTTCACAGGGAAGCCTTTGATGCCTGGCAGTATAAGGTACAAATAGTTATCAAAAACATAACAAATCCGAACAGGGAGTTGTCATATACAATACCGACCCAAAGAGGGACGGGAATCTCAAGGCCCACCCTTATACCATAGAGTCCAAATAGACCAATTGGAGTCAAATTTCCCTCTATTACCTCGTCTTTCCGCTAGCAAGGATTCATGAACATAGTTAGATTGAACAATTTTTAGGACATCTGAGACATTAGGGGCTTTGTCTTCCTTCCAATGTTGAGTTATCAAGGATCTAGCAGCCAGAAGAATGTGCGTCACCACCTCTCTAAAATTAGGCGGGAAACTTTCAATCCCCAAATGTAATATCGCTAGACTAGGGCTGGGGCGCGTCAGCATACCAGTAATCCTAGAAATCTGTGAAAAGATCGAGTTCCAGAAGCTAGTGAGATGCTTGCAGGACCAGAATACATGGAGGAGATTTCCCATCATTCCGCATCTTCTCCAGCAAAGCGGAGAATTGTCAGAATTAAATTTTGAGAGTCTGTACGGAGTTAGGTACCACCGCAGAGCAATCTTCTGGGTCAGCTCCCAGTGATTAACACAACTCGAGGCTTTGTATAAGGACCTGAAGGCCTTGAGCCACTGATCTTCTGTAAAGGATTTCCCCAGGTCACTTTCCCATTTCCTGTAAGGGGGGGATTTGATAAAATGGAGCTTGTCTTGGAAAAAGTTATAAAAAAGAGCAATCCCTCTAAATGGGATGGGGGTGTCAGTGTAGAAATGCCATATTTCCTTAGGGAGGAATATTTGATGAGTTTTAATGGACCGTAGAACGTGAGCGATACGGGTGTAAGTGAAGTGGTCGGAGGGTGGCAAGAGAAACTTAGATTGTAAAGATTTGAAGGGGAGGAGTACATTGTCGTGAAATAAGTCGGAAATACGTTGGATTCCCCTACTTTGCCAGCCGAGAAGAGGCAAGTTAGGGATGGTTTGAGTTAGGGTGGTTATAGGAACAGGTATTTCAACGAGGGAAGAGGAAGGAATTGCCCTATCATGTAACTCCCTCCAGACCTCCACGGAGGCCCGTAGGGAGAGGGGAAGAGTGCGAGTCGGAAAGTGTTTCCATACGTCCGCAAGGAGAAAATCAGCGAGGTTGGTGGTGGGACATAGGTCTTGCTCAATTACCTTCCATACAGCAGCGGAATTCGGGTCTAGCCAGGTTCTAAGTTGCACCAGTATGGAAGCACGGAAGTAGTCTCTAATATCGATTAGTCCCATGCCCCCTGCCAGTCTATGCTTAATTAGGTATATTTTAAAACATCTTGTTTTTTTCTCCCGCCAGATAAATTTGGAGAGCAGGGCAGTGAGAGTTTTAAAATGTTTTGAGGAGACAGGGACTGGGAGAGTTCTGAAAACATAGAGGATCAGCGGTAGTAGCAACATCTTAAAGGCTGCCAGCCGCCCAGACCATGACAACTCAACATTGGCTAACCTGACAACTTCTTTGGAAATTTTTTCGATCAAAGGTGGGTAGTTAGCGGCCACCAGATGATTTGGGTCTGCTGCTATTTTTAATCCTAAATAAGTAATAGTGGAGGGGCCCCAGGCGTAGGGAAACGTCTTTTGGAGCTGTTTCTTTAGAGTGGAGGGGATCCCAAGGTCTAAAATTATAGATTTTGTAAAATTCACTTTATAATATGATAATAGACTAAATTCTGATAAAGTATCGTGGGCATTACGGAGCGAGTTGGCAGGGGAGGTTAGAAAAAGAATTATATCGTCAGCGAAAAGGTTTATAGAATGTGTCGTGTCTTGAATATGGAAGCCCTCTATCCCTGGGTGGGACCTTATCCTCTCCGCCAGGGGCTCTATAAGCAGATTGAAAATTGAGGGAGACAGGGGGCAGCCCTGGCGAGTACCATTAGAGATCGTGAAGGTATCTGATAAAAGGCCAGAGGTGTACACTTGGGCACAAGGGGATGAATAGAGAGCTAGAATGGCCGAGAGGATAGGTCCCTCAAATCCAAACCTCTGAAGAGCCTGACGCATGTAGCCCCAATGTATCCTGTCGAACGCCTTCTCTGCATCCAAAGAAAGGAGCAGAGAAGGCGTTCCGTGTTTCTTCGCGTGCTGAACTATCCCCAGTACCCGTCTTGTGGCATCTGATGCTTGTCTTCCAATAGTGAAGCCAGACTGATCAGGACCAACAAGGGACGGGAGGATGGGTAGCAGTCTATGGGCTACAATTTTTGCGTATAGCTTAACATCGGAATTAAGCAAAGAAATCGGGCGGAAATTGGCCGGGGTGACAGGGTCCTTGCCCGGCTTGGGGATAGTAACCACATATGCTTTCAACATCTCTGAGGGAAATGTGGCAGAGGACATTGCATCTAGGAAAACTTGTTTAAGGGTAGGAGTCAGAAGCTCGTGGAAGTTTTGATAATATTCATTAGGAAGGCCCAGGGGATTTGCCTTTAGGAAGTTGCTTAATAAATCGCTCGATCTCCGGGCCCGTAATAGGGGCATTCAATGCGTCTAGCTGGGAGGTAGAGAGTGATGGGAGTTTAATTTTTGCGAAGAAGTCGCGGATAGATTGTTCTAACGGTTGAGGCGTGGCTGAGTCGTGCTTTAGGTTATATAAATTTGAATAGTATTGCGCAAATGAATCGGCAATCTCCTTGGGATTGACAATCTTGTGGTTATCCACTGGGTGGAGCAGGTACGGGATTCTGGATTTAATTCTCGCCGATTTAAGCCTGCGGGCTAGGAATTTGCCGGCTCGATTCCCGGAGGAATAGTGGGCTAACTTCAAATTTCGGAGGTATTTGTCATAGTTTTCTATGAGAAGCAATCTAAGATCGAAGCGACATTTAGCGAGTTCCTGGGCTAATAGGGTAGTAGGGGCCAATTTGTTTTGGGATTCTAGGGTCTTAATGTTATCAAGAAGACGAGTGAGTCTTTGTGTCCTCTGCCTCTTTTCCCTGGCGGAAATCTGCAAGATAATACCCCTAACAAAAGCCTTGTGGGCACACCAGAGAGTAGTAGGGTCTGATACAGAGCCCTGATTCTCAGCAAAAAACAAAGACAAAGCATTATGAATAGTAGTAGCATGTTCAGGCATTTGAAAGATCCTAGAGTTGGCCCTCCACACCGTCGGAGGATTAGCCGCATGACCTCCCATGATGGTTAGCGAAACAGGTGCGTGATCCGACCACGATATGGTATGTATGGCAGAGGAGGACACAGATTGCAGCAACATCTTATCTACAAAAATAAAGTCAATCCTCGAATAAGAATTGTGCCTGGAGGAGTGGAACGTGTAATCACGCTCAGCAGCATGGCAACATCTCCAGGCATCGAACAGTTCTTCGGAGTGTAGCAAATGTTGGAGTTGAGGTGGAGGACGACGAGTGGCAGTAGAAGAGTCCAGGGAGTGATCAACAGTCAGATTGTGGTCGCCACATATGATTAAGGAGCCTTGGCGGAGTGAAGCTGCCTTAGAATAGAGGCGGTTCAAGAAGCGTAGTTGATGGGAGTTGGGGGCGTAGAGGTTAACAATGGTAAAGAGTTTGTTATTTAGCTCCCCAATAAGGATAATGAATCTTCCCTCAGGATCTGGGTGAACCTGTACCACCTTGAGAGCAACAGAGTCTCTAATGGCAATCAGAACTCCTTTTCGTTTAGCATGAGCAGAGGCTGCAAACACGTGTGGAAAGGATTTATTTTGGAACTTAGGTGGGGCATCGGCCGAAAAATGTGTCTCTTGCAGACATAGAACATCTGCTCTTAAGGAAATAGCTTCCCTCCATACTGAGGCCCCTTTGGCCGGGTGGTTGAGGCCGTTTACATTAAATGAAACTATGTTGAGAGCCATACTTAAAACGGTAGAATATATATTGAATGTACCTTAACTGTTTGAAGTGAACTAGAAGCCACATCCGCTTTATGACAGACATCCAATCATCACGAGGCAGGCTGGTCAGTGAGATCCATATGTGAATCAGATCAGGGGAGAGGATGGGTAGAGGGTCGTACGAGGAAAAAGGAGGAGTCAATACACTGAAAAAAGAAGCAAAAGATGTAAAAACAAGGAAAAACCATAATGAGAAAGAAGTCTTCAAAAATAAGCAACCAGGGGCAGCTGTGCTGCCTAAAATTTTGGAGGGGAACTCAAACTAGGAGTGGTGGCTCCAGACCACTAGAACTTGTAGGATTGAAAGCCAACGGAATATCAGATAACTGCTCAGGACACATGTTTCTTGCCGGATTTCTTTCTCGTCACTGTCTGCCATTCCTGCTGTTGCCTCATTTTCACCGGGGATGAGGGCATAGATCCCGCACTTTGATGGTCAGGGAGAATATCCAGTGACCTGAGCAAGGTGAGACCCGCTTCCAGGTCCGAGATTACAGTGTCCTTCCCGTCATGGGTGACAGTAATTTTGACTGGGTAGCCCCACCGATATGGGATACCATGGTTACGGAGTGCCTTAGTTACTGGAAGTAGCGACTTACGTTTCTGCATGGTAAACTGTGAAAGGTCAGCAAACAGTTGAATGTGGGCATACTGTTCCGGGAGCTGTTGGGATTTCCTGAAGGAGGACACAAGTTGATCCTTCACTTGGAAAAAATGCACCCTCATCAGAACATCACGGGGCACGTTGTCAGGTAAATGTGACGGTTTGGGCAGTCTATGGATCCGATCGACTTGCAATTCAGAGTCCGGGGTGGAGGGGAGGAATTGCTGTAACAGGTCTCTAGCGTATTGCTGGAGCTGGGCCGGGAGGACAGACTCAGGCACCCCCCTAATCTTCACATTATTCCTCCTCGAACGGTCCTCCAAATCTGCCACCTTTGCCCTTAACCATTCAATCTCCTCTGCATGTTCAGAATGGGCGTCTATCAGGGAATTATGAGAGGCCGCAAACTCCCCCATTTTTTCTTCTACGTGGGACACCCGACCTCCCAGCTCACCAATATCTGATTTAAAGTTTTTCATGCACTGCAGCATGTCAGTGTGCATGGAGCTGCGGAGGGAGACCAGCATGTCCTTGAGGACAGTGTCTGATACATCTGTGCCTGAGGTGGGGAATGAAGTGAATGGATCCACCAGCTCCCTTGTGTCATTAAGCGTTTCCTGCTCCTGGCTTACCTGGGCTGCTGGGTCCTCCAGCCGAGGTCTGGATTTAGCTGGGCTGCGGGAGGCCGGTGTATGCAGATCCGGAGTCCCGCGGGGAGATCCGTTCAGGTTCCCAGGGCTGGACGTGGAGGAGCGCGATCCATACGAGGAGGCAGGCGAGGAAGCTGCAGCGCCGGCGCCATCTTGGCCCAGGCCGCGATTCCGCGGCGGATAGAAATCATCCAGTTTCCTCGGTTTCGCCGCCTCCTTTCGTTTACGGGTCATCCCTGTAGAGTCCCGGAGTTGTAGGGCACCTATTCAGGTCAGTAATCCGCGGCTATGTCGTCAAAGAACAGCTTAGTTCCCGTGGCTGGAGCGGAGCAGTGTATTCATGCGGCCATTCAGCTGCGCGGTAGCCACGCCCCCTAATACAATATTCTTATCTGATACAAGCCCCTCACTCTTCACTTGATATATCACACACGCATAGACATCTTTGGCATGAGTGATTCTGAGGTGTCTCGCATCTTCAGATTCACCCCTCATGCCATCCTGGAATTAACCACAACCCTGCAGGAGGACATCACCAGCACCACCCATGACACCCATGACAGCTACATATACAATCAGAGCCCCATCCCCACAGATTTCGAACAGAACATGTATGGGGACAGCTGGCTGGTTGGTGAGTGACATGGGTGGCAGGCATGACTATCCCCTCCCGTGATGCACACCTCACAAGTGGCACATGCATGACTAACATCCTCCTGTCTTTTCCCTTCAAGGTGACTCTGCATATGCCCTGGTACCCCATCTCATGACCCCATCTCATGCCAGCTCACATTATGCATCTTTGCACGTTAAACACACACATTAATCATGGCACAATGAGAATGCATGCATGCACACCACTGTGGTCCCTAGCACACACACACCACATCGTCATCACATTGGATTGGCACCAGTCCACCATGCAGGACTTGTGAGCTGCAACGCCATGCCACGGCTCCAATTATGTCACTGTACATTCATACACCATTCACACAGACCTGGGGATCACTTCTCCACCACAAATGAGGGTGACACCCCTTTTCCCGCAGGAATATCACCCCCACATTCCAAAATCATACACAAACAGAACCAAAAAAATAAAATAAATGACGAGCAAAAAAAAAAAATGCCCAGCAAAAATATAATTTAAACAAAATAACAACAAAGAAAACACATAAAAGACAAAAATCACTCTGCAAAACAGTCCCCAAATATCTCAAAGACATGTCACAAACAAACAAAAGCACCTTGCTGTAGAGGGAGGGATACAACGGGATGTACTTTTGCAAAGGAAGTGCATTTGTGTCTGTCTATTTATGCTGTCTGCGTAGTTCACAAAGTTGCCCTAGTCCATTTCCAATTTCACTGATTGCGCCGCTCCCGAGTTGTGAGCATGCGCACAGCGGAGCTGACCATGGTCTCCTTCAAGCGCGCATGCGCGAGCCGGCCGGCCCTTCATTTGCATGGGGTCACGGCTCATTTCAATGTAACACGCCCACATCCTTCCCAATTTGTATTACTCCTCCTTACGCCTCTGGAAAAACGTTACGTATGCGCAATTTCCTGCGCAAAAGCTACGAGAATAGGGTGATTACGCGGCAAAATTGCGCAAGTCTAACGTAAAGGCGGTGCGCTACGCCGGTCCAATAATGCGCAGATGTACGTGAATCTGGGCCCACATGTTTAGCTGAGTGTGCTTGGGCTCCTGATAAAGCATCCGAAGGAACTGTTGGAGGTGCTGATGTTTTTCTTGGGGGACACCGGAGGAAACAGAAACTGGGTAAGAGAGCAGGTATACGATTAAGACTGGAAGCTTGCCCATATAGACCTGTGCTGCCCAGTCTTTTTCTTAGTAATTGCCAATCTCTTTTAAACAAGATGGATGAACTCAGGCTGTGGTTATTTACACACAAATTAAATAGCTGTGTGACTGTCCTCATAGAGACCTGCCTGGATGGTTCTATACCTGATGAGGCCATTGAGCTGGCAGGCTGCTGTGTCTATCGAGCGGACAGGACTACGGACTCTGAAAAGACTAAAGGAGGTGGTCTGTGTGTATATGTTAACAATAAATGTATTATCTATCAATATTGTCGGAACATATTGTTCACCTGATTTGGAATATCTTATGGTAAAATGTAGACGGGGGTTATTAATTAAGAAGGAGCGGAGGAAAAAAAAAAGAAATAATGAGAACAAAACAACGCTAATAAAATAAATATATGAATTAGAACAACAACATAAACAAACTAGAGCAAAATAAACACTACTAAAATTAAACATCAAAAGAGAAGCGTTCAGGGATCAAATAGAGCAGGAAACCCAAGTAATGTATAACCAAGTAAAGAAAGAGAGGTATTGAGGTAATAAGCCAGGGAAACATTTAGCGAAATTATTGAAAAAAAAAAATTATTATATTGAGAAAATACAAACGAGTAGGGGAGAACTAGTTCATAAAACAGGTGAAATTGCAGAGACATTTAAAGAATACTATGGGAGATTTTACTCAATTAAGAAACAGGAAACAAGAGAAGAGGCGAAACAAAAATAAAATAAAATAAAATCTTTTCTAAAAGAAATAGACTGAGATACAATATCAGAAGATAAATTTAATCGCCTAGAAGCCCCGATCTTAGAAGATGAAATTAGAGAAATTATAAAAAATTCACCAGGCGGGAAGAGCCCAGGACCGGACGGCCTGACGATCCTCTATTATAAAAAGTTTATAGACATTTTAGCCCCCATAATGTGCTCTTACATGAACAGTTTGGGAGCAAAGTAGGACATGCGTAGAGAGGCAACAGAAGCCACTATTACCTTAATCTTAAAAGAGGGTAAGGACAGCACACTCTGCTCCAGCTATAGAGCCATCTCATTATTAAATTGTGATACCAAGATATTTTCTAAAATACTGGCAGGAAGGATGAAAACAATTATGAACGACATGATACATACCGATCAGGTCGGTTTTGTGCCCGGACGGGAGGGGAGGGACAACGGAATTAGAACTTTATTAGCCATACAGAAAATTAAAAACAGTGACGCCCCAGGTCTACTTCTGTCAGTGGACGCCGAAAAAGCGTTTGACAGAGTAGACTGGGGCTTCATACATAATACCCTAGAGGCAATAGGAATATGACCAAGAATGTTTACTTGGATTAAGGCACTTTACAATCAACCTACGGCAAGAGTAAAAGTTAACGGGACCCTTTCGGAATTTATTTGAATTGCACAATGGTACAAGACAGGGATGCCCTCTGTCTCCCTTTTGTTTGTGCTAGCACTGGAACCCTTATTAAGAGGGATTAGGAAGAACCCGGACATAAGGGGGATAGAAGTGGTACAGGAAGAACACAAACTGGCGGCTTACGCTGATGGTATTTTATTTTATTTAACTAGTCCAAGAATACCGCTTCCAAATTTAATTAAATCAATAAAAGAATATGGAGAGATGTCTAACTTGAGAATGAACCCGACCAAGTCCAAAACCCTGAGCATAAATATCTCTAAGAGAGACCAAAAAATCTATCAAAACAAGTTCCAATTCATCTGGGGCAAAAAAGAAATAAAATATCTAGGAGTTAAAATAGCAATTACTATGGAGAGGGTATATAAAGTAAATTATTTGCCTCTGTTAGAGGATATTAAGGCAGAATTTAACAGACTGACTTTAGGCCAAATATCATGGGGGGGGCGGGGTAGAATGAATATATTTAAAATGGTATTCTTACCTAAAATAATGTATAAAAGAGGGCGTGGCCGGGATGTGAATGAGAGCAGACGTGTGCAGGCAGAGCTCCGCTCCTTCTCTTATCCTTACCTGATTTCAGCGCAGATTCCTCCTTTCAGCGTCCGACCTTCAGACACCCTGGGGCGGAAGAAGACATCCAGCACCCCGAGGCCACCTCCGCTGTCTCCGGGTAAGCTCCGTTCGTCCTCGGTGTCCAGGGACGGGTCCTCCGTGGCCATCTTGCCCACGAGACTCCCAGCAGGGAATATGTCAGCCGGCTCCATGGCTTCCCCTAATCCACCTGCATCCCTTGCCTCCTCGCATGCGGAGCTCCTGGCGGCCATCAAGGAGGGTCGGGACTCGGTGATGGTCAAGATAGATCACCTCGTTGCCGATGTCAGCTTGATCCGGCATGACATGGACAAATTTAGGGCCCGGTTTACCGAGGCGGAGGGCCGCATCTCTCAGCTGGAAGATTCCACCAGGGCTGATTCCAGGGACCTTCATGCCTTACAGCTGCAGGTTAAAGCCCTGCAAGAGAAATCAATAGACACCGAAAATAGGCTCAGGAGAAACAACATAAGGGTCCTGGGCCTCCCTGAAAAGGCAGAGGGCCTCAGGCCTGCAGAATTTACAGAGGCCTTCCTGATCTCCCTCCTGGATCTGCCTGCGATGCCGCCTACATTCGTGGTGGAAAGGGCCCACAGAGTCCCCCTCAAACCACCGATCCCGGGGGCTCCACCTCGACCCTTCCTGTTGCGCCTGCTAAATTACAGGGACAGGGACCGGATTCTGGCTGCTGCCAGGGAAAAACGGGACCTCCTCTACAATGGTACCAGGATCATGCTGTTCCCAGACTACTCCCCGGAGGTTCAACATCGCCGCAGATCCTTTACAGAGGTACGGAGACGCCTGAGGGACCAAGGCCTCAAGTTTAGCCTACTCTACCCCAGCAAGCTCAGGGTGATCGATGGAGACCGCACGCGCTTCTTCATGGACCCTGAGGCAGCGATGTCGTGGCTGGATGGTCGCTGAGGGGCCGCATTCCGTTCACCCCCGTGCCTCTACTACCTCCCGTCCCCCTGGTGATCTAGAAGGGACCCGCTGCTATGGTGAGATGTTCCTGTTTTGTCAAGAATTTTTGTTTTTAACCTTTTGTTTTTATTTTTATCTCTCCCCCCCCCCTTCATTTTTCCGGTAAATGGTACTGTATTCTTGCCATCCCAAGCTGGCCCTTTTTCAATATGGCCGCTGTGTGCCTTTACCCCCCCGGGCCCTACCACTAACTGATGCGAGGTGGCTGTCATGTCCTCACGGGGTCATCCTGAGCTTGGAGACCCGGAACTACTCAACCCTCCTTTGATTTGACTCTCTGATTTGTTTTATTGGGGAATCCAGCCCAACTGTACCAAGAGGAGTTTTGATGCTCAATGCCTGATACGAGATACACACGACTTTGGTCTACTGACGTAGCAGCACACCAGGACTGCTACACCTGCCCCCCCCCCTCGTCCTCCCCCCTTCTTTGTTGTACCCCCACCCTTTTTTTTTTTTTTTTTTTTCTTTTTTTCTACTTGGACTCCGGACCCTGACCAAGTGGTCATTTGATAACCGCTGTCGTCCGGCTGTAGTAGCAGGTGACCTGGCGCCTGCCGTGTAGGGCCCCTAGTTCCGGGGCTCATTTACACTATGTTCTGTTTTCTGTTTGGGAAAAGAACTATTCCCACCCCCCTGACCGTTGTTGGAGGGATGGGACATAGTAGGATAGGCACCTGGTGCCTGGGAAGTTTGTTTCTTTGTATGTTTGCTATGTTTTTTTTGTTCACTGTTTTTTTCTGTTCTCTAGCTGCTATATGCTCAGGTGCTATCAATATGCAATGCAATGTGCTCGGTTTCTTGCTGCTCCTGGGGTGCTCCCGGGTGTATCTACATAAATATCCTTCCATTCCCTTACCTCCCTTGCCTGATGGCTGACCGCTCATTTGACTCCTTTGCCATTCTTTCCTGGAATGTCAGAGGCCTTAACTCTAAGTTCAAACGTGCCCTTCTCTTTCAATATCTGAAGTCCCACTCTCCCCAGCTTGTTCTCCTCCAGGAGACTCACCTCATGGGCAGCAAGGTCCTGACTCTTAAGAAGCCGTGGATTCAGCGTGCTATACATGCCACATATTCTACATATGCTAGGGGTGTATCAATCCTAATCCACAAAAACTTTCCATGTGTGATAGAAGAGGTCCGCACGGACCCCCTGGGTAAATATGTGATATTAATTTTCACACTTTGGGCACAGAAGTATATTGTTGTCAACCTGTACATCCCCCCCCCTTTTTCACCTGCTCTGTTATATGACGTGCTTGAGAAGGTTGCACGCTTCTGCCCAGGAAAAGTGTTGGTAATGGGTGATTTTAATGCCATCTTGTCACCTGACCTGGATAGGCCTGCGCCGCCCAGGCATAGATGTATGGACCTGCTGACCTGGGCTCAGGCAGTGGGTCTGGAGGAAGTTTGGAGGTGGAAGCACCCTGGTGTGCGGGCCTATTCTTGTTTTTCGACCTCGTACAAAACCGCATCCAGGATAGATTTGGCCTTCTCCAACCCCGCACTGTTAGCGGATGTGTTGGAGGCGGACTATCTCCCTAGCGGTCTGTCCGACCACAGCCCTTTAAGGGTGGTGCTCCGCTCGCCGGCAACGCGCAGTGCTGCGCTTTGGAGGCTGGGCGCGCAGTGGGTTACTCATCCTGAGGTTGCAGAGGTCTTGCCCCCCTTGCTAGCTGAATTTTGGGAGAATAATGAGGGTTCCACTCCCTTGGATAACGTCTGGGATACCTTTAAAGCATACACCAGAGGGCAGTACATTTCTTCCATTGCCAATGTCAAAAAGCAACTTTCAGCCAAGACACTGGAATTGGAACGTTCGGTCATAGAACATACTGATGCTTATAATAAAGACCCCACCTCGGATCAGTTTGATCGGATGATGGCAGCTCAGAGGGATTTGCATCTGCACTTAGCTGAGGTTACCCGCCTAGACATATACAAGGGCAAGCAGAGAGCCTTTGAACAGGGCGATCGCAATGGCCGCCTGTTGGCCATGATGGCCCAGCATGACCAGCCCCTTACAACGATTTCGACTCTGCGGACTCTGGGGGGCGGGACCGTGTCCTCCCCCCCGGACATCCTTCAGACTTTTAGTGAATTCTATAAGTCGCTGTATTCCTCTAGCCTCCCCGCGGACTTCCGGCCGGAGACGCTGAATGATCTGCTAGATCCATTGGCACTTGGCTGGCTCTCCGACCAAGAGAGAGAAGCCTTAGTGCAACCATTCACGGCCTTGGAGGTACAGGGGGCCATCCAATCCTTCCCGTCGGGCAAGGCGCCTGGCCCGGACGGACTTCCACTAGACTTCTATAGAGCCCACTCCGGACTCCTAGCCCCCTTGTTGGCACGGCTCTACACTGCGTGTTTGACGGATGGCAGCCTACCTGCCTCCATGTACCATGCCTACCTAACGCTTATATACAAGCCCCCCAAGGACCCCTCTTCCTGTGCCTCATACCGTCCCATAGCACTCCTTAACTCAGACTTTAAAATACTAACTAAGCTCCTTGCCCTTCGGTTATACCCCATGTTACCCTCAGTGATAGACCCAGACCAAACGGGTTTCATGCCCCGGAGGTCCACAGATGTCAATCTTAGGAGACTTTTTACCAATATCCATACTCAGCATCTTAATGTGGGAACGCGAGCAGTGGCCTCATTGGATGTCGAAAAGGCCTTCGACACTGTGGAGTGGCCCTTTCTGTGGGAGACTCTGCGCAGGATGGGCTTCCCGCTGCTATTTATCAAGTGGCTTCAGGTGATATACAGGGCCCCCACTTCCTCAGTACGGCTGGGGGGGGGGGGCTGTCTGCCCCCTTCAGACTTTCCAGGGGAATGCGGCAGGGTTGCCCTCTCTCTCCGGCTTTGTTTGCCCTTGCCATTGAGCCGGTGGCGGAGGCTCTCCGCACATCACCACATATCAAGGGTCTCCGAGTGGGTCTGCTGGAGGAGAGGGTGGCCCTGTATGCGGACGACATGCTTCTCTTCCTTAATGATGCGGGCCCCTCGCTGCGGGGTGCACTGACCGTCTTGGACACGTTTGCCTCGGTCACTGGACTGAGGGTGAATTGGTCCAAGTCCCTTCTCTTCCCTATAGATCAGGCGGCTAGGTCCACCACCCCTCCCGACAGTCCCCTTAGCTGGGTCACCACCTTTAAGTATCTGGGGGTAACCATCTCTGCCTCGGCGACCGAATACATTTCGCAAAACTTGTCCCCGGTGCTGCTAGAGGCCCAATCCAGGCTTAAAGCCTGGAGCAACCTCCCCCTGTCTGTTTGGGGAAGGGTGAACCTAATTAAGATGAAGATTGTCCCTAAACTTATTTACCTTTTCCGCCACTCCCCGCAGTGGGTGCCCAAGTCCTTTTTCAAAAAGCTGAATCAAATTTTTTCCTCCTTTATTTGGGGTCCCTCCCCACCCAGATACAAGCTGACAACCTTGATGAGACCGCGGACGCAGGGTGGTATGGCTTTCCCTGACTGCTACAAATACTACCTTGCCACGCAGTTGGTGACTGCGGCATGGTGGCTGCGGCCAGATGGGATGAACACCTCCACTGCACTGGAGGCCTCGGTGGTCGGTTCACTGGAGGCCCTCCGGCTCCTGCTCTATCGGGGCCCTCGCGCCCCGTATCCCCTGACCCCCTCCATGCGCACCACCCTGCGGGCGTGGCGGACTGGTTTGGCCATTGAAAAATGTAAACCCACCGAAATATCCCCGAATGCCCCTATCTGGATCAACCCTACCTTATCACACTTTTATAAGCTCTCAGACCCCATTGCCTGGTCTAGGTATGGCATTAAGCTTGTTTCGCACATAGTCTCCCAAAACGCTCTGATACCATTCTCGGACCTCTCCTCCATGTTCAACTTACCCCAGCACTACGCTTTTAGATACCACCAGCTGTCACATGCCTTCGCGGCTCAGTTCCCCTTGTCGTCCTGCATTGTGGCCCAGTCGGAGTTGGAGAGAACACTAAAGTTTAATTGTGACGCAAAACCCACATCGCACTTGTACTCGTACCTGATCTTTGTGTCTCTCCCCCCTCTGGATGGGCTGCGGTCCAGATGGCAGGGGGATATCCCCACGCTAGATACGGACGACTGGGACGAGGTCTGGGATCTCCCTTTCTGCTCACTTGTCTCCATTCGAGACAGGATGGTGCAATACAAGATAGTTCACAGAGCTTACTTCACTCCATACAGGCTCCACAAGATGAACCCGGCGCATTCTCCGGAGTGTTGGAGATGCAGGGCATCACCAGGTGACTTCTCCCACATTTTCTGGCAGTGCCCCGAGGTTCAGCGGTACTGGGTAATGGTGCTAGAAGTGATCAATGCAGTCGCAGCGACCCAGTTGCCGGTAGCGATGGAGGTGTGCCTCCTGGGAATAATTGAGAACATCGTCCCAACCTCCACGGGGCGCACGTTGGTCAGTCTGTTGCTTTTCTATGCACGCAAGAATATTGCCATGCATTGGAAAAAACCTTCACCCCCTTCTCTGATGCAGTGGAGGCGTCTGGTGAATGCCAGCCTTCCCCTGTACAGAGACACATACATCAACCGTGGCTGTCCACTGAAATATGACAAGGTTTGGCGTGCATGGCTGGCAGAGTCTAGTACTGCTGGCTAAATACATATGGCTTGAGTTGGCAACCACTGCCATGGTCCTGGCGAGCGGTCCCATAGAGCTGCCCTAGAGGCACCTTGAGGCCGATACAGTAAGGAGAACTGGTACACCCCCACCCTGCCGCATCCTGGTCAATGCACATTGCTACAGATGTTTATTAAATCATTGTGTTGCTGTATGTTGTACGCACTTGAGTACTGTATGTCGTTGTTGTTGAGTTGTTTCTTTCTCTTGTATGTTGTAAAATACCTTAATAAAAAGAACTTTAAAAAAAAAAAAAAAAATAATGTATAAAATACAGATGCTCCCTATCACACTACCCCAGAAGTACTTTAAAAACCTACAAATGATGCTGTTAAAATTTGTGTGGCAGGGAAAAAAAGCTTGTATCAGCTGGGCAACATTGAAAAAAAAGGCACAAGGGGGATGGGGTGCACCAGATGTAAAAAATTATTATAACGCAGTAATTCTCACACGAGTTATAGAGTAGATAAGAAACACTAAACAAAACAGATGGGTAAGCATGGAATTTCAAATAAGTAAGGTATCACTGGGGGGTATAATATGGATCCCAGAACAATATAGAGAATTAAGTAGGGATTCACATAGTATCACACGGAACACAATTAAAATTTGTAATAAAGTACACAACAATGAAAAATGGGATTTTAACTCCCCTTTAATTCCACTAACAGACAAAATATTTTACACCAGGTATAGAGAAACTATTTGGGAAATGGATCATAAAAGAAAATGCACAGTTGAAAGATGTTATGTCGCAAGGTAAATTAAAGCGGCGGTTCTGCAGGAAAAACTTTTTTTTTTTTTCTGTCAGGACTGAGTCCGGAGACATAGCGCCGTTGGGGGAAAAATGATAGACACGCCCATTCCCCTGCGGTGGAAGGTGATTGACAGGGCAGAAAGCCTTGAATAAAAGGGGTAAGGCTAAAGAAAAACAAAACAAAAACGTAGTTGTTCTTTTCAATGCAACGCTGTTTTATTGCCATGAACTCAAAAATGAGGGTGAACCTCAGCTTTAAGTACATACCAGGAACTAAAAAACAGAGGGGAAGTGGTCGAGATAAATGAATGGCGGTATACCCAACTAAAGCACTTCTTTGAGGCACTCCCCCAGCCTAGTAGATCTGTAGAAAATCTACGCCCCCTAGAGAAAATTAGTGAGGAAATAGGAGGAAAAGGAGTGACCTTTTAGGCCACATACACACGATCGAATATATCTGCTGAAATTGGTCCGCATGCTTTAAAACTTGTCTGCTGGAAAGCCGTCTGTCGGATATGTCCGCTGGTTAGTACGCCTAACCAGCGGACCGAAATCTCCTGCATGCGTCGAATGGATTCGACGCATGCGTGGAAGTATTTTACTTCCTGGTTCGGTGACGTGGCGGCGTAAACGTCACCGCCACGTCACCGTGCTGTCTGTCCGCAGGGGTTTTGGTTTGATCGTGTGTACACACATCAGACCAAAATCTCCAGGAGACATATCCGATGAAATCGGTCTGTCGGTCCGCTGGTTAGTACGCCTAACCAGCGGACCGAAATCTCCTGCATGCGTCGAATGGATTCGACGCATGCGTGGAAGTATTTTACTTCCTGGTTCGGTGACGTGGCGGCGTAAACGTCACCGCCACGTCACCGTGCTGTCTGTCCGCAGGGGTTTTGGTTTGATCGTGTGTACACACATCAGACCAAAATCTCCAGGAGACATATCCGATGAAATCGGTCTGTCGGAACGTTTTCATCAGATATGTCTCCTCGTGTGTACGCGGCCTGAGATCTATAAAAGCTTGACGGAAGTGAGGGATTTGGAGATACCACCATACATTATAAAATGGGAGGAAGAACTGGGGTCACAGTTGAACGATTAAGAACTAAAACAAATATTGAAGAGAGTACATACTACGTCAGTAAACAGCAAAACAACGGAATTAAACTATAAATGCCTGACTCGCTGGTATATAACACCAGATAAGGCACATACAGTAAGTATAAGAAAGAAACATCAGAACTTTGCTGGCGTGGATGTAAAGAAATTGGAAACATGGTACATATATGGTGGATATGCCCAAAAATAAAAATATATTGGAGCATAATCAGACAGTTATTAACTGAAATAACTGATATAGAGATTACAGATGACCAATGGGGATGTCTACATCACAGGAACAGAATAACAACTAAACAATATCAGAAAACACTGCTCCCCCACTTAATAGCCAGTCACTGGCAGGACAGGGAAAGTCCCTATATTAGAGAATGGTGTAATAAAATAAATGTTATCCAAAACCTAGAATATTTAAGGTTCAGTGAAACGGATCGATTAGAAGACTACGAGGAGAGCTGGACACAGTGGACAGAATTTAAGCAGACATTGAAATTTGCGAGAAATATAAGACAATAAGAAAATAAGAAAAAAAGATTGACTAGAAATGAGATAGAAAAGGACCTGGTGGTTCTGGGGTGGGGGGGAGGGAGAAGGATGGGACTGAGGGGAACATCAAAAATGATGCGAAGCCTTAACAGAGACGCTATAAGCAATTTTAATGTGAGTGGGTCTCTGGTTGGTGGAGTCTGAAGTGGTTTTGAAAAAAAGAAAAAAAAAATGGTAAAATGTAGACCTTTTTTATACCAAGAGAATTTACTAATGTTATAACTGTGGCTGTGTACATACCTCCACAGGTTAATTCTAAGATGGCTCTGAAAGAATTATACAATGCTATTAAAGCCCCATACACACTATGGGCCAAATTTAGGTAGAGTTAGGCTGGAGTATCAGTGATACGCCAGCATAACTCTCACTTTGAGCTGGCGTTTCTGTTTTCTGTAAGCAGAAAACAAGAAACGCCGGGTTGGAGTTCCTATACGAGCGGCGTAATTGTATTTCGCCGTCGTATCGGAACTGCAATTTTAAAAATGGCGCTCGGGGCGTTCCCGCTGATTAACGCTGAGAATATGTTAATCAGCGGGAATCGGCAATTCACGATCGTACTCGGGCCCGACGCAGTGACTTTCCGACGTTTCCGTAAGCGATATGCGGCGTAAAGAAAAACATGCCCCCTAGGTGGAGTATCCTATGTTAAGTATGGCCGTCGCCATCGCCTCGAATTTAAAAATGTTCGCATTGTTTGCGTAAAACGTCCGTGAATGGGGATTGACGTCATTGACGTTCACTGACAGAATTTGGAGCATGCGCACTGACAGTTGACGCATGCGCAGTACGTTCGCCGCGGGATCACGCCTAGTTTAAATAATACACGCCCCCTACCTGCCCAATTTGAATTCCGCCGGCTCATTTTTGCTACGCCGCTGCAACTTTAGAAGCAAGTGTTATGTGAATAACAGTACTTGCTCCTAAAGTTTCGGCGGAGTAACGTAAATGAGAAACGTTACTCCAAAATAAAGATTCGCTCTCCTATCTGAATCTGGCCCTATCAGTTTTCCTGACCTATCAGGTTTACCAAAACCATGTAGTGCAAGGGTCTGCCTGATTGCATACAAATTGAAACTCTTGAGGTTTGACCTCATATTAGATGGTTTTGGTAAACCTGAAGAGAAAACCGTCAGGAAAACTGATAGTATGTATGTGGCTGGTTATTTCAACCATGTGGAGCTAGAAACGGTTCTTCCTAAATTGTATAAGAATGTGCACTTTCCAACAAGAGAGAACAACTTTGGGCCAGATTCTCAGCGGCGCTACGCCTGCGTAAATGTATATGCGCGGCGTAATAGTAACTGTGCGCCTGCGTATCGATGCGCGGTAAACACAGAACCACATACGCGCGATTTTTTTTTCCGTCTGGGCGGCGAAAATGCATTAAGCTAGCGCGGCGTAGGCGCATAGTTACGCATCAAAAATATTCAATTCCCATTGAATTAGCATGCAAATATGCAAATGAGGGAGATGCGCGTATTCCCGAAACTACGCGCGTCCGGCGTTGGCTACTCGTGGTGCGCGTAACTCGAAAGCCTTGAGTAAACATACCCCTCATAAAAGCACGGGTAACTTTGCTCAAGGCCGTGTGCAAGTCAGCTGGAGAGCAACTACAGCAGCACCATAACGGACGAGCTGAGCAATCACACTTACTGGACAACACATTCGTATGCCAAGATGCCAGGGCCAGCCATGGTCTTATCACTACTAAGGTATGCAGAGGAAGAGGAGCATAGAAGGAGGAGGAGGAGGAGGGGGGCACGTGAGAGGATCTACCGAGCGCGCATGAGCCTCTTTGGCATGGGTGATGAGGAGGTGTATCGCATCTTCAGATTCACCCCTGCTGCCATCCTGGAAATAACCACAGCCCTGCAGGATGACATCACCAGCCAGACATACCGCTCACATGCACTGCAGCCACTGGTGAAGGTACTGGCAACACTCCATTTCCTGGCCAGTGGATCATTCCAGCGTACAAGTGGAGTGGTGGCTGGGATGTCACAAACCAGCATAAGCAGATGTGTGCACCAGGTTGTCCCAGCAATCCTCAGACGCATGTCCAACCAGTTCATCAGACCCACCACTGAGCACCTGCGGCAGAAGGCAATGACAGATTTCTACAGAATTGACGGATTCCCACGCACCATCGGGGCCATTGATTGCACACATGTGGCCCTACAGCCCCCCAGTGTCACAGAGCACATATACCGCAATCGGAAGCATTGGCATTCCATCAACGTACAGGTGATAGCCGATGCCAAATACCTCATATGGCACGTCCGTGCCAAAGACCCCGGGTCCAGCCATGACAGCTACATCTACCGTCAAAGCAACATCCCCGAAGATTTTGAGCAGGACATGTATGGGGACAGCTGGCTGGTTGGTGAGTGACATGGGTGGCAGCCATGACTATCCCCTCCCATGATGCACAACAGAAGTGGCACATGCATGACTACCATGCTCCTGTCTTTTCCCTTACAGGTGACTCTGCATATGCACTGGGACCCCATCTCATGACTCCTTTCCGGAACCCCCAAACCAGAGGAGAGAGAAGATACAATGAAGCACACATCAAAACCCGTGCAGTGGTGGAGCGCACATTTGGCCTCCTGAAGTCCCGTTTCCGATGCCTGGATAAGTCTGGGGGGGCCCTATTGTATTCCCCTACCTTTGTGGGTCAGATCATTGGTGCATGTTGTATTCTGCACAACTTTGCCATGAGAAAGGGCCTGCACATTGCCCTACGTGATGACCTGACCCCCCAACCACACAGCCCCCCCGCCAGAGGAGACCCCGTCATCTGATGGAAGAGCAGTCAGGAGGGTCCTCGTGTTACGAATCTTTGACCGTTAAACACACACATATAGCATGGCACACAGACAATGCACGCGTGTACACCACTGATGTCCCTAGCAAACACACCCCACATCCACATCACATTGGATTAGCCCAAGTCCAGCATGTAGGACTTGGGAGCAGCAACGCCACGTCAAGGCCCCAATGATGTTGCTGTCCATTCATACACCTTTCACACATCATTCATACAGCCGTGGGGTTAACTTCACCACCACGGCCAAGGGTGACACCCCTTACTGGCAGGAGTGCCACCCCCTCACATTCACACACCATTCACACTGCACCGTGTGCAGTATCCAAAAATAAACAAAAAAATCTCTTAACCAGAGCATAAAAATAAACAAAAAAAGCTCTTAACCAGAGCATAATATTAACCAAAAAGAAAATTAATGGGCCTGGCGGGGGCTCCGCCTGGTGCCACGGGTCCTGCCCCTCACTTGCCTGGGGGCAGCCACAGATGGGGGGGGGGAGCAGGTTGAGGAGGAGCATCCCCACGTCCCTCCCTGGCTGCCTGCATGCCCTCCAGGGCAACCGCTATGCGGGTCTGCACAGCAGTCTGCGCCTCGACAGCAAGGCGCAGGGCATGAACCTCCCCCACAAGTTCGGAGGTGTTTGCCTGCAGCTCCCCCAGGCTGGTCAGCGTTGCTGCGCTGTTGACAGCAAGATCCTGGATGGCATCTGTAATATGTCCCGAGGATGCCAGGCTGTCGGCCAGGCGCCTCATCTCCTCCACGACCTCGGCCAGGTGCTGATTTTGCTGGTCCTGCTGTCTGACCAGCTGTTCCGGCAGGACCTTGGATACACCCCTGGTCTTGCACGTCGCCTTGCGGGGTGTGGCAGGGGACCGGGCATAAGGGGAGGATGTTGAGGGGCCGGAGATGAGGGGGGGGGGAAAGAGAGGGACTGGAGAGGTTGGAGGGGGACACTGAGGGGTTCGCTACAGGTAGAGGGATAGCCTGGGCTGGTCCGGCCAACCCACCATCCTCCTCCACAACAACATATAGGTCCTGGTCCTGGACTATGACACCCTCCTCAACCACCTCCTCCGTTGAGGTGTGCCCACTTCCCTCAAAGTCCTGTTCCAGGGGGGCAGCCAGAGGGACTGTATCTTCAGGGGATGGATCCTGATGGGCCCTGGCATCAACAGATGGCCCCGCTCCCTCCTGCACATCTGTGGATGACACAAAAGATGCCCATGTTGGTGGACCCACACACTTGGCACATGTTCCCTTCCACCCCCATACATGTACACAACAGGTAGAATATAAAACACACTTACCTGTCCTCACGGCTGGCTTCTGGGACTCATAGCCCCCAACTCCCTCTACCTGCTCCGTCTGCAGGCAGCGGGCAACCACCTTCTCCTCCTCAGTCAGGCGGACAGGGCAGGGTGGGCCCCCTCCAGTGCCCCTGGCATGCCGAGCTATGGCAGCCAGCTTGCCCTTCACATGACGCCGCAGGTCATTCATTTTCTTCTGAATGTCCTGCGGTGTCCGGACCTCATGAGAGAGGGCATTGACCTGGCACGCGACCCTCATAAGTATTTGGTCCCTCCGGGACTTGCTGGTCCGGGCACTGTCAGCACCATGGAGCCGCGAGTCATACTTCTCCATGGCCCTCACGACAATGGCCCTCTCCTCTGGGGAGAAATTCTTCTTCCTCCTCTCCTTAACCGCGGTTGTCATCTTGTCCAGCACAAACTTTGGCCGTCACTATCAAAAAAATGGGAGACGTTTGCGCTGCACGGGCGCATGTGTGGGCGCATTATATACCCTGCGCCGGCGCATCGTAGGGAGGCTTTGCGCATGCGCAGAAGGCATCCACGTCACGGCGCGGGTCAACCACGTCATGGCGCGGGTCATCCATGTCACGGCGCATGCTCCGTTCGTCCCGGCCTGCATTTGCATGGGGTCACGCTTCATTATAATGCAACACGCCCACTTTCCTCCTACTTTGGAGTTGCGCCGGATTACGCCCATGATTTTACGCGACGCAGGCGCATCTTGGAGTGCATTTACTTAGGGAATACGGTACTTGCCACTCCGTGTTACGTCGGCGTAGTGCATCTGAGATGCGCAACACCTGCATAATTAGGCGCGCATCTACGAGAATCTGGCCCATTGTAGATCAGGTATATACAAAGGGCCAGATTCTCGTAGATGCGTAACACGGAGTGGCAAGTACCGTATTCCCTAAGTAAATGCGCTCCAAGATGCGCCTGCGTCGCGTAAAATCATGGGCGTAATCCGGCGCAACTCCGAAGTAGGAGGAAAGTGGGCGTGTTGCATTATAATGAAGCGTGACCCCATGCAAATGCAGGCCGGGACGAACGGAGCATGCGCCGTGACATGGATGACCCGCGCCATGACGTGGTTGACCCGCGCCGTGACGTGGATGCCTTCTGCGCATGCGCAAAGCCTCCCTACGATGCGCCGGCGCAGGGTATATAATGCGCCCACACATGCGCCCGTGCAGCGCAAACGTCTCCCATTTTTTTGATAGTGACGGCCAAAGTTTGTGCTGGACAAGATGACAACCGCGGTTAAGGAGAGGAGGAAGAAGAATTTCTCCCCAGAGGAGAGGGCCATTGTCGTGAGGGCCATGGAGAAGTATGACTCGCGGCTCCATGGTGCTGACAGTGCCCGGACCAGCAAGTCCCGGAGGGACCAAATACTTATGAGGGTCGCGTGCCAGGTCAATGCCCTCTCTCATGAGGTCCGGACACCGCAGGACATTCAGAAGAAAATGAATGACCTGCGGCGTCATGTGAAGGGCAAGCTGGCTGCCATAGCTCGGCATGCCAGGGGCACTGGAGGGGGCCCACCCTGCCCTGTCCGCCTGACTGAGGAGGAGAAGGTGGTTGCCCGCTGCCTGCAGACGGAGCAGGTAGAGGGAGTTGGGGGCTATGAGTCCCAGAAGCCAGCCGTGAGGACAGGTAAGTGTGTTTTATATTCTATCTGTTGTGTACATGTATGGGGGTGGAAGGGAACATGTGCCAAGTGTGTGGGTCCACCAACATGGGCATCTTTTGTGTCATCCACAGATGTGCAGGAGGGAGCGGGGCCATCTGTTGATGCCAGGGCCCATCAGGATCCATCCCCTGAAGATACAGTCCCTCTGGCTGCCCCCCTGGAACAGGACTTTGAGGGAAGTGGGCACACCTCAACGGAGGAGGTGGTTGAGGAGGGTGTCATAGTCCAGGACCAGGACCTATATGTTGTTGTGGCGGAGGATGGTGGGTTGGCCGGACCAGCCCAGGCTATCCCTCTACCTGTAGCGAACCCCTCAGTGTCCCCCTCCAACCTCTCCAGTCCCTCTCTTTCCCCCCCCCCCTCATCTCCGGCCCCTCAACATCCTCCCCTTATGCCCGGTCCCCTGCCACTCCCCGCAAGGCGACGTGCAAGACCAGGGGTGTATCCAAGGTCCTGCCGGAACATCTGGTCAGACAGCAGGACCAGCAAAATCAGCACCTGGCCGAGGTCGTGGAGGAGATGAGGCGCCTGGCCGACAGCCTGGCATCCTCGGGACATATTACAGATGCCATCCAGGATCTTGCTGTCAACAGCGCAGCAACGCTGACCAGCCTGGGGGAGCTGCAGGCAAACACCTCCGAACTTGTGGGGGAGGTTCATGCCCTGCGCCTTGCTGTCGAGGCGCAGACTGCTGTGCAGACCCACATAGCGGTTGCCCTGGAGGGCATGCAGGCAGCCAGGGAGGGACGTGGGGATGCTCCTCCTCAACCTGCTTCCCCCCCCCCATCTGTGGCTGCCCCCAGGCAAGTGAGGGGCAGGACCCGTGGCACCAGGCGGAGCCCCCGCCAGGCCTATTAATTTTCTTTTTGGTTAATATTATGCTCTGGTTAAGAGCTTTTTTTGTTTATTATTATGCTCTGGTTAAGAGCTTTTTTTGTTTATTTGTATGCTCTGGTTAAGAGCTTTTTTTGTTTATTTTTGGATACTGCACACGGTGCAGTGTGAATGGTGTGTGAATGTGAGGGGGTGGCACTCCTGCCAGTAAGGGGTGTCACCCTCGGCCGTGGTGGTGAAGTTAACCCCACGGCTGTATGAATGATGTGTGAAAGGTGTATGAATGGACAGCAACATCATTGGGGCCTTGACGTGGCGTTGCTGCTCCCAAGTCCTACATGCTGGACTTGGGCTAATCCAATGTGATGTGGATGTGGGGTGTGTTTGCTAGGGACATCAGTGGTGTACACGCGTGCATTGTCTGTGTGCCATGCTATATGTGTGTGTTTAACGGTCAAAGATTCGTAACACGAGGACCCTCCTGACTGCTCTTCCATCAGATGACGGGGTCTCCTCTGGCGGGGGGGCTGTGTGGTTGGGGGGTCAGGTCATCACGTAGGGCAATGTGCAGGCCCTTTCTCATGGCAAAGTTGTGCAGAATACAACATGCACCAATGATCTGACCCACAAAGGTAGGGGAATACAATAGGGCCCCCCCAGACTAATCCAGGCATCGGAAACGGGACTTCAGGAGGCCAAATGTGCGCTCCACCACTGCACGGGTTTTGATGTGTGCTTCATTGTATCTTCTCTCTCCTCTGGTTTGGGGGTTCCGGAAAGGAGTCATGAGATGGGGTCCCAGTGCATATGCAGAGTCACCTGTAAGGGAAAAGACAGGAGCATGGTAGTCATGCATGTGCCACTTCTGTTGTGCATCATGGGAGGGGATAGTCATGGCTGCCACCCATGTCACTCACCAACCAGCCAGCTGTCCCCATACATGTCCTGCTCAAAATCTTCGGGGATGTTGCTTTGACGGTAGATGTAGCTGTCATGGCTGGACCCGGGGTCTTTGGCACGGACGTGCCATATGAGGTATTTGGCATCGGCTATCACCTGTACGTTGATGGAATGCCAATGCTTCCGATTGCGGTATATGTGCTCTGTGACACTGGGGGGCTGTAGGGCCACATGTGTGCAATCAATGGCCCCGATGGTGCGTGGGAATCCGTCAATTCTGTAGAAATCTGTCATTGCCTTCTGCCGCAGGTGCTCAGTGATGGGTCTGATGAACTGGTTGGACATGCGTCTGAGGATTGCTGGGACAACCTGGTGCACACATCTGCTTATGCTGGTTTGTGACATCCCAGCCACCACTCCACTTGTACGCTGGAATGATCCACTGGCCAGGAAATGGAGTGTTGCCAGTACCTTCACCAGTGGCTGCAGTGCATGTGAGCGGTATGTCTGGCTGGTGATGTCATCCTGCAGGGCTGTGGTTATTTCCAGGATGGCAGCAGGGGTGAATCTGAAGATGCGATACACCTCCTCATCACCCATGCCAAAGAGGCTCATGCGCGCTCGGTAGATCCTCTCACGTGCCCCCCTCCTCCTCCTCCTCCTTCTATGCTCCTCTTCCTCTGCATACCTTAGTAGTGATAAGACCATGGCTGGCCCTGGCATCTTGGCATACGAATGTGTTGTCCAGTAAGTGTGATTGCTCAGCTCGTCCGTTATGGTGCTGCTGTAGTTGCTCTCCAGCTGACTTGCACACGGCCTTGAGCAAAGTTACCCGTGCTTTTATGAGGGGTATGTTTACTCAAGGCTTTCGAGTTACGCGCACCACGAGTAGCCAACGCCGGACGCGCGTAGTTTCGGGAATACGCGCATCTCCCTCATTTGCAATTTGCATGCTAATTTAATGGGAATTGAATATTTTTGATGCGTAACTATGCGCCTACGCAGCGCTAGCTTAATGCATTTTCGCCGCCCAGATGGAAAAAAAAATTGCGCGTATGTGGTTCTGTGTTTACCGCGCATCGATACGCAGGCGCACAGTTACTATTACGCCGCGCATATACATTTACGCAGGCGTAGCGCCGCTGAGAATCTGGCTCAAAATGTTTCCAGTGCATATGAAGCTACTTTGTTGCCACATCTTGGTCTATCAGATCATACGTCTTTAATGATGATCCCATGTTATAAGTCTCTTGTTTGCAGAACAAAACCAGATATTAAAACTATACAAGTGTGGAGCGAGGAGTCAAATTCACATCTGCAAGAGTGCTTTGAATTAAATGATTGAAATGTATTTTCACAAGATGCAGACTTAGAGGAAAATGCTTCATCTGTACGGAGATGTTCCTAGTTACAAAAACTTTTAAGATATTCCCAAACCAAAAGTCTTGGTTGGATGGTAAATAAGGACTCAGCTTAGAGCAAGGGATGTGGCCTTTAGATCAGGCTACCCTATGGCTTTTAGGAAAGCTCGGAATGAATTAAAGAAAGACATTAAGGAGGCTAAAGCCCCTTTCAGACGGACAGCTGTTTTGCCGCAGTTAAAAGCACTACAAATGTTTTGTGAAATTCAAGGCTCCAGGCACTGCGATTAGCTGCATTTGCACATTGCGATTACATGCGTTTACGTGCGTTTAATTGCGGCCGCGTTGAGCTGCAGTATTCATTTCCATAGCAACCCTTGTTATTTTATTTTTTTGGGTCCCTTAATTCTACCCATGATGCATTTCGGTCCTCTGCATTTCAAAACATCTATTTCCTGTCTCTTTGTTCCCTGGCTGAGTGTGTGTTGGAGTTTGGAGTGAGAGGAGTGTCCTGTGTATTGTCCTGAGATCTTTCAAGATGAATGCATATATGGGTAGTTTGATGGAAATTCTCATCTTGCTATTCATGAAAATGAAGAGGAGAAGAGCCATCGAGTCCAGGAAACGTCCCTGTCGTTACTGGTGCACCCTTTAACCTCACAGCGTCTTTCTATTGGCTACTTTGCCCACTACTTTGAACTTAGAACCCATGTTTTTTTCTCATGCTGCTATCCGCAGTTGACAAAAAAGACTGCGATTACCTGTGGTTATGTGCATATAGCTGCGCTACATCTCACCTGGACGCATTCAATTCTATTTTTTCTATTCACACCAAACCGCATGTAACGAAATCGCACGTAAAAGCTATGTGTGAATGGGGCCATAGGAAAGCATTGTGTGCTTTTAGCTGCGGTAGAAAAATAGAAAATCCGCAGCTAAAAGCACCATTATATCCGTCCGTCTGAAAGGGGCCTAAGCGTATATATATAAACAGCGCATTGAATCTTATTTTGAAAATCAAAATTCTTGTAGCATGTGGAAGGGGATTAAAGCAATAGTCGATTTTAAATCTATGAATACACAGATTGACAAAATTGACGTCCTTTTTCCACACAAATAATGCTTTCTTTTGGTGGTATTTGATCACCTCTAAAGTTTTTATTTTTTGTGCTATCAACAAAAATAGAGCGACAATTTTGAAAAAAGGCAATATCTTTTACTTTTTGCTATAATAAATATCCCCCAAAAATATATATAACATTTTTTTCCCCCTCAGTTTAGGATGATACGTATTCTTCTACAAATTTTTGGTAAAAAAATTTGCAATAAGCGTTTATTGATTGGTTTGCGCAAAAGTTATAGGCCCAGATTCAGAGAGCCATTACGCCTGTCTAACTGGTGTTAGACTGGAGTAATTTCAAATTACGCGCGTTTTCTAGCTAGTCGAAAACCTCAAACCATGAATAGACGGCTGCGGGCTTCAATTCAACTGGATTACGTGTTTGTACGCCTTGGGATCTACACTGCAATAAAATTGCGGCCACTGGGTGGACTTCCCGTCGTTTTCGGCGTCGAGGTATGCAAATGAGCTTTTGCCGGCGATCCCCGAAATTACGATCTTCAATCGCAATCTCTTACGGCACCTTTAGTCATCTTTTATTTGCGTAACACTAAACCAGCTTTTTGCTGCTCTAATATTAGACAGCCCATGTTAAGTATGGCCGTCGTTCCCAGCGTCGAATTTCTACGTTTTCCGACATCTTTTATTATTTTTAACGTAAGTCGTCCGGGAATAGGAATGTTCGTAAACGCCGCTACTCAAACAACAAATGACGTAACAACGGGATTTCGGCGGGAAATTTCTGAACGGAGCATGCGCAGTTCGATCGCAGCGGGGACGCGCTTAATTTAAATGCTTCACGCCCCCCAATCGCGTATTTCGATTACGCGGCGAGAAATAGACTACGCCGCCGTAGCGTACGGGCAAAAATCTACCAGGATTCGGTGTAGAGCCTGGTAAAATACGGCAGCGTAGAGTATTTCGATTACGCAGTGGAATATTAAGTGTATGTGAATCTACCCCATAGCGTCTACAAAATAGGGGATAGTTGTATGCCATTTTTATGATTTTTTTTTTTACTAGTAATGACGGCGATCAGCGATTTTTTTTATGACTGCAACATTATGGTGGACACATCGGACACTTTTGACACATTTTTGGGACCATTGGGTCTGTCATGGATTTTTGGGGGGAAGCCCAAATGAAATTTGGGGGGACCCCCACGCATTTTTTATTTTTGAATGACTTTTAATTACTTTTATGTGTATTGCCGGGACCCAACAATTCATTATAGCCACGAGTAGTTTTAAATGACTTTTTTTCCTTTTAGAAATGTCATGTTCTGTGGAGACTGTTATAAACACGCACTACTTTACAGGTATACTATAAACACCCCCAGGTACGAAATTTAAAGAAATATTTCACTTTAATTTTTTCACTTTAAGCATTATTAAAATCATTGCTCCTGAAAAAAATGCTGTTTAAAAAACTTTTTTTTGCATTGATACATGTCCCCTGGGGCAGGACCCAGGTCCCCAAACACTTTTTATGACAGTAACTTGCATATTAACCTTTACCGATTTCATAGACTTTTAAAGGGCTTTTCGAATTTGCTGCGAACATCTGTTTTTTTTCTGTAGAGCTATTAACCTTCTCATTTATATGTATTCCAAATCAGATCAGACAACAGCTATAATGGCCTAGTGTTACCTTCAGACCCTTGGTGGTGCATTACCACTCAATGTGTTGGTGTTTCAATGCACTACAACCTACCAAAAATACAACCTGCACATTTATTTTAACATTTCTGTGCTTGATATGCCATTCTAAATATGCATTGCCATAACACATATGTCTGAAGTGGTCTCAATTAAAGCTCTTATGGATAAAAGGCAATTCAATGGGCCAGATTCAGGTAGAGTTAGGCTGGCGGATCAATGGATCCGCCAGCCTAACTGTCACTTTAAGCCAGCGTTTTTGTTTTCTGTAACCAGAAAACAAGAAACGCCGGGTTGGAGTTCCGATGCGATCGGCGTAATTGAATTTCGCCATCGCATCGTTACTTCAACTTAAAAATGGCGCCGGGGGCGTTCCCGCCGATTTACGCTCAAAAAATATGTTAATGAGCGGAAATCGGCAATTCACAATCTTTTTCGGGCGCGACGCAGTGACTTTACGACGTTTCCGGAAGCGATACGTGGCGTATAGATAAAGCAGCCCCCTAGTGGAGTATCCTATGTTAGGTATAGGCGTCGTCATCGCGTCGGAAAAAAAACAAATCGCGTCGTTTGCGTAAAACATTCATGAATGGGGACGTGACGTCATTGACGTTCACTGACAGAACTTGGAGCATGCGCACTGGGATGCATTGACCCTCGACGCATGCGCAGTACGTTCGCCGCGGGATCGCGCATAGTTAGAATACTACAAGCCCCGTACCCGCCCAATTTGAATTCCGCTGGCTCATTTGCGATGCGCTGCCGCAACTTTAGGAGCAAGTGCTTCCTGAATAACAGCACTTGCTCCTAAAATTTCTGCAGCGTAACGCAAATGAGATGCGTTACTCCAGAGCAAAGATGCTCTCATCTACCTGAATCTGGCCCATTGACTTTTAGATAACTGGGATGTTTTCTCCCCAAATCTAGTATGTAGGGTGTGTGTCTGCTTCTCCAAAATACACTCCTAACATGCATTAGCATTTCTTTTGGGCTTCTGGCCAAAAGATTAAAGTCCAGTCTGAGCTTTTTATACTGGGCTTCTCCTAAGGGTCACATGAGTGTAATTCGTTTTGCACTCCTTTGACCCATTTTCAGTGGAGAGCGGTCTGAATTATTTTCTCCACTGACATCACTGCGATCAGTTGTGGCAGCATGTCACTCCAACTTCCAAGTCAGGATCCGCCAGCTGCCCTAATTGATGGCTGAGACTCTGAGATGGCCGCTCCACACCCCTCCACTGTTCAGTGATCCAATAAGCACTGAGAAGTAGAGCAGATGCAATGCTGACTGACAGTCAGCATTGCTCTGCTCAGGGAGGAGTGAGAACCAAGCCATCGGCAATGTTCTGTGGCTCAATTTCCTGTGCAGAAACGCTGGGGGACAGCTGCAGCATCAGTCTGATGCTCCATCCACCGAGGTAAGTATGGATAGGGAAAACAAATTCTATTTTAAGACTACTACAGTCCTCTCAACAAAGTCAAATGTTTTTTGAGTGACTTTCACCTCTTTATTCCTTAAACAATAGATAATGGGATTAAGAATTGGTGTTATCACAACATAAAACACTCCCACAACTCGATTAAGAGTAAATGTAAAGCCTGCTTTTGGTCTTACATACATAAATATAACGGTGCCAAAATAGACAAGAACTACAGTTAGATGGGAACCACAGGTAGAGAAAGCTTTAGCTCGACTATCAGTTGTAGAAATCTTAAGCATAGTTGTGATTATACAAACATATGAAAACAAAGTCACTGTAAAGGAGGTAACAATTACTAAAGAAGCACAAATAAAATCAATAAGGTCATTAAGAAAAGTATCTACAGAGGAAATTTTAAGCAGAGGAGGAGCATCACAAAAGAAATGATTAATATCATCGCTACAAAATGGAAGCTGAGAGATTAAGAAAATAGGAGGAAAGGTAGTTGTAAATCCAACAAGCCATGAACACATGCTTAGGTATTGACATATTGTTTCATTCATTAGCACTGGATAATGTAAAGGTTGGCAGATAGCCAAATAGCGGTCAAAAGCCATGACACCCAAAAGAAAACACTCTGTAGAACTCAAGAAAAAGAAAAAGAACAGTTGGGTTATGCACCCAGTAAGAGAAATTAGTCTTCCATCTGAAGAAATTGTTGCTAGAATTTTAGGAACAATCACAGAGACATAAAATATCTCTAATACGGAGAAGTTGCGAAGGTAAAAATACATTGGCTTGTGAAGATTCCTCTCTGTCCAGGTAATAATTATAATTATAATGTTGCACAAAAGAGTTAACACATATGTAAACAGTAGCAAAATGAAAAATACATATTGCAAAGCTGAAGATCCCGGTAATCCCAATATAACGAAGTTCACCACTAATGTTTCATTTATTACCATCCTAAAATCCATAACCTGTGTTAAGAGTTAATAAAGTAATGCTAACATTACATAAAATATATATATTTTTTTTTCACAAAAGTTTTTATTGAGAGAAAATAAAACAAGTAAGGTTACAAGTACAACAAATTGCACATATGTAGCATTCCCAATGTAAGTATGACATTTTGATTAAGCCACAGAAATCATAGGGAGAATAACAATAGGAATGTGGATATTTAAAGCATGTCTTTTCAGGCATATAGAATTTTTATCGACCCATAATATCAGTTACATCTGCATAAGAAAGCAGGAACCTCAACAGCCCAATATCACCGGGTCTGTCTACAGTCATGTAGGAGCTAGCAAGCTCAGTGTTCCTATATTCTTCTAAAGAGGGGGGGGGGGGTAAGGTAGTGATAAAAGGGGAAGAGAGAGGGGACAAGAACAGGACAGCTGTAGCAAGAGAAGAAAGAGAAATAGAGAGTTGTAGAGACCGCTACTCGCCTCAGGCCTCCCTGCCCAATTTGGGGCTTGGGTGGGGATGGGAGTGGGCAGTCTAAATGACTTAGTGTTGAGTTGGGAAGAAGGATTTGTAGTAGTCCGTTGTCCCAAAGTGTGTCAACAGGCCTAGGTCAATGTGAAATTCTGGATATGTGTGTATCAGTTCCTCCATCTCCTCTATCTTAGCAACTCTGCTCAACCACTCTCTAGTGGTAGGTATATCTGAAGATCGCCAGTGTGAAGGAATGCAAAGTCTGGCTGCATTAACCATATGCATAGCCAACGATCTATGATAGGTTTGTTTGGGAAGGGAAGTGTGATGCAAGAAGTATTCAGCAGGATTGTATTCAAGCGTGAAGGTGGTAACCCGTGTTATTATGGAGTGAACCTCCCTCCAGAATGGTTGGAGCAAGGCACAGTTCCACCAGATGTGGATCATGGTTGCCACTTCTCCTCTACATCTCCAACATGTATTTGGAATTGAAGGGGAGAATTTATGCAAGCGTGCTGGAGTTCAATACCACTTTTTTAATGATTTTGTATCCATTTTCCTGAATTGCTACATTCATTGAACCCTTATGGGCTAGTGTGTAAATGGATTCCCAGTCATCGTCATTCAGTGTCATTTGTAAATCTTTTTTCCAAGAGGTACGTACGGTCAGCATCGAGGATGGGACAGAGTTGTCTTGTATTAAAGCATATATATAGGAAATGAGATGTCGTTGTGGCGTGGAACGTGAGCACAGTACTTCAAATGGCGTAAGCTGCCTATGCAATGTGGCATTTGAATCTTTAGAGGTGAGAAAGTGAGTCAGCTGCCTGAAGAACCAGAAAGGGAAAGTATTAGTGTGTGAGTCAGAAACCAGCTCCTCATAGGATCTTCTGCGGCCTTTGTGAAAGAAGTGACAAGCTAAAACCCCTTCATGAGGCCATTCCAAATGTAGGAATGAGTTAGATTCTCCCGGAGGGAACTCAGGGTTACCTCTCAGAGAGGTCAGTGGACCTGATTGTGAGGATACATTAAAGAGAGCCACTGCTTTCCTAAAGGCCCATAGAGAGGGGTTGATGAAGGGATGTATCTTCAGAGGAGGGGGCCAGAACTGTGGTGACATCCAAGGGAGTGAGTGGACTGATGTTGGCGTGAGAGAGTTCTCCAGCATCACCCATGCCTTCTCTAATTGTGAATTTTCCAGTCCACCACTCTAGTCAGGTGGCATGCCAGATAACACTTGGAAAGATCTGGTAGACTGATTCCTCCTGCGATTTTGGGGCATGTCAGTAGTGAGTATTTGATTTGTGGGGCCGTGTTCTTCCATAAGAAGATTGTGCATGCCTTTTTGTACGTAGCAAAAAAGGAAGGGGGTAGGCAAATCGGTATCGTCTGCATTAGATACATTAGACGGGGGAGGACAACCATCTTAACTGCTTGCCGTCCTGCCGCCGTCATTTTACTGCCGCAGGTTTGCTCTTCTGGGCGAGAGCCTGTAGCTATAGGTCGGCTCTTCAGCAGCCACTAGGGGGCACGTGTGCGCGGCGCCGGAGGCCGGCAAGCATGCCCCCTGCTCGCCCCCGAGTCCTGTGCGCATGCCCGGCGGGCACGATTGCCGCCGGCACACGTGATCGCTCATTACAGAGTGGAGCCCGGGAGCTGTGTGTGTAAACACAAAGCTCCCGGTCCTGTCAGCGGGGGAAATGCTGATTCTCTGTTTCCCTCAGTCAGTCCACCCCCCCTTCAGTTAGAACACACCCAGTGACATACTTAACCCCTTCCCTGCCCCCTAGTGTTAACCCCTTCACTGCCAATGGCATTTTTATAGTAATCCAATGCATTTTTATAGCATTGATTGCTATAAAAATGCCAATGGTCTGAAGTGTGCGCCATAATGTCGCAGTACTGAAAAAAACGCTGATCGCCGCCATTACTAGTAAATAATTTTTTATAAAAATGCCATAAAACTACCCCCTATTTTGTAAACGCTATAACTTTTGCGCAAACCAATCAATAAACGCTTATTGCGATTTTTTTTTTTACAAAAAATATGTAGAAGAATACGTATTGGCCTAACCTGAGGAAAACATTTTTTTTATATATATTTTGGGGGATATTTATTATAGCAAAAAGTTAAAAATATTTCATTTTTTTCTAAATAGTCGCTCTATTTTTGTTTATAGCACAAAAAATAAAAACCGCAGAGATGATCAAATGCCACCAAAAGAAAGCTCTATTTGTGGGAAAAAAAGGACGCCAATTTTGTTTGGGAGCCACGTCGCACGACCGCGCAATTGTCAGTTAAAGCAACGCAGTGCCGAATCACAAAAAGTGCTCTGGTCATTGGGCAGCAATATGGTCCGGGGGTTAAGTGGTTAATAAGGGCCAAACGACCAAACCAGGAGACGTTGAGATTAGCCCAATTTTTCAGATCTATTTGAATTTTTGAGAGGGTGTGGAGAAAATTCTGACTATAAAGATCAGAAGTATTTCTAGTGATTTGAATGCCCAGATAAGTAATGGCTGCTTTCTGCCAATGAAAGGGGAAGGATTGTTGGCAATGGATAACTTCCCGGGGGGGGGGTTAATGACACGTTCAAGGCATGCAATTTGGAATAGTTCATTTTAAGATACGATAACTCCCCAAAATGTTTTATGTCCTTCAAAAGATTAGGTCATGAGAACCAAGGGTTTTGTAGGGACAGCAAAATGTCATCGCTAAAAGCCGCTACTTTAAACTCTCTGTGGCCAATTGAAATTCCCTTGATATCCTTATGGGACCGTAGTCTATTCAGGAGGGGCTCTAGAGTCAGGACAAATATCAGGGGAGAGAGAGGGCAGCCCTGACAGGTGCCATTGCTAATTGAGAAGGCGTCTGACAGGAGGCCGTTTGCCCTCACTTTAGCAGAGGGATTAGTGTAGAGTGCACCAATGTGTGCGAGCATGCGGGGTAGAAGGCCTATGCCCTCCAATACCGCCTGCATGTAATCCCAAGCCACCCTGTCAAACGCCTTCTCGGCGTCCAGGGAGAGGAGAAATCCCCTGGTCCCCGACGAGGCAAGCCAGCGTTGTACATTTAAAGTGCGAATGGTGTTGTCCCTAGCCTCCCTGCCCGGAATAAAGCCCATTTGGTCCGACGATATGAGGCCAGGGATCAAGGGCAACAACCTATTTGCTAACATCTTTGCATATAGTTTTATGTCTACGTTAAGCAGAGAAATCGGCCTATAGTTGGTAACTTGTGAGGTGTTTTTGCCTTCTATTGGAATAAAAAAAAAAAATTATTTAAAAAAATAATAATATTTTGGAAAGCAGAAGTCATACATATGTAAAACATAGGAGATTAAAGAAGTGTGATAATTGCACAGTTCACATTGAGCAAAAGCATATTTTGATTCCATTACCTATGAGCTATTCTGGTCCACCAGTTTATGACAAACCACTGACTACAGTGGCAAGAACAGGCCCAACAGGGGGAAGGATCCCACATCTTCCAGCACCACAAATGGGAACAACCTATGCCAGAAGGGTAATCTCTAACTCCCCGCCTACGGCCCTAAACCCACCGTCAAATATGGGTATAACACCAGGGGTAATTTCTAAATAGGTAAGCTTAGAATTATATAAACTATATATTTCACACTAAACCATAAAACGTCTCATGTTTAGGAAAAAATAAGTGAAGGCGATGAGATGGAAGAAAAGGATAGGAACTCAGGCGGCGTACACACGACCGAGGTTCTCGCTGGAAACCAGCGAGAACCTCGCTGGAAGCTGCATTCCAGCGAGGACCTCGGCCGTGTGTACGCTCTCAGCGAGCTTCCCGTCGGGAAGCCCGTCGAGCAGAAATAGAGAGCACGCTCTCTATTTGCTCGACGGCCCGCCTGGATGAATGGCTGGTTGCCATTCCCGACGGGTGGGTCGCCGATTTTGACGGCCGGCAGAGAACCTCGACGGGCGGAACGATGTGTTCTGCCCGTCGAGGATCTCTGCCGTGTGTACACGGCCTCAGAGTGAGAGATGGGAAAAAGGAGAAAAGGGAAAGTATGCATCTCAACAAGCGCTGAGTATATTTTATTCTGTCGGTATGTTAGCAACAAGAGGGATGCCTACATATCGGGCCCAGGGTTCCCGGGTAGCCTCAAATTTATTGGCTGTGTCTAGTAATATGCTGGATAGCTTTTCCTGAGACATTATCCAGGATATTTTCCTTTTTGCAGCCAATAATGACATTTTCTGTTGTTTCAAGCCTTTAGCCACCATAAGTTTAGCTCCCAGTAGTATGAAGTGGATTATCCTGCAAGTGGGCTTGGAGATCTTGGGTATCTGGCCATTGAGAAGGGCAGCCATTGGGGTCCTGGGGATCTGACATCCCAACAGCCTGTAAATAAGGTTAAACATTTTTTTCCAGAAGGTTTGTATTCTGGGGCATTCCCACCATATGTGACCCATCGTACCTGTGAGTTGACCACCTCTAAAGCATAGAGATGATCAAATGCCACCAAAAGAAAGCTCTATTTGTGGGAAAAAAAGGACGCCAATTTTGTTTGGGAGCCACGTCGCACGACCGCGCAATTGTCAGTTAAAGCAACGCAGTGCCGAATCACAAAAAGTGCTCTGGTCATTGGGCAGCAATATGGTCCGGGGGTTAAGTGGTTAATAAGGGCCAAACGACCAAACCAGGAGACGTTGAGATTAGCCCAATTTTTCAGATCTATTTGAATTTTTGAGAGGGTGTGGAGAAAATTCTGACTATAAAGATCAGAAGTATTTCTAGTGATTTGAATGCCCAGATAAGTAATGGCTGCTTTCTGCCAATGAAAGGGGAAGGATTGTTGGCAATGGATAACTTCCCGGGGGGGGGTTAATGACACGTTCAAGGCATGCAATTTGGAATAGTTCATTTTAAGATACGATAACTCCCCAAAATGTTTTATGTCCTTCAAAAGATTAGGTCATGAGAACCAAGGGTTTTGTAGGGACAGCAAAATGTCATCGCTAAAAGCCGCTACTTTAAACTCTCTGTGGCCAATTGAAATTCCCTTGATATCCTTATGGGACCGTAGTCTATTCAGGAGGGGCTCTAGAGTCAGGACAAATATCAGGGGAGAGAGAGGGCAGCCCTGACAGGTGCCATTGCTAATTGAGAAGGCGTCTGACAGGAGGCCGTTTGCCCTCACTTTAGCAGAGGGATTAGTGTAGAGTGCACCAATGTGTGCGAGCATGCGGGGTAGAAGGCCTATGCCCTCCAATACCGCCTGCATGTAATCCCAAGCCACCCTGTCAAACGCCTTCTCGGCGTCCAGGGAGAGGAGAAATCCCCTGGTCCCCGACGAGGCAAGCCAGCGTTGTACATTTAAAGTGCGAATGGTGTTGTCCCTAGCCTCCCTGCCCGGAATAAAGCCCATTTGGTCCGACGATATGAGGCCAGGGATCAAGGGCAACAACCTATTTGCTAACATCTTTGCATATAGTTTTATGTCTACGTTAAGCAGAGAAATCGGCCTATAGTTGGTAACTTGTGAGGTGTTTTTGCCTTCTATTGGAATAAAAAAAAAAATTTATTTAAAAAAATAATAATATTTTGGAAAGCAGAAGTCATACATATGTAAAACATAGGAGATTAAAGAAGTGTGATAATTGCACAGTTCACATTGAGCAAAAGCATATTTTGATTCCATTACCTATGAGCTATTCTGGTCCACCAGTTTATGACAAACCACTGACTACAGTGGCAAGAACAGGCCCAACAGGGGGAAGGATCCCACATCTTCCAGCACCACAAATGGGAACAACCTATGCCAGAAGGGTAATCTCTAACTCCCCGCCTACGGCCCTAAACCCACCGTCAAATATGGGTATAACACCAGGGGTAATTTCTAAATAGGTAAGCTTAGAATTATATAAACTATATATTTCACACTAAACCATAAAACGTCTCATGTTTAGGAAAAAATAAGTGAAGGCGATGAGATGGAAGAAAAGGATAGGAACTCAGGCGGCGTACACACGACCGAGGTTCTCGCTGGAAACCAGCGAGAACCTCGCTGGAAGCTGCATTCCAGCGAGGACCTCGGCCGTGTGTACGCTCTCAGCGAGCTTCCCGTCGGGAAGCCCGTCGAGCAGAAATAGAGAGCACGCTCTCTATTTGCTCGACGGCCCGCCTGGATGAATGGCTGGTTGCCATTCCCGACGGGTGGGTCGCCGATTTTGACGGCCGGCAGAGAACCTCGACGGGCGGAACGATGTGTTCTGCCCGTCGAGGATCTCTGCCGTGTGTACACGGCCTCAGAGTGAGAGATGGGAAAAAGGAGAAAAGGGAAAGTATGCATCTCAACAAGCGCTGAGTATATTTTATTCTGTCGGTATGTTAGCAACAAGAGGGATGCCTACATATCGGGCCCAGGGTTCCCGGGTAGCCTCAAATTTATTGGCTGTGTCTAGTAATATGCTGGATAGCTTTTCCTGAGACATTATCCAGGATATTTTCCTTTTTGCAGCCAATAATGACATTGTCTGTTGTTTCAAGCCTTTAGCCACCATAAGTTTAGCTCCCAGTAGTATGAAGTGGATTATCCTGCAAGTGGGCTTGGAGATCTTGGGTATCTGGCCATTGAGAAGGGCAGCCATTGGGGTCCTGGGGATCTGACATCCCAACAGCCTGTAAATAAGGTTAAACATTTTTTTCCAGAAGGTTTGTATTCTGGGGCATTCCCACCATATGTGACCCATCGTACCTGTGAGTTGACCACCTCTAAAGCATAGAGGATCTGCCGAAGGAAAAATAGAGACCAGCCTAGAGGGGGTATAGTACCATCTAGAGCAGGGGTCTCAAACTGGCGGCCCTCCAGCTGTTGTGAAACTACAAGTCCCATAAGCAATTGCAAGGCTGACAGTTACAAGCATGACTCTCACAGGCAGAGGCATAATGGGACTTGTAGTTTTTCAACAGCTGGAGGGCCGCCAGTTTGAGACCCCTGATCTAGAGAGCACTTTCAAACTGGCCTCTTTTAGGGTTTTCATTTAGGATACCTTTGAAAGACTTGAAGCAAGCTGTCTACCCCAGGTCCCACTGGAATTGGAAATCAGACTCCCAGGAAGTCATAAAGGAAGATTTACAGTTAGGTAGGGTAAGTGACGAGTAGATGATCAAAACTCCCCCTTCTGATCCATGGCCTGTCCACACCAAACAGAGGCGGCTCTAGGCTTTGTGAGGCCTTAGGCAAAACTTACACATCAAGCAAGACAAATGTCTGCAGAAAATGCACGGATCCAGCGCACAGGTGATCAGCACCACTTCCAGGGCACCCTCCTTACCCATCAGACATATGCAGCCAATGCAAGAGGGGGGGGGTGAAGAGAGGTAGATGATAAAGAGAGAGGGGGCGATAGAGAGATCCCTAGCCCTGTCCCTGTCTGATGCCCCATGTTCCAGTCTGAAGTCCCTGTCTGTGGGAAGGTTTGTGTGATGCTTTGTACAGTACCTTTCATGCCAGCAGGATGTTCATGGTGGCCAGCAGCAGGCAGGGTCCATTCTTGTTCTGGGTAGGGACAGTGTTCTGCTCCTTCCAGAGGATCTGTTTGCTGTGAGATTCAGTGGTCCCTCGCCGCCAGCAGCTTCTGCCCATCCTCGTTTTCTGTCCCCCAGTCAGCCTGTCCTCCGGTCCTGGGAGGTTTTCAGAGCTCGCAGCCGATGCTGCTCACCTTCCCCACCAGACCCGGACTGGGACCAAAAAAAGGGGCCTAAGCATTTTAGACTGAGCAGTCCATGAGACTGGTCCCTTCCCTGCTCTCCATCCTGACAGATCCACTACAGCAGTCGGCGGGAGTAAGGAGACTGGAACCTTGCAGAACTGTGGGTGGTGAAAGGGGCCGGAAAAAAGCACAGGGGTTGCGGACAGCATGGGGGTGAGGTGGAGAGCATTGGGGGGGGGGGTGTAGAGAGCAGCCGGGCTGAGAGCACGGGGGTGTAGAGCACTGGAGGCAGAGAGTAGGGGGGGAGCTGGAGAGCGAGAGCACTGGTGGGGCAGAAAGCACTGGGGGCAAAGAGAATGGGGATGGAGAGTACAGGGGGCTGGGGAGCATTGTGGGTTGGAGAGCACGGTGGAATGGAGAGCACTAGGGAGAGGAGCCAGGGAGCACTTGGAAGGTCGGAGACCACAGTGCAGAGTACTGGGGGGAACCTGGAAGCACATGGGGGGCAGAGAGCACTGGGGAAGCTGGAAAGCATGATGTGGGGGAGGAACGGGATAGCACATAGGGTGGAGAGCATAGGGGGGAGCCAAAGAGCACATTGGGGCGGAGAGCGGTGGGGGAGGAACTGACAAGCACAGTGGGGTGGAGAGCATAGGGGGAGCCAGGGAGCACATGGGGGGTGGGCAGAGAGCACTGTGGGGGGAACTGGAGCACACGGTGGGGTGGAGGGCACTAGGGAGGGGAGCCAGGGAGCAAATGGGGGGCTGAAGAGCATGGTGCGGCTAAAAGCACTGAGAGCACGGTGGGGTGGAGAGCACTGGGGGGTGGAGGAGATCACAGAGGCGGAGCCAGGTAGAACATGAGGGGACCGAGAGCATGGTGGGGTGGAGTGCCCAGAGGGGTCGGAGGAGATCATGAGGGGGCGAAGCAAGGGAGCACATGGGGGGATCACGAGCATGGTGGGGTGGAGAGCACAGGGGTGGCCAGAAGAGTTCATGGGGGTGGAGTCGGGGAGCACATGGGGAGGACTGCATGGCCAAGCACTCCCTTTTTTCTCCGGATGGCCAGTCCAGTCAGCATCAGCAGATCGGATCTATTGAAGCTCCGCCTCCTTCCCCTTCAGTCACAGGGCTGCGCTGCTGGGGAGTTTCTGTCCCTGACTGCTGAACTGAATTGGCGGTCGGGTGAGAGCGACACAGGCTGAAGGCGCAGCCTGGCTACCTCAGCGTCTGTGTGCCCTATGGATTCCCGCGCCACCGCACCTGTGCTGAGTGAGATCGCAGCTGGAGCCGGGTGCTGCGCCTTTGCTGTCCTGCTCCCTGCACGTGTTGCTGCTAAACCAGGATGCTCCATGATTGGTCCAGGGTCCTGAGACACTGCCTGATTGGTCAGTCTGCCCTTAAACAGCAGAGTCCCAGTGGCGGGGGAGACGGAGCCGACATTGGTATTATTGACCACAGGCAAATTAAGTGGCCGCGAGGCCCCTGTAAATGCGAGGTCTTAGGCGGCCGCCTAATTTGCCTAATTAGAGAGCCGCCTCTGACACCAAAGTTCATAATCTATGAACCTTGGTGAAAGTGATTTATCCTTCCAGAGTGAGTGCAAGAAATGTGCTATTTGTACAAACCTAAAACGTTCAGAATCGGTGAGGTCCAGAATTTTGGTGCAGTGATTAAGGGTAAAATTTCCAATTCGGTACGGTCCCTTGTCCAACCACCATTTAAATGTTATAATATATAGATGTGTTAGCAGTTTAATAGCTGACACCGGGGATGACCATCCAGGAATCCCTTAATGAAATTGTCGTTATTGGTGTATAAATCATGGAATGCTTCTAAAATTTTTGATGGGTTAGCCGTGGTGCCATGTCCTGGGATTCTTATCTTTGGCATTACATAAGACAAAATTTGGGGTGACAATTTGGCTGCCGGCATGGTGTCCTTCTGGGTATGAAATCTATTTTTGTTCCAGCAAATTTGTTTTTCAGCTTTTACTGTGAGCGCTAAGTTGAGTTCCAGCCTGCCTTTATCGAGTTGGGCCATCGTAATGGGGGATAGGTCCTTTTTGTGTTAGGCTCATAACATTGCAAAACCTTTGATTAATTTATCGATGTTGGCCGCCCTTTCTCATTTTGTTTGCGTGGCCAGCAAAATGATTTCTCCTCTGATGTAGGTCTTGTGGGCTGCCCTCAAGGTCTACACAGAAGTTCCATCAATATCAAAAGTGAAAGTATTCCTACAATGATTTATCTATCAGACAGACTCTAATGGGGTCAGAGAGGATGGACTCATTCAGTACCCAGTGCCTTTGACCAGTTTTTGGGGACTGTAAGTGAATTGACATCATCACTATTGAGTGGTCAGACAGGCCCATATCTTTAATATGGGATTTTACAATAAGTGGAATAATGTAAGTTGGGACTAAAAGATGATCGATCCTAGCATATAAGTTGTGTGGATTGGAGTAGTGTGTGAAGTCTTGTGTAGAGGGGTTCAGCTCTCTCTAGACGTCTGCCATACCCTGGGCATGTATTAGCTTGGCTATTTTGAGGCTTACTTTGGTTGGGCGGGTCATTTGGGTTCCAGGTGGTTTAGATTTATCTAATCTCTGATCAAAGGCTGCATTGGAGTCCCCACCAAAGATGACTGTGCCCTCCAAAATGGGGGCTAGAGTGTCAAAACGTTTCTAAATAATGCCGCTTGTCCTTTGTTAGGGGTGTAGTAGGAGATTAGGTAGAATAGGACCCTCGATTGTTCCCTTAAATGCCTTGAACATTGTGAGTGGTAACCTTTAGGGTGTTCTGCTTGGTGTTAGCCATGAAACCAGAATTGGGGATCTCAAATGGATCTATGGTCACCTACCTTAGGGATTAATTTCCATTGATGCGTGTAGAGGGGCTTCCATGTTGGAGCATTTGGTATCTAGTAAACTGCGTAGGACAGGCAAAGTTAGTTTTTGAAAGAAACAAAATGGTTAGAAGATGCCTAATAGGAGAAAGAATAGGAAAGAGGAAGAAGAAGAGGGACAGAAAGAGAGGGTATTTTCTCCTTAGGCTGGTATCTGGCCCCCGGGCAGAGAAAAAGTCCCTGAGGACCATCTCACAAGGAGAAGAGAAACATATATATATATATATATATATATATATATATATATATCTCCAAACCAGAAAAGCTCTAAAGTCCTGTCCCCCAGAAACTGGAAGGAGTCTTAAGGGATAGGAGGAGGCACATGGGAGCCACTCTAAACCAGGGCACCCTTTTAAATTGTAACAATTAAACTTGTGTTGAAGACAGAAAGTATATCCAAAACTGCAACCATTAATTAAGAAAAATTATAACCATAGTGGAGAATAAAATAACCCCAGGACCCATCCATGATAGGACCCCCCCACCCCGATATTAAAGATGGGAGAGGAAGTGGACCAGGTAAGCCAGCAAATTTAGCTTATATGGCTCCAGTGTGGAAGTCATTAGCCAGTTCTTTGAGGTTGTCCTCCCTCTGCCGTAGTGGAAATTGGGACGCTGGGATTCCCGCCTCTGGTAGCCAAGGGAAAACTGTCTAACAAATATAGAACTGTTGAAGGAACATAGGAGGAACAAACGAGAGACGACTCCAGGAAATGGATTCAGTCAGATCCAAAAGGCGAATGTTCAAATGTGTGGACAGACATCTGTCCAGGACTGGAACTTTGGCTTGTTCCAAAGGGGGTCAATGGATTTGGTGGTGGTAGTCTTTTGGTGGATCCTGAAGTGGAATATAATGTTTCCATATCTATTTCTTGGGTGATTCTTTTCAGACTTAGTAGGAGTTTTTCTCCCATAGAGAAGTTGGAGAAGGCTTGATTTTGGCCTTTATAGGAGAATTTTCCTGCAAAAGGGAAAGACCATCTATATTTGATGTCTTTCTGGGATAGAGCAAACAGCAGTGGTTTCAGGGTTCATCTGCACTGGATAGTAGATGGTGAGAGATCCGCAAAAATTTGCATCGGATGACCTTGGCATGTCATCTGGGTCATGGCTCAAGATTGTTTCATAACCGCTTCTTTAATTGCGCAGGAGTGGGGCTTGGCTATGATATCTCTGGGGGAGCTATCCTTCCTGGGGGGTTTCAGGGCTCTATGGGCTCTGTCCAGCTCCAGGCGGTGTTACGAGTCATTCAGTATCAGTGTTTTCATTAGTTCTTGTGTCACCACTGTGACATCCAGGATTGTCTCCAGCAGTCCCCTGATCCTGAAATGATACCTTCTGGACCTTGTTTTCTAAGTTGTCTATGCATGATAAGGCAGTGTCCAGTTGTTCATGGAGAGTTTGGATAAGGTCAGAGTTCTGATTAGATACTGCTGTGGTCTGATCCAGTTTGCTTTAATTGCTTCCATCCTGGAGATATTTTGGAGATCAACTTTTATGTCTCTTGTGATTTTGGTGGCTGTGGATGCCAATCCCCAATCCAGGAGGGCTGATCATTTGTGGTAAATGTCTGCTGCATTAAAGGGATGGTCTTGGACTGGGATGCCATGGTTAGGAAAGTCAGTGTTGGTGGATACTGCAGGCCCTGCAGGGGAGAAAACATGGTCTCCAAATGAGTGGCTGAGTAGGGATTCTGTGGAGGCCAGTGAGGGCGTCATAGCCTACTGGCCATATCCATGAGTCGCAGGGGTGTAGTTCACAGTGGCAGGGGTTAACACTTGCCTTTGTTCCAGTGCTCCTTCTGTGTGTTGAGAAAGAGGCTGTGTGGCTGCAGCGGCCGTGGCGGCTGTCTTGGTACACCAGGTCCAGGTGGAGGCTTTGAAATCTGGCCCCAGGTTACGCCTGGTGGCCGGGTTTTGCATTCAGGGGTGTTTCCCGGTGGTTTGGGGGAACAAATCCCTTACTGAGGTTGGCCCTAGGTAGAGCTGGAAGATACTTTGACTGCCGCTGGTTTGACGTAATGTGGAGCTCCGGGCTCAGGCGGCCATCTTGAAACTCTCACGCATGTGCACTTCTACATAAAATAATTTATAACACTTGCTTCGATTTTTCTTCAGCTTCACAATATGTTTAGATCAATTTCATAAATATTTGTAATTGTAAAATGGCACTGTCTTTTACCACATCTGTATGGAGGACTCCTAAACTCTATATTCAGAATAGGGAATAAAAACGTTGCAACAAAATTGCCCTTCAACTTCAAAAGGTTTGATACTTTGTGGTATTTTAGTAGACAACATTGGGACACATTTAACTTCCACATGAGGATAGGCTGGTGGTGATATCCAAAGTGCTCAATGAATTGTCACTGCCCCCAAATCAATTATTTTTTGTAGAACTCTTTTTTTTTTATTTATTCATCAAGGAAACGGGTCCACAAGAACCACCACAACAATACAATCAATTACAGTAAAACAGCTACATGTAATAATAACATACAGTACCCACGGGTTAATATTTCCCGAGGTCCCGCAGTCGCGGGGGGCGTTCCCCCACAAGCTTGTGCGGCCTCCGGGCATCAACATTTTGGATCATTCTCCACACATATATACCGCTACAGACTACCCGTCCCATATGTAGCATTCAAGGTGTGTCACAATGACTCCGCGGGCTCCGTCTCCCATTTTTTTATAAGAAGTGTGAAAGGAGGGGAGAGGTAGAGGAAGGAGGAAAGAGCATAGATGCAGGGCAATGCCCCGATAGGTAGAGAGAGAGGGAGTGGTCCAGTGGACCAAGAGGGGGGGTGGGGAGGGTAGGGTTACAGGTCTGATGACAACTAAGGGGGATGCATGCTTTCGCCGCGTCCAGCAGGTGGCAGACCACTGACTTCCTATATATACACTCAGGAATGTCATGCGTGTGCAGAAGGAAGTATGCTGGGTCATCTGGTATAAATCGGTCTGAGAATTTTTGTATTATCCTACTGACTTCTGTCCAAAAGTGCCGGATGCGGGGGCAGGCCCAGAATATATGGAGTAGCGTGCCCCTTTCCATTTGACAACGCCAGCACTGGCCTGACGTCTGCAGCAAGAGCTTACTAAGGACAGCTGGGGTCCTATACCAGCCTGTAAGAATTTTATAGTTAGTCTCCTGTATCCTGGTGCAAAAAGATGATTTATGTGTGAACAGTACTATGTTCTGCACCTTGACGGCAGAAAATGTACAATTCAGTTCCCGTTCCCAACCTACAAGGCTTGGGACCCGGTATCCCTCCCCCGGGGTATTCATCAGTCCATATGTAAGGGATATAGCTTGCAGTAGCATACCCGTATCGGAGCATAGCTCCTCCAGAAGCGTGAGGGGTTGGTTCGTAACATCAGGGGGCGGCATAGTCTCAAGGAAGTGGCGCAGCTGCCCAGCCCTCAAAAAGTCCAGTTGATACCCCCCGTCCGGGTCCATGAGTTCCTTCTAAGTCTTCCATCGCCCTGCCTGATATGGGCCCGAGTCTCTCAGGTCACAAAATCTCTTATCACGTATACCCGGCTCAAATAGTGGGTGACCCAGCACTGGTCGTAATGGTGAGTTGCGGGGGGAGAGATTCTCCTGTGTCAGCAGCCAAGCGCATACCTTAACGGTATTCCCTATCAGCGGGTGTGATGTTTGACCTCCCTAGCCATGGCTGCATGACACCAAGGTGCTCATTGCAGCAGGATTTCGCCATGACGGCACCAGTCTACCAGTCGGTTTAAATGTGTTGCGTGATAGTATGCCCGGATTTCCGGCACCGCAATGCCCCCATACCTTTTAGGTAATGAGAGTATTGTCTTACGTATCCTAGGGTGTTTCCCTGCCCAAAGGAAATTCTTAAAGGTTGAATATATCTGCTTAAAATAGCCCATTGGAATATGGATCAGAAGTGCTTGCAGGAGGTACAGGAATTTGGGCAGGATCGACATTTTAAGTATGTTACTTCGCCTGAATCAGGAGTGTAGACCAGAGGACCACTGGGTAAGCAGTTTCTGGACCGATTTAAGCAGGGGAGGAAAATTGCTCTTGAAGAGTTAGGAAAAATTGGGGGTTATGCTCGTGCCCATGGCAGAGCCTCCGCCGTCCACCTTAAGATGGAACCCGGCCTGCAATTTTGGAAGGTGTTGCGTGGTCATGCCCAGGCCTATTGCTACCGACTTGCTGAAATTTATTTTTAGATTGGATAATTTCCTGTATGTCTCAAATTCTTTCATCAAATTGGGAAGAGATGTCTCGGGTTGTGAGAATGAGAACATCATGTCGTCTGCGTATGCAGAGACTTTGTATTGTGACCCCTTGACCTCTATTCCGGTAATGTCCGGGTTCAGCCGTATATGGGTCAAAAAGGGTTCAAGAGTCAGGGCGAAAAACAGGGGCGACAAGGGGCATCCCTGTCTGGTCCCGTTGGTTATTGCCAGAGAATCTGACAACACTATGTTCGCCCTGACCCTAGCCATCGTGTTCGCATACGCCGCCGACACCAAATGTAGCATTTTTTGCCCAGGCCCACGTGTTTCAAGGTAGAGAACATAAACCGCCAGTTCACCCGGTCGAATGCCTTTTCGGCATCCGTACTAACGAAGATGCATGGCAGTGTTGGCGACGTGTAGTAGGTTAAGGACTTTGGTCGCTTTGCCCCTGGCCTCCCTTGTCGGCACAAACCCCACCTGGTCTAGATGTATAAGGTTGCAGCCTAGTGGCGACAATCTTAGTGAAAATCTTGAGGTCAGTATTCAGCAACGAGTTTGGGTGTTAACTCCCACATTTGGATGGGTCTTTACCTTCCTTTGGAATCACCGATATCTGCACCTACAGCATGGACTTGTGCAACTTTCCACCTGTACCCAGACTGTTTAAAAGGGTCACCATACGGTTCCCCCAACTAGGGGAGCAGGGTCTTGTAATAAGGCACCGTAAGTCCATCCAGACCCAGGGCCTTACCTGGTTTGGCAGTCTTCAGAGCCGCCTAAAGCTCCGAGAGAGTAATAGGCTCGTCCAGCAAAGCCTGGACGTCCGTCAGAATGGTTGGCATCAGGGAGGCAGCAAGGTAGTCAGTCTCGTCAGGGTCAGTATGGGGCGTGGAGAGGTTGTACAGGGCCTGGTAGAAAGACCTGAATTCCTTCGAAATGCCTTGCAGCAATGAGACCTTCCGGCCTTCCGGGGATATGATGTGTGGTATATAGGAACGCATGATGTTGTGTGCGTAGTGATTGGGCCAGCATTCTACCGCATTTATTGCCCGACTCGTACACATTTCGTCGGCAGATCTGAAGGGCTGCATTAGCCCTAAACTGCAGGAGATCCATGACCTGTACACGAACCACGTCCCGTTCACCTCCCAAACCCCTCGTAGGCGCCCTTTGCATTCAGGGAAACTACATTTAGTGTGTCCATGTTTGCGAATATGGGGGGTGGGTAGGAGGGAGGGTGGGTAGATTAAGGATCGACCTAGTCCGGGAAAGAAACGGTCATGGTCAGAAAAAAAAAAGTATAGGGACAGGAGTGGGAAGAGGGTACCCAGAAGAAAGATTTAGTTTAGAGGAGCCGCACCAAGATGTGCGGCCACTATAGAGAAATCGAAGGTAGCTAAAATCAGCTAGAGCGCTCTCCAGTAAAAAATACTGGAAGTTGAGCGCAGTCCTATGTGGGTAGCTGGGTGGACAGGACCAGAATGCGAGGCCCCGGACCTCCCCCCCAGCACCGGCTATGAAAAGTTAGTACAGCATAGAACGGCATGATCCCTGCCCTCAAGATCTATGGAATGTAGTCTTACATGTAAAAGGGAGGACTGGAAAATAAAAAAGAAAACCCAACAGAAACTCACATTTTTTTTAAATCAGTGCAATCAACAGCTTCAGCATTCACTTTAAACAAGAACATCATCAGGTCATCAGCAACTAAATTAAATTAAGAATTAACTTTAAGCAGGCAAAGGGTACGGTATGATCGTTGCCACGGGGGACCCACCTCCTCCCCCTCGGTAGAAAAACATACTCTTGCCACCCTGCAGCCCCCCTCCCCAACAGAAGAGTCAGGGGGAGCTTCCCTAGTGTACTTAGCTATGTTGTCCCATCCTATGTGCCGGGTTTCTGTAGTGGAAGCCCGGCAACCATGTCATCTCGCTCCTCTGAGTTCCATAAGGCAGGCTGGCCGACACTTTCTCATCCTCCATTGCCCCCAAACAATCAGGCCCGAGTCCCCCCCTCATTCCTCGCAACCCCAAATCTCATTACTGTCATCCCTGCATGGGGGGAAGGGGATCCCGCAAGGGGGCAGCAATGTCATGTGTTCCATTTTTTAACTCCAACTCCGGGGGGCAACAACACACGTGGAGTTCCGGAAGGCATACAAAATGTCAGCACTCCCCCACCACCTGACATCCACTGGGGCCAGTCACCGACGCCTCCGGGCGGGCGGATGGAACAGTTCTAAGTGGTCATGGGTGGGAGCTATAGCATAACTAGGGGGGGGCTGTGCGGCCTGCGGCCTACTTACACTGACCTTCTCCGGACGGCGCCCTAGGTCTTCTCCTACCTCGCTGCTGCTGAGGCTGGGCTGGGACTGGGTATGTGGAGGGCCCCAATCTGCCGGTCATCTGCGGGAGCAACTGCAACCAGTCTGGGATGGGAATCTGCTCCGTTTCCAGGAAGGTAAGAAAGTGCAGGGAGGTCCGCTCGCATCTGAAGGGTGAAGATTCATCCATCCCTCCGGAATGGCATCGCCAGACGGTATCCCCATCTGTATGTGAATCCCTTCTGTCTCGTCAGGTCCAGGATGGGCCTCAGCATCGCTCTTCTCCTCAGCTTTGCCCCAGAGAGATCTGGTAGTATCTTGATCCACGCGTCTGCCAGATGCACCTCTCCCTGTTCCCATGCACCGCGCAGTATGCAGACGACATCTCAGGGCCTCTCTGGATCCGCCGGCCTAGGGCCCAGCGTCCTATGCGCCCTGTCCACCTCGACCACCACCGACGGATCTTCCAGCACCGTGTGGAAAAAGTCCTGCATCGTCTGCCCCATGGCCTCCATCTCCGATAAATTCCGGGATCCCCCGGAGCCGCAGGTTATTACGGTGGCTCCAGTCTTCGACATCCTCTAGGTGAAGCTGTAAGTTAATGGCGGTGTCCCGGTGGTTGTCGCGGGCCCTCTCCAGATCTCCCACACACTGCTCCAGGACCGCAAATAAGGTCTCCCCCAATGTCACCCTGTTCGAAAAGGGTGGAAACCTCGGCCTTCACCTCCTGGAAGTCCCTCCTGTGCGTCTCCTCCAGGCGGAGGTTCAGAACCTCAATATCTGACCTGGTGGGGAGGGCCTGAAGCAGTGCACGAATGTCGGCATCCATCTGGTTCCCCTCAGGGTAAAGTGCGGGGACCTCCATGGTAGTCAGCGGCGATCCAGTGCGCTCCGGTGAGCTCATCAGTACTGTTGGGGTAGCTGGGACAGTGTCCCATGCACTTCAGCCTTGAGCCTCCTCGATGTTGGCACGTGGGGAGCCTCGTGGTGCCGTTGCTCTGGCGCAGAGGGAGGGATGCTGATTCTGCTGGAAATAGCGGTGTATACCTCCGCCTGCGGCGCTGGAGCGGGTCACCCTGGTTGCTGCTTTTGGTCTGAGTTTTTTCGCTGATTGCATGCCGTTTATTCAAAGGTCTAAGCCGGCAAAGACGGGTCAGGACCGGGAGCTCTGTAAGACAACCTTACTATGCCATATCCAGGCCACTTACCTTGTAGAACTCTTTTAAATTATTCTCAAAACAAACTGCTTTTGATTTAAAGGGGGATTTTATCTTTAACATCAAGGCACAGCTACGGGGTCCAATGGGACCTTCAGCTATGTCAATCTCTTTACATCAAATTTCAAAGCAATGTATTTGGTCATCCATTGTTCCAGGCCACATTCTTATATGGCTCACGTACAAAGATGAATTTTTCTTCACTTGGCATGTCACAGAGTTAGATTTACTAGACTAGATGCACCTGGAAGGCCTTCACTTTTGGAATACATCATGTTCTTGTTGTGACATAGAAGAATTTACTTTGCATACCAATGTATGCAAATTGCAGAACAATGTATACAAAAAGCCCATAGAAAGGAATACTTGCTACGTACATAGAACACGTCTCCACACTAAAATGTGAGTAAACATACATCACATCCTTCAAATCATAAAGGATTTCATGCAATAAAGTTATGATAGACAGATACTACAGAAATCACTAGAGAAGGCATTCTAACAACTCAGGGACTCACATTTGAAATGTCAGAGTAAGGAAACACCAAGGAATATACCAGCAATAATAACCATTTCTACTCAATCTCCCCAGGTGCATCATATCAGAAACAAACATTGGAATGTTTCGAGCAGCAATCAAAATTGGCAGACAAATTTAAAGAGCCCCCAAAGTTTCCATATAAAAAGATCAATGAAATTTAGAGACGGAATGGTCCATGCTGCTTTTTCAAACACTGATATACCAGTTGATCACACCTAAACCAGGCACCATTGGATATGTACCTCTGTTGGCATAATATTCAATGTAATGTTGTAATTTGAAAAACAAATAAAAAAAAACATTCACACACCACAGAAAAGGGAAAAAAATCCAATTAAATCTTTTGAGAATTGCTTTTCCAGAAATATAATATGTCTTCTTAAATGTCCCTGTACTCAGGGCTTTGTTGAACAAATCATACATGATGCAAATCACAAAAGATCACAATTATGATGTGCTATAATTGAAAAAGTCAAATGACCACCAAAAGATGGGCCTATTTAGGAATTATATTGGATTTACAAACTAGATACATTGGGCCAGATTCACAGAGCCCTTACTCCTGTCTAACTGGTGTTAGACTGGAGTAATTTCAAATTACGCGCGTTTTTTAGCTAGTCGAAAACCTCAAGTCTACTTGTTAGATAAAGCAACACTGTTAGTGAGGAGCTCAGCAGTCACACGTGTTGCACAACAATCTGTATGCCAACATGCCAGGGGCATCGTCGCACATAGCTATACTACTGACTTTAGATGAACAAGGAAGGATGAGGGCACGGAGGATGGCACGGGAGAGGATATACCGCACCCGCATAGACCTGTTTGGCATGAGTGATTCTGAGGTGTTTCGCATCTTCAGATTCACCCCTCATGTCATCCTGGAATTAACCACAACCTTGCAGGAGGACATCACCAGCCCAACACAACGCTCACATGCAGTGCAGCCACTGGTCAAGGTCATGGCAACACTACATGTCCTTGCCAGTGGCTCTTTTCAGTGTACAAGTGTAGTGGTGGCTGGGATGTCACAGTCCTCCATGAGCAGATGTGTGCACCAGGTTGTCCCTGCAATCCTCAGACGCATGGCCAACCAAATCATCAAACCCACCACTGAGGAGCTGCGGCTGAAGGCAACGACAGATTTCTACAGAATTGCCAGATTCCCACGCACTGTGGGGGCCATTGATTGCACACATGTGGCACTCCAGCCCCCCCAGGAGACAGAGAACATGTACCGCAATCGGAAGCATTGGAATTCCATCAATGTACAGGTGATAGTCGATGCCCAAGGCCTCATATGGCACGTCCGTGCCAAACACCCAGGGTCCAGCCATGACAGCTACATATACAATCAATGCCACATCCGAATGGAATTCGATCAGAACGTGTATGGGGACACCTGGCTGGTTGTTGAGTGACATGGGAGTCAGGCATGACTATCCCCTCCCATGATGCACACATCACAAGGGGCACATGCATGACTAACATCCTCCTGTCTTTTCCCTTACAGGTGACTCTGCATATCCACTGGGACCCCATCTCATGACTCCTATCCGTAACCCCCAAACCCCAGGAGAGGAAAGATACAATCAAGCACATGCCCAAACATGAGCAGTGGTGGAGCGCACCTTTGGCCTCCTAAAGTCACGTTTCCGATGCCTGGATAAGTCTGGGGGTACCCTCTTGTATTCCCCAAACTTTGTGTGCCAGATCATCGGTGCATGTTGCATGCTGCACAACTTCGCAGAAAGAAAGGGCCTGCAGATTGGCCTACGTGATGACCTGACCCCTGAACCAGACAATCCCCCCCTAACCGAGGCTACCCCGTCTTTTGAGGAAAGAGCAGCCAGAAGACAACTCACATTGGGCATCTTTGCACGTTAAACATACACATTAATAATGGCACAATGAGAATGCATGTATGCACACCACTGTGGTCCCTAGCACACACACCCCACATCCACATCAAAATGGATTGGCACCAGTCCACCATGCAGGACTTGTGAGCAGCAACGCCACGCCAAGGCTCCAATTATGTCACTGTACATTCATACACCATTCACACGGACCTGGGGATCACTTCTCCCTGGTCCTGGGGAACCCTTCTCCACCAAAATTGAGGGTGACACCCCTTTTCCGGCAGGAATGTCACCCCCACATTCAAACAGCATTCACAACCCCAAAAGAAAAAAAAAATTACCTGCAAAAGCAAACATTTTCCAGCAAAAAAAAAAAAGGGGGGAAAAAAAAAATCAATGCCCTTTGCGTGAGCCACGCCTGGGGCGCCCCCGGCCACGGCCCCGGCTTCTCAGGGGAGACTCATGGGGGAGGGGTAAAACCGGGGAAGGAGGAGCAGCCCCTGATCTCTGCCCACCTGGCAGCCTGCCCTCCAAGGCCACGGCTATTCTGTCCAGGGCAGCACCAAGTGTTGCCGTGTTGGCCTGGATAGCCAGGGTAAGGGCCCTCACATCCTGCCCAACGCCTGCTGATGTCGTCTGCAGTTCGTTTAGGCATGTTGTGAAAGCCCGGGAGTGGGAGTCCAGGTTCCCCAGCGTATCCTTGATGGAGGACAGGCTCTCCTCCATCCGCACCAATGTCTGGCTGACCTTTCCCAGATGGCGGGTCTGGAGGAACTGGTCCCTTCTCAGAGTGGCGGGCAGGAGATCGGCCAACCCCCTGGTGTTCTGGGATGAAATCCTGCCTCCAGCTGATGCTTGTGGCCGGGGAGAAGGGGAGGCCCTTGTGAGGGGAGCCATGTTGGGGGAGGAGGGGGGGGCTCCCCCTTAGGGAGGGCTATCTGCTGCCAGCCAGAGGGGAAGAGTCCTCAAAAACCAAACGTCCAGTGCCTGACATTGACTCCTCCTCCTCATGATTCTCCTCCTCCTCATGATTCTCCTGCTCCTCTTGAACCTCCTCTGCGGACTCCGGCCTTGTTGGGGGGGCCTCATTAGGCTGCTGTCCTGGGGTTGGTGCGGTCAGGCCAGATGGCCCTGCACCCTCCTGCACATCTGTGGATGACACAAAACATTCACAGGTTGGAGGATCCACACACTTGCCACATATTCCCTTTCACCCCCTCCCCCACACATGCTACACACCTGATATAAAAAAAAAAAAACTTACCTGGCACCACGGGCTCCGGACTTGAGTCAAAGCCGGGCAGGCCCTCAACTTCATGCCGATGAAAGGTCAGGGCCACCGCACGCTCCTCCGCTGTCAGTCTAATACGGCATGGTGGGCCCCCTCCTGTGCCCCTGGCATGGGCATGCATTCTGGCCAGCTTCTGTTTGACCAGACGCCAGAGGTCATTGATTTTTTTGTCAATCCCAGACCGGGTCCGTCTCTCCCCCTGCCCCGCTGAATTGACCTGCTCAGTAATCCTATCCAAAATCTCCCTCCTCCTGGCCGGGGTGGTGTTGGCACTGTCCGGGCCGTGGAGGAAACGCCCATACTCGCTAATGGCCCGGGCAAGAATTTGTTTTTCCCCAACTGTAAAATTGAGCTTTCGTTTTCTCTCTGTCATACTTCCAAAAAAACTCACTCCCAGTCAACAAAATTCACTCACAAAAACACGCACAACCAATCAAGCAAAAACACACACAAAGAGAAAACTACTCAGCAGGAAACAGTCACAAAAAAACAAAACAAAAAAACAGCAGGAAAACAAACTAACAGAAATATATCAATCAAACAAACAGTCTCTCAAACACTAATCAAAAAACACTTTCAAAGATCTACTTACAAACACAGAACACTAATCTGACAACTACAAAACACACCGCAACGAACAACAGGACAAAAGCACTTGGTTAAATGGGAAGGGACAAAGGGATGTACTTTTGCAAAGGAAGTGCGTTTGTGTGTGTCTATTTATGCTGTTTGCGTAGTTCACAACGTTGCCCTAGTCCATTTCCAATTTCACTGATTGCGCCGCTCCCGAGTTGTGAGCATGCGCACAGCGGAGCTGACATGGTCTCCTTCAAGCGCGCATGCGCGAGCCGGCCGGCCCTTCATTTGCATGGGGTCACGGCTCATTTCAATGTAACACGCCCACGTCCTTCCCAATTTGTATTACTCCTCCTTACGCCTCTGAAAAAACGTTACGCATGCTTAATTTCCTGCGCAAAAGCTACGAGAATAGTGTGATTACGCGGCAAAATTGCGCAAGTCTAACGTAAAGGCGGTGCGCTACGCCGGTCCAATAATGCGCAGATGTACCTGAATCTGGGCCTAGGTTCCTAAGGCTGGATTCACACCTATGCATTTTTTGTGCTTTTTGCATTTTTATGATTTTCACCGCAGAACGTGTTCCATAGGAAACCATGTTAAAGGGACTGTAGTGCAAATCTGAAAAATACAAAAAGCACTAAAAATGCATAGGTGTGAATCCAGCCTTAGGGTTTGGTAATTATTGTAAGGATCTCAATATATTAATATAATAAACACAAAAGTGTTTGCAAATGTCACTTTTGCTGTAGTACATTGTATACTGTGGCATGTATTTTAAAGGAAATATGCATTTGTGTTGTTTTAAATTAAGCAATTTTTAAATGTGCGATCCCTGCCAAACAGTATTTTTACATTTTTTTTATTAGTACATAATAGTAAGGCAGTGCTCCACCTCCTTACTTTTTTTGTATTTAATAATCCCTTGCCTACTGAAAATGGCCAGAAGTGATTGTAAAACAAATTTCTAGTTTTCACTAGGGATGAGCCAAACGCCCCCCCTGTTCGGTTCGCACCAGAACCTTCGAACGGACCGAACATTTAGAACCCCATTGACATCTATGGGACTCGAAAGTTGGAATTCAAGAGTGCTCATTTTAAAGCCTAATATGCAAGTTATTGTCGTAAAATGTCTTCGAGAACCCGGGTCTTGCCCCAGGGAACATGTATCAATGGTAAAAAGTAAAAAAAACGGTAGTTTTTTCAGGAGCAGGACTTTTGTTTCATTGATACATGTTCCCTAGGGCAAAACCCGGGTTCTCAAAGACGTTTTCACAGCCAAACTATAGACACCCAGCAGGTACAATATTTAAAGGAATTTTTCATTTTTTTTTTATTTAAGCATCAATAAAATCACTGCTCCTGCATCAGGAGCAGTGATTTTAATGATGCTTAAATAAAAAAAAAATTCCTTTAAATATTGTACCTGCTGGGTGTCTATGCCTGTGATAACGTCTTTAAATAGAACAATAACCTGCCTGCCAATAAATTAGGAAGAACTGATCTAGCTAAGCTATACAGTGTATAAATATATGTACAACACCTGGGATGTATATATATCCTCTACACACTGTAGCATTAACTGACTAGCCTGCCTGCTCTATCTACCTGCCAAAAATAACCCTCTCTCTGTCTCTCTCTGTTCTCTGTTAACTGCCGCAACACCCTGCAGGTGGCTTTTTATAGTGTGGGGCGTGTACTAAATCCCCTGAGCCATAATTGGCCAAAGCCACCCTGGCTTTGGCCAATTATGGCTCTACGTTTTTTGCGCACTGTGATTGGCCAAGCATGTGGGTCATAGTGCATGCTTGGCCAATCATCAGCGCGCAATGACGCAGTGAATTATGGGCCGTAACACGCCACTCGAATTTGGCGCGAACAGCCCATAAAGTTTGGATTTTGACTAACGGTCGAACAGACGATGTTTAAGTCGAACATACGTTCGAATCGAACGCGGATCTCATCCCTAGTTGTCACCACATCGACATGTTTGCTATGTGTTGCCATTCACACAACATACCTAAAATATAATTGCCCGTAAGTCAGACTTAAAGCAGAAGTATACCCATCCGTAAAACAGTTTATACCGGAAATATAACACTCTCATTGGTTGTGCGCTCAACCAAACTGTCAAACCATCCAATCGCTGGTGTCAAAACTGATCACGTGTGCAGCATCATGGCAATTGTAGATTAAACAGAGGCAAAGATGGCAGCTTCCTTGGCTGAAAACCTTTGGGGTGTTTACTTGCACTTTAAACTATTGATCATGAGTGCCATTATAGCAATTAGATAACCAGTACTTGGGTCTTGTGTCTTAGGTCTTCTGTTAGATTCAAGAATAGGTCTGATGTAAATAAAAGTCATCTAAAAAGGTAAGAAACAAAAAAAAATGTTACAGCATACCCATAAGGCCCTGCTTAGGACAATCCCCACAAATCCAGTGTTGATTTTTGTTAAATCACTAAACCAATGTGTTGACTGGAAATATTTGATACATTTTTTGTAGAACCATAAGTTCAACTAATTTAAAATATAGAAGCACTATATATATATATATATATATACATGTATATATATATATATATATATATATATATATATATATATATATATATATATATATATATATATGTATATATACATACACACATTTATTAATTAGCCCACCATATATTAAATACACTTGAAATGGTGTTTCAGTCTTAGATGTTAGGTCCTTGGGTTTTGCTATGACCAACAATTCTTGGCTGGCTTGACATACAGTGGAACCTTGGATTACGAGCATAATCCGTTCCAGGAGAATGGTTGTGATCCAAAGCCCTCGCAGAGCGAGTTTCCCCATAGAAGTCAATGGAAATTAAAATAATTAGTTCCACATTGACTTCTATGGCATGCAATACCGCATGTGGCCAGAGGGGGGGGGGGTTCCGGAGAGACTTGGTAATGCAAATAGACCCGTTGGCTGCATTCAGAAACCCTCAGAACGGCTCGGGAACAATCAAGAATGGAGTATTGCCAAGTGTTTCTGAGTATTTCGGGAACAGCTTTGAATGGCTCTGAACAGCTCTGATTGGCTCCGGCACCCCTGCACCTATGGCCAAATGCGGTACTGCACACCGCAGTGGCTTAAATCCTGCTCATTTTGTGGGGCAACACTCGCAAACCGAGTCAGGATTTAAAAAAAAATGCTTGTATTGCGAAACCTTTGTTAACCGCATTACTCACAATCTGAGGTTCCACTGTATTAAGACACAAAAAATTATGCATATAAGAAATGCTTACTGTAAATACACATATAACTGATCAAATAATAATGAACCTGTTCCCCATTAACTATTCTAATTGTAACTTTTTAGTGTCATATCAAGCTCTGTATATCTAGTATGTGTCATTTTAAGACATAGCATATTATATAAACATTTGCTAGCCCCCCTTTGTATTCGTTTGAAATTCAAAACTAAATAATATTATCAGTATTACATTTATATTGGAAGCAATTCTAGTAAGGGTCACACTTTGTATCTGTGTATGTATCCTCTGAGGCTAATTTAATTGTGTCACACAGGTGTGGCTAGTCCCAAAGTATACTACCCTGCCTTTTGTTTACATTCCAAAGGATCTAATTAATGTGTTTTGATTGTGCATCTTTAAGCACAATTACATTGCCTAAATTGTTAAAATGGAGAATAAATGCACTAAAAAAAAATCCTCTTCTGCTATAAAGATTATTATCATTATAATAATAACAGTATAGGTGGCTACAGCTAAAGAGCTTGGTGATCCAAAGAAAGGAAAACAAAAAGGGCAGCAAGGCTTCTCCTGTTTAATTTGATACCTTTCAGGCCAAGTTATCAAATTTGAGGTGGATTGGGGAATCCACCCTCTGTGCTGTTGTATTATGGCAGCAGCAGAACTCCTCTTCTGCCAGAATACACTGATCAGTGCTGCAGCTGATTCGCTGTAATTGTTGATCAAGCAAAAAATATACAGACAGTAGACATGTGCATTTGTTTTCATCCAAAAAAAAATGTGTCCAAATTTTGGGGATTTTTGCGTTGGTTTTAACAAACGATAACAAACGCACAGAATCCGAAATCCAAAAGAGCCGACATAAAAAATGCTTTATTTTTGCTTCTATCCAACAACAGTTTGTTATGGATAGAAGATTTAACATGACAGTGACAATAGCGATCTGTGTATATTGAATATGCGGGTTGAATGTGCCTAACCTCACTCATGCTTACACCTATTAGTCCAAGATTCTTTGACATTTGAAATTTCATCCATTCAGGCCCAGTTTTACACTTTTCAAACTGTTTGGCATTCATTTATACAGTAATTAGAACTCCAGCCTGGTTCTGCAATGTGTCTCTTTATCAAATGTTGACTATACCCAAGAGCTCATGCAAACTTATGATATGCAGATATTGCTATTTTTGAGGGAGGTGTTTTACCTGGATTTGTATTTCTGTACAACTTACAGGTCTTGTCCCTCCCCAGCCTGTGACTGGCTAGTGAAAATGTAAGAACCCCAAGACTGGTGAGATCATCTTTGTATAGACACATTAAATGAATGTGTAAATGAATACAGAGCTGCAATATTTTGTGAGTTTTTATTGTCATAAAGGAAAGAATTATTTCATTTAATGTGAAACAGTCTATTGGGTGGTGTAGGATGGATTCTCATTTGTTTAATCAGTAATAGGTGGAACATCTGAAAATTATAATCTCTGATAGGATAAAATGAGAAATTGGGACTTTTTAGGCACCACAACATATTAATAATCATAAAAAAATTGCTTTTATTGTACAAAATATAAAAAAAGAGAACAGTTTGCTTTAAAAAAAAATACATGAGACAGACAGGGTGCAGACCATGAGACAGATAGGTTACAGACCATAAGACACTAAGAAAGACAGGGTACAGACCATGAGACAGACATGGGACAGACCATGAGACAGACAGGGGACAGACCATAAGACAGAGAGGGGACAGACCGGAGACAGACAGGGTACAAACCAGAGTAGAGACAGCATGCAGTAGGATGAACCTGCTTCTCAGCCCCCTACTAAAGGCTGGCAGCAAGAGAAGCCGATATGTGCTGTTCGTTTTGAGTGCCCTGCAGTGAAATCTGGGAGTTGTAGTCTGCAGAGCACAGGCAGCAGAGGGCCAAGTCTAGTGTGTATGTGCTGTGGAGAACTACAACTCCCGCCATGCACTTCGGCCACCGACTTTGGGGGAAAGGCTAGGAGGATGGCGCCGCAGCCTTGGAGCCTGCTATTGGATGCAGCCAAATCGCCAAGCTGAGGTATGTTTTTCTTCTCGGTGCACTTTGCAGCTAAGACAGGCGGTGTCAGTCTGTGTGCAGCGCCCGCCCGGTCACCTCGCTAGCTTGCTTGGGCACACACTCACCGAGTCCTGTCAGGCAAATTAGGCGGCTGTGAGGCCCTTGTGGGGGCGAGGCCTAAGGCGGTCGCCTAATTTGCCTAACTAAAGAGCCGCCTATGTCTATATGTATACAGGAGATACATTTTGGGTGTCTGTGAAAAAGAAACAGACAATCTATGTGTATACAGGAGATTAAATATTATTATTTTTTGCAATAAAAATGTGGCCCTGTTCAGCTTCTTGCTGCTTCTGCTGCTGCCGACTCCCAATTCTGGAATAAGACATAATTAATAATCCATAAGAAAAATGAGTGCAATAACGTTCATATAATATATCCAGTGACTGACTGAATACAGTATTTCACTGTCTTGAACTTCTGGGTAACTCACAATTCTTCTGTTGGTGTCACCGTCCACAACCATCCTGAATTTGCATTAGAGAAATACCTATACAAATTGTGTTATTATTTTCCTTCTATTTCAGTCATTATCAGCTCCTATTTTAGAATTATTTGTATAGTTTAACCATTTTACATCAAGTGCAATGTGACCCTTTTAGCCGCCTGCTTCCTTTCTGAATGCTTACTAAAATGTCTTTATAATTTATGTAAAAAAAAAAATAACAAAGGCATTTGAGATGCTCTTTTCCTTGTCCCCCTTTTTTAAATTTTCCTTATTCCTTCGGTTCTGCCTTGGGTTGATCCCTAACCCATCCTCTTCAGAGTATGCAGATCTTTAGAGACAGACATAGAAATTGAAACATTGCTGGTTTGCCATTTTTCATTGAAGGCTCCGGAAGCATCCAAGTAGACCCACACTGGCATGATCCTTCACCGATAGCTTGATGTATATCTCTCTTGATACATGAGGTGATGCTGTTTATATTGTATACTGAAAATACTGTTTGGGCCTTACCTCGATTGCATAACATGGAACTGTATCTCATGGGGAGCCGGAGCTACTGGGTTTTTGTGCTTTCCTATTATTCCTGTTGATAAGTCTGTAAAATCTGTAAAAATATTTGTTCTCAATAAAATATTTATGGATAAAAAAAATACAAAGTGTAGGCCATGCAGAAGTACTGCTGTCATCTATTTTTTATAGTTGCACCACTGGAGGAGTGGGGAAGTACAATGTAGAGGTGCTGCCATTGTCTTGTACATTTAATTGTGCATGCTTCAAATGATCTAAAACCCTTTACTGAAATTTCTCCATAAGGAGTTGGAGGATAGATGATCCTCAAAGTGAAGTGTGTTTGCTAGAAATTGTCTAGAAAACATGGTAGTATTTAACCACTTGCTTACTGGGCACATAAACTCCCTTTCCGTCCAGGCGAAATTTCAGCTTCCGGCACCGCGCCACTTTAACTGACAATTGCACGGTCGTGCGACGTGGCTGCCAAACAAAATTGACACCCTTTTTCCCCATAAATAGAGCTTTCTTTTGGTGGTATTTGATCACCTCTGCGGTTTTTATTTTTTGTGCTATAAACAAAAAAAAGAGAGAATTAAAAAAAAAAACACAGTGGGCCAGATCCACAAAGAACTGGCACTGGCGTAGCCTATATAAGTTACACTATGTCGCTGTAAGTTACAGCGGCGTATCCTTATCCACAAACACTTTCTGCTGTAACTTACGGCGGAGTAATGTAATTGTTGCGGCTTAAGGCCACGCAATTCAAATTATAAAGCTGTGGGCGTGATTTAATTTAAATCAGCTTGACCCCACGTAAAGGACGTTTTTTTTTAACGGCGCATGCGCCGTCCGTGGAGATATCCCAGTGCGCATGCGCGAAATCACGTTGAAAATAGTCAATGAAAACAACGTGAACGTAACTTACGCAATTCCCTATTCGCGAACGGTTTACGCAAACGACATGAACGACGGAAAAATCGAAGCTGGCCCGATGTCCATACTTAACATTACGTACACCTCTATACAGCAGGGGTAACTTTACGCCAGACCTATGCTTACGCAAACTACGTAAATACACTGCGCCGGCCGTACGTATGTTCGTGGATCGGCGTATCTAGCTCATTTGCATATTCGACGTGGAAAATATACAGAAGCGCCCCTAGCGTCCAGCGCAAATATTAAACTTAAATAGGACGGCGTAAGACGGCCTATCTATGCAAAAAAACGGCGTATCTTGTTTTGTGGATACAAAACAAAGATACGCCGGCGCAGATTTGAAATTACGGCGGCGTATCTGGAGATACACCGCCGTAATTGTTTGTGGATCTGGCCCAATATTTTTTTACTTTTTGCTATAATAAATATCTATTTTTATTTTATTTTTTTCTCAGTTTAGGCCAATATGTATTCTTCTACATATTTTTGTTTCTTTTAAAAAAAATTGCAATAAGTGACTGGTTTGCACAAAACAAAATAAGGGACATAATTATGATTTTTTTTACTAGTAATGGCGGCGATCTGCGCGCCCCCTAGTGGCTCTGCAAGACGAGGATGTCATATGACGTCCTCTCAGAACAAGAGAGCTATCGTGCCGCCATCAATTGACGGTGGCCGGTAGTAAGGAGGTTAAACCAGGGTAGTGTAGATTTATTAACCCATAAACTAGGCAACGTTAGAGAAAAAAAAAACATTCAAGTTGGCTCACTGGTCCTCTAAAAGCTTACTTATGCTGGCCGTGCCATGATGGGAATTTTTTGTCTCTCGATCTTCTACCCATGTTCTATAGAATATGTTTATTTTACAAAATAAACAGTGGAAATTAGTCTTCCTAGTGTAATGTTTGCTGACTGTATCAATGCCATATCCAAAAAATAAATTTGTATTTATTTAAAGAAAAATCTAATTATAGTTATTGAAATGAGGCTTAAAGGTAACTCCATCCTAACAGAAGCCCTTAGTGCATCTTAGTGCATGTTAATGCTGGGTGGCAGGGGCATACAGTAGTTCCTCATGTAAATGGTGGTTAAACTGGCTATCAAGTTTACCATTTTTTTTTTGTCAAAGCTTGTGTGTTCCAGTTTGTGTAAATCTCCCCCATATTGTCTATATATAGTTTTTAATTTCTTATTTATTTTCTTTATAACAAGTCATCACCAAAAGGGAAAAATAACAACATTTTAAAAAGAACACAAATACATTTAACATACATCAGGAAAAAAATAAATGATTGCTGTGCCCCTAGAATATGAAGAAAAGTACATCTCTCCAATGTGATTCAGATCAGAAAAATATCTAACAGGAGTTGTAATTTTTTTTCCTATTCAAATAATAAAAAAATTGGTTTAGATATACTTTAACTGCTTAACCGCTTGTCCTCGGGTGGACGTCATATCACGTCCTCAACTTTGTGCGGTGATATCTGAATGATGCCTGCAGCTACGGGCATCATTCAGATATCACCATCTTTTACCGGCGATTCTGCACACGATAAGAATGATCATAGTAGCAGTTCCGCAGCTTAAGTGTTCTTATAGGCAGTGGGAGGGGACGCCCCCCCCCCCCCCGCTGCCACCCGGTGCTTCCCCAGGCTCTCCCGTGCCATCGGGGGCCCGCAGAACAAATCGACCGGCGCCGGTTCACGACGATAGTCATCCTTATGACCATCGGAGGTGGTGGGAGAAAAAATAATGTTGCTGCACTGCCGCGATTTAGTGAAAAAAAATGAACAAAGGATAAAATCCAAAGCTGTATAACATCCAAAAAATCATGCAACACTGCAATCAATGGTAGAAAGTGGACATAGGGGACTTCATATTTATCAAGAAGAACATAACCCCTCCCCTCTATGTTATAGAGAGGAGAAAGGGGGTCTTTGCAGTCCAGTCCTAGGGAATAAGATTTGATTGCACTGCTAATTCCTCATAGATACTGAACTGTTGCTTTCTCATAGATACAGTATTGTGAATAAAAACTGTCGCCCTACGTTGGGAAGTGTTATTGGCAGGATAACTAAATAAAAAATAAAGGGAAACAAACGCTGAAAAAATCCATTTAATGCAGTCATCACACATATAAGCTATTTAATGCAGGCATCACACCTATAAGCTATTTAATTCAGTCATCACACCTATAAGCTACCATATATTATATATTTTTTCATAGGTTTAGATATTCTTTAATACAATCTGAAATATGTCAACAGAGACAGAATCAGTACCAAAATTGACACAGCTGCAAACATGCCTGTAGAGATAACATTTGTACTGTATAAACAGAAACATAAACATAAGGCACTATACCACTTCTAAGAGATCCAACTACAATTTTACTCCAATAAAAGTCAAGGGGAAAATCCAAAGAGTTTGGCAGTCAGTGTGAGACAAATTGCCCCAGAATTGATGTCAGTTGTTACTTACTAGAGGAGATGCTCCGTGAGTTTGTTACTAAGCCAGGAAATCTGCCACTGGTGCCAAGTCTCATACCTGGGTATCCATGAAGAGGAACATGTGTCATATAAAGCAGTCCTTTGGCACACCAGACTGGCATGGAACAAAAGTCACTAGAACATTCTGATACATTTCCTGCACTTTGTTTTTGACATGTTTTAAAGGTTTAAAAAATGGAGATCTGCTTCTGGGATGATGTTACTTCAGTGAACATGAGCAACATGAGAACATGTTATGCACATGCATACTTGCACATAGTGGCAAGACCTGATGCCTTTTAGTCATGCTATAATTCCAATTTCATTACGTCTGTTCAGCCATGTTTAGCCATGATCTTACTGCTCAGTTTGGTTATAGCATTTATCAATTCCCTGTTCCTAAAAGTGTAAATAAGAGGATTAAGAAGAGGAATAAATATGCCATAGATAATGGAGAGAATAACATCTTGGTTTTTGAAAAATCCAGAATGGGGTTTGATATAAGCAATAAATAATGTTCCATAGTAAATTAATACTACTGTGATATGAGAAGTGCAGGTTGATATGGCTTTTCTTTTGCCTTCTGCTGACCTGATATGTGAAATACTAATAATAATAAAGCAGTATGAAACTGCTATACAAATAAAACAGAGGATGCCAGCTATGAGATCTGTTACAAGTGTAAATATTTCATTTATTGTAGAGTCTGAACATGATAATCTTAATAATGGTGGACTCTCACAGAAGAAATGATTAATTTTAGGGTCACCACAGAATGACAGAGTAAAAGTTAGAGAAGTGTGGACAGCAGAACATAAGGCTCCAACTAGCCAAACATCAATTGATACCTGTACACAGACTTTATGGGTTATGGTTATGGTGTAATGTAAAGGTTTACAGATGGCAATGTAGCGATCAAATGCCATGCAGGTAAAAAGAAGGAGCTCAGTGATCTCAACCCATGAAAACATAAACAATTGGACAGCACATTCATAAAATGTGATTGCAAATGAAGCTATTACAAAGTTATGTAACATCTTAGGAACCGTTGTGGAAATGCAACAGATATCAAGAACTGCAACATTAGCAAGGAAGAAGTATAATGGTGTGTGCAAACTTGAGCTCAAAGATATTGTAAGAATTATTGCCACATTTCTGATCAATGACATGCAATATATCATACTAAACACATAAAACAAAAGTATATCAAATGGGGAATCATACAGAAGTCCATAAAGAAAGAATTGTTCTGGATGGGTTTGATTTTTTTCCTCCATTTACATTTGGAATCTACAAAAAATGCAACAGCAGGTAAAATCATGAAAAGCACATGTATGCACACAATTTATCAAAGAGTCAATATAAATGTGTGCTTTCAAAGAACATTCTGTATTTGAAGTGTAGTAAAGCAACTGCCTCAGAATCAGGACACAGTACACCTTACACAGAAAAGTTAAATATATTAGAAAGTCACCAATCTATTATGAAGTTATGGAAAGGAGAATAATACATTTTTTTTTAGTTCATCTAGTTGGGAAATTTAAATTTAATTGAAATATTTAAATATATACCGTATTTATCGGCGTATAACACACACAGGCATATAACACATATCCTAACTTTAAGAGGAAAGTTTCAGGAAAAAAAACTTTCCATGGCCCCCTGAGTATAACACGCAGGCACAGTTTACCCTCTATTTTCAGGGTAAAAAAGTGAGTGTTATACGCCAATAAATACAGTATTATATGCCAGTATTTTGCAGGTTACCAATAATGTGAAACAAGACAGCATACAATGACTTTAGTGTTTGCTCACTATAAATATACAACATGTGTCTCTTAGGAATATATCCTTGGAGATATTATTTGTTAGACAACACCTTAATGTGTTATAATGAGTACATTGGAAGCAACACATCATCTTCATTTTTGGTATGGGAATTAAAACAATTTTGTTTATCATTTAAGCTATTATTGTATTATTTTAAACTGTGCTTGTGATTTTAAATATTTGTGAGTAACCCTTGCTAAATTATTCTAAAGCCCCATTGAACTTTCATATTAAAAGAGCTAAATATATTCAATGTGATTCAATACAAAAGGTGTTCCATGTCTTACAGTTCAGTCTCTTTCAAAAGCAGCTACAGCCAGATTAGTAGTGATGAGATTCAGTCAGAATTTTACATGTTTGAAGTCTGTCCAAAGTTCAAGTTTTTATAAAATCCCATAATGCAATGCTGTGCAATTTGACTTCTGGGCAGGTGCATTACTTTGGCCAATGATGGCTTTTTACCATACTCCCAGCCCTCTCACTGCTTTACTAGAAGCCCTTTGTCAGTGTGTTGGAATTAGTTAGTGAAGGACAGCTGAAAGTGGTTTTATGGAGCGTTTAGTGTTATTTTACATTGCTAATGTGTTACCCAAAGCCATACAGTGCTATATTCAATGTTGTATATTGCCACTGATACACTGCAATGCATTGAATGTTTTGGGGGCTGGGGGAGTGAAGTGTTACCCTAGCTGTATTCACTGTGATGCTGTAATTTGAATAAACATAACAGTAATTTTTAGGACAGTAATTTTAGTTTTGCTTGTATGCTTTAGCTTGTGAAAAGTTCTGATGCTGTTGTGTTCCTGTTGCTGCTCTTTTTTTGTGGGGGTGTTTCTTTTTTTTTCCATTTTAGTTTGTAGGTTGGAAGGAGCACTGAAGGGAAGGATGGAGGGGAGGGTGGAAGGAACTCTGGAGGGAAGGGTGAAGGGAAGGCTCAAAAGAGATTCCCTAGGTTCAATCTGGATGTCCAGAAAATGCAGGCTTGGTACCACAGCTTGGGCACATGTACTTGGTCTGCTGCTGCTCCTAATCTCTGAAAAGCGTGGACTTCTTTGTACTGCTTCTTGTAACTATTCCTCATGTTATTTATTTTATTATTGATCATGGTATAGTCTGCCTCTGGGATCCAGGTCTTCATATATTCAGCTAATTTCTCAATTGTTGCCCTCCGTACCACACTGTTATGGTGCAAATTGTTTTTTTACCTCCCATAAGTTTTTAATTTCTCTATATTTATCAATAAAAGCTCTCATTATGTCTGGTTCCCTTAATTTCTGCATTATTTCTGCAAGATAAAACACAAGACAAAAACACTAGGTCAGCTTAAACTGTCCTAATCTTATCCCAATATAGGCCTTTATAATCATGAATCAGTATAGGCCACTGATGGCCCAAGTTACATTTTAACCTTCGTTTGACACGTTTGGCACTTCCAGTCGCCCTTACTCTTTGCACTCAACATAGTTATGTCATTATCATTATATACCCTGTGCATGCGTGAAACTCCACCCGTGTCGCCCGCCCATGATGGTCTTTTCCGGATATTCCCCGCGCCTTCTTGTTTGGTGCACAGTGAGAGACGACAACATGGCGGTGACACAGGTGCATGTTATACAAAGTACCGACAAAGAGCGTCCCAATCCAGGTTAAAAAGATACAAGGTGACTAATATGTTCTTTGCTGAGATAGCAGAGATGGTGGATATCCTGCGGAGGAAAGATTACGATGGGAAGCATGGGCCATACAACACCCCTAATCTCAGGAAGTCAAAAATGATGGACAAAGTGGCGAAGAGTCTGTACCATAAATTTGGGGTCAGGAGATCCAAGGAGCAGCTCCGTGAAAGGTGGTCTGACCTGAAACTGAGGGAGCCGGAGCAGTATAGGAAGATAAAAAAAATGCTGGGAAAAAAAGTAAGTATTTTTCCTGTGTTATTACAAATGTTATTATTACACTTGCATGTTTTTCTCCATGTGCTTGGTTTGACTGGTTGTACATTTGAAAGTAGCAACTTTCAGGTTAGTGGCCAAAGTTTTTAATCATTCGTAGTAAACATCGATCATCAAAAATATGATGTTTTGCACAGATCTAGGTAAACCACATGTGGTCATGCCTATTTGTATTACAACAACGTTTATAAACATTGGTGAATAGATGATGTGTTTGTAACTAGAATGTGAAATGCAAACTTGATTCAGTGTAAACGAGAGGACACTCAGCAGCTGGTTACACATCTGGTGTGGGCCACCAGAACAAAAATTTTAGGGTGTCCCACACAGGTGCTACAGTGGATACTTTGGGGTGTCTCCATGTGTGTAACTTGGAAAAAAAGGTAAGTATTCCAGCTTTGTTAAAATCCAAAAATCGCATGTGTTCATCTTGGAACTCTGCCAAAACAGAGGCGGAGGAAGCAGAGGTGAAGATTATCATCACAACAGGTCAGTGTATGTTTTTTTGTTTTTTTGGGGGATAAACATGGTGGTGTGGCAGAAACTCCTATTACTCCTTTCTCAAGTGCACAAATATTGATTCAAGAAATAATGTAATGTAGTGGTAAACTGGACATTAAGAGGAATAGGATGAATGTGATTGAGCAACATTTTAAAAACATCATTGATATTTTAGGGGGGGAATAGACTAAACCCCCCCCCCCTCATTTATTTATAATTGTTTGTTTTGCTCAAAAATGTTGCACTTGATATTCCACAAGCCAAAATTTGAAGATGCACACAATGTGCTATCTGCCATCACAGGATATCTATGTCCGTGTTTTGTGGGTGGAACCCCTTCCTCGCTACTCAAGTAGGTGAGAGGAAGGGTTTGCTCCTCCCAAAACATGTCCATTGATCCCCCACGATGGCAGATAACACATGTTGACATTTGGCATGGGATCAGGATAAAAATACCCTGTGTGCATCTTCAAATTTTGGCTTGTTCAGGGGTAACATCACCCCATCTCATGTTTTTCAAAGGTTGAACTTTGTAAGTTGCATTGTTTTTATATACTGTACTTTCTTTTACTTTCAATAGTTTTTATTAAGAAGTTTTCCAAGTACAAACATAGAAAGACATAGAAAACATAGAAAAATAGAGCAGTCCCAGGGGACAACAAAGAAGCCAGTACAGCATGTACCATCTTGCAGATACAAGTAATATCACGTGCGACAACAAATAACAAATATGCAAGATATCAATACAATAAACAAAATTGGGCACAGTGTTTACCAGTCACGGATGATACAGCAGTAGCTTAAACAGGTGATCACGCTGGGAAAGTAAGGGTGAGATATGAATGGGGTAGAGGGGAGAAGAAAGAGAAGGAAATAAGGAATGGATGGATATCTGCGCGAACATCATTAACATATTCATAACAACATAGTTTGCTTAAGACATATCAAGACAAAATACAAGTGAAGACAGGACATCACGGCCGCGGTGTAAACCACTCCGCCCAGGATCTCCATTGAACATCAAAGGAAGTTTTCCTATCTTCCCTACTTGCCAGCATAGCCTCAAAATTTTAATTAGTTTGGGTGATCTCAAGAACCTCCGTAGCATTAGGTACTTTGGTGGACTTCCTATTCCTTGCTAGCAGAAGCCTAGCAGCTAACAGTATATGAGTCACTACAGTTCGAAAGTTAGGGGGAAAACCTTCAATCCCAAGGTTTAGCAACGCTAATTCAGGGTTGGGGGCTGTCAAAATACCTGTTATACGTGAAATGCACCGGAACACGCTTCTCCAAAAGCTCGTAAGTCTCTTACAGAGCCAGAAAACATGGAAGATGGTACCCACAGCCCCGCATTCCCTCCAACAAAGCGGGGAGGACGAGGGCCAGAATTTAGGTATGCGATACGGGGTTAGGTACCATCTCTGGGCTATCTTCCCTTAGGGGGTGGGATCTCTTTAGTGAAGAACTGCCATACGTTTTCTTGTATTGGGACATGGTGAGATCTCAGTGTCCTAAGGAAGTGAGAGGCTTGAGCATGTTTAAAACAATCCGTAGGAGGTAATTCGAATTCAACTGCAAGCGTTTCGAATTATTTAAGCTCATTATAGCAATATAGGTTGTCAACCCATAGGACGCCTCTAGCAGTCCAGTTGGAGTAAGAAGTGTTTGGAATTGCGCATGACAGAGTCTCAACTGGGATAGGCATATGTACAATATTAGGGGTGCTAGCTACCAGACTTCGCAGGTCCCTCCACGCCGAGAGGGAAGCCTGAAGCGTCAACGGTAGTCGGCGCAGTGGGAGAGATTGCCAGGACTCAAGGATCAGAAGACCACGAAGGTCTGCGAACAGGCAAAGGGCCCGTTCCACACCGCACCACAGGATGTCAGGGGCTGGGGTTATCCAATGTCTAAGTTGGGTGAGTATAGCCGTCCGGTGATAGTCCCTAAGATCAACCAATCCCATGCCTCCCACCAACCTATGCTTAGTTAGGAGGGATTTAGCACATCTTGGACGTCTGGAGCCCCAAACTTAACATTTCAGGATAGCATTAAGAGACTTAAGATGGCAGGATTTCAGTGGGATGGGCAGCGTACGGAAGATATACAAAATCTGGGGAAGAAGTAGCATTTTGAACGAGGCCACACGACCGGACCACGTCAGCTCGACTCTGGCCAGGCACGTAGCCTCCGTAGATATTTTATCAATCAAGGGGACATAATTAGCGTCAGCGAGATTGGATGGATCAGCTGTGATCTGGAGCCCCAGGTAAGTTATACTAGATGCAGCCCAGGAATAAGGGAAGGACACTTGCAGGCTAGATTGAAGGCGAGGAGGGAGATTAAGACCTAGTATAAAAGATTTCGTAAAGTTAATTTTGTAAAAAGAGACGTGACTAAACTCTGCGAGGATACTGTGTGCTTGGGAAAGGGAGGAATGAGGGGAGGTCAGGAAGAGGATGATATCATCTGCAAACAGACTTATATTATGAGACCTACCCGACAACAGAAAGCCAGGGGTTCCGGGATGGGATCTAATCTTTTCCGCTAGGGGCTCAATGAGAAGGTTAAAAATAGAGGGGGACAAGGGGCACCCCTGTCTAGTACCATTTGTTATATGGAAGGGGCAGGATAGCATACCAGAGGTGTAAACCTGAGCGCATAGGGAAGAGTATAATGCAAGAATCGCCGAAAGGATGGGGCCAGAAAACCCGAATTTCTCGAGAACCCGAACCATATACCCCCAGTGAACCCTGTCGAACGCCTTTCCTTGCGTCCAAAGAGAGGAGCAGAGAAGGCGTCCGACAGTCCCCAGCATGATGCACCAGGCCAATGACCCGCCTAGTCGCATCAGACGCCTGCCTCCCCCAGGTGAACCCCGTTTGGTCTGGATTGAGCAAAGCTGGCAAGATTGGGAGCAACTTCCCCGGTTTAGGGATAGTTACAATAAAAGCTTTAAGCATTTCCTCCGGGAAAGAGGCAGAGAGCATCGCTTCTGAGAACACCTTACCTAGCGTCGGGGTAAGAAGGGAGGCAAAGGTTTTATAGTAGCCATTGGGGAGCCCATCTGGACCAAGTGACTTTCCATTGGGTAGAGTTTTAATCGCTCGTAGGATCTCAGGCCCAGTTATAGGCATGTTAAGAGAATCCAACTGAGAGTGGGACAATGAGGGAAGTTTGAGATCAGCCAGGAAGGATTGGATGATGTCCTCCGTAGGCTGAGGGGTAGAGGGATCCCCAGAGAGGTTATAAAGGGAAGAGTAAAATTCAGCGAAGGAATTAGCTATGTCTTGAGGATTGTAAATTTTACCACCGTCAGGACCCTGTATAAGAAAGGGAATATTAGCCTTCGCTTTGCGGTTTTTTAAACGCTGAGCTAGAAATTTACCTGCCCGATTCCCGGATGCATAGTGGGTCACCTTAAGGGACTGGACGTGTTTATCGTAATGCTCCAGCAGCAGTCTCCTGAGGTCCGAGCGCAGTGTTAACAGTCTAGTTGCCGTCGGGCCATCAGGAGACTGTTTATTCAGCAAGAATAGAATCTAATTTTTGTGCTCTCTGCCTCTTTACCCGTGAACCAAGTTGCAGTAAAAGTCCTCAAACATAGGCCTTATGGGCACACCAGACAGTAAACGGATTGGAGACAGACTCAGAATTTACAGAAAAGAATTCCTGAAGATGAATAGACAAATGTGACACATGTGAGGGTTGCTGGAGCAAGGAAGAATTGGCCCTCCAGACAGAAGACAGGGGGACCGGGCCCCCTCCGTCCACCACCAACGACACTGGTGCGTGGTCGGACCATGTGATGTCGTGGATGGTGGACAAGGACACTCTCTGCAACAGAAACTTATCAACCAAGATCAAATCTATACGTGAGTACGAGTTATGTCTGGAGGAGTGAAAAGAATAATCCCTTTCACTCGAATGTTGACATCTCCAGGCATCAAACATGGCCTCAGAGTGCAACAGGGGTTGTAGAACAGGCTGGTGGTGTTTAGCTTTGGACGTAGTGTCTATCTCGAAGTCAATCATTAAGTTGTAGTCCCCACACATTATCAAAGCGCCCTTTCGAATCCTATTAACTTTACAAAAAAGTCTCCTCAGGAAACGGAGTTGGTGGGTGTTGGGCGCATAGAGGTTGACTAGAGTATATAAGGTGTTATTAAATTCCCCGACCAATATCAAGAATCTACCCTCCGGATCCACCAACGACTCCAGAAGGGAGAAGGTCACAGAGTCCTTGATCGCTATGAGAACTCCTTTTTGTTTTTTAGAAGCAGAGGCTCGGAATATGTGCTGGAACCTGTTGTGACAGAAGGCTGGCGCGCCGGACGCCAGTAGATGCGTTTCCTGGAGACAAAGGATGTCAGAGTGGAGCTTCAGGGCTTCCTTCTACACAGAAGCCTGCTTGACCGGATGGTTCAAGCCCCTGACGTTAAAAGAGGTTATCCTGAGGGCCATGGGGGATCAGACAAAGAAAAAGATGACAGTACCTGAGAGCATTGAAGGCGATCCACCAGGTCGAACCAGGTCCAGGCAGAGAAAGTGAGTGAAGAGCAGGCCGTCTTCAGCAGAAACAGCGCAGTATCTATCTTGTACGCAGCAAAGAGAGAGGAAAGCATTACAAAAACTGGGAACAAAAAAGTCAAAACAAAAACAAAAAGTTGTGGAAGTAAAAAGGGAGATCCTGATTGGAATCTGGGTGCAGAACAGCTGCACATTTCACAAGGTGGGAAATTCGTGGGAAGAGAACTCCATGGAGGTCAGGGAACAAACCATCGGAGAAAGTTGTATTTCTAAGGCATGGGGCTTCATAACTTTTTCTTGCCAGTACGCTTACGCGAGACTAGAGTCCAGTCGTCCTGGGCCTGGGTTCCAGAGGTGGAGGATGTTCCTCCCGGGGATTGCTCAGGGATAATGTCCCACTTGCGCAGAAGTGCTAGTCCCTCTTCAAAGCTCGAAACAACACAGGAGGCACCGTCCTTAGTAATAGTGAGCTTAGTTGGAGGGCCCCACTTGTAAATGATACTGTGGTGATGGGCAAGAGGGACCTACGTTTCTGCATGTGTATTGCAAAAGATCTGCAAATACCTATAGCGTAGAATAGCGATTATGCGGTTGGGAGTTCTTGCGGAACGCTAGCACAAACTGGTCCTTTACATGGTAAAAATGCACACGCATCAGAACATCCCTAGGCACGTTGTCTGGAAGGTGCGCAGGTTTGGGCAGGCGATGGATTCTGTCCACCACTAGCTCTGACTCTGGCGTAGAAGGCAGGTACGACCCCATGAGCTCCCGGGCGTATTGATGGAGTTGGGCAGGAAGAACAGTCTTAGGGACGCCACGTAACTTAACGTTATTCCTGCGAGATCTATCTTCAAGATCTGCGACCTCTTTGACCATGCGACTACCTCCACCAGAGAGTTATAAGAAGCGGCGTACTCGCCCATCTTTTTCTCCACGTGGTCTACTCTACCTCCTAGCTCCCCCATCTCAGCTTTAAAATTTCTCATGCAATCCATCAGGTCAGAATGCAGGGAGCTACGTAGGGAGACCAGCATATCCCTCAATGTAGTATCTGAGACAGGCTGGTTAGAAGTGGGGAAAGCATTGATATTGTCAGCCAGTTTACGAGTGTCCTCCATAGATCCCTGCAGAGCACTAACCTTTGAGCCTTGAGATTCAGCTGACAAGCGGGCCTCAACTTCACCGGGCTGCAGGAGAGGGGAGTGGAGGCTGCAGGTGGTTGTCAGTGTGGGTTATCCCTCTGTCCAGAGCTCGGTGTGCCAGCAGAGGAGCCGCCTGTGGAGGCCGGAGACTCGCCGCCGGCGCCATCTTGAGACATGCTGCCGTTTCTGGGGGAGAAGAAATCCTCCAGCCTCGCCGGCTGAGCGGCGTTTTTTCGTCATCTCCGGGCACTGAGCGGGATAACAGCCGTTTGTGTGTGCTGTTTAGGGCTGCCCACGATGCCTATAGTAGCTGGTGTCCCCGACGCTGGAGCAGAGCTCTCGGCTTATGCTTCCATCCAGCCGCGCGGTAGCCACGCCCCCCCCCGTTTTTATATACTTTCTTGATTAAACCAATGACGTGCATTCCATGCAATGTGCACACGCATATGCAGGGACACCCAGACTGGAAGTGTCGTCAGGGGTCAACTGACTCTTCACTTCCAGTAAGATTGTCCGCTCATAAGACGGCGCTGACGGCTCCCCTGTCAGACGCTGTCCACAGGGCATAAGTATCAGTTTGTGTCAAGTACCCCATCGGAGACCCCACGTCTTTTGGACTGCTGCTTGCAATTTAATATGATATACTACTCTACAGGTATTTAGACTTTTCTTTAGTAATCTGTGTCGTCCAAGGCTGTGTACCTCTGGCTCTGGCTAATTATGGACCCCTTAGGATTAGTTTGCTGGATTATTTTAAGTTATAATATTAATTTACTTAGCCTTAGCTCTTTAGCTTTTTGGCTTAGACATTGTGGCTACATATTATATTTACCCTCTGGGGAGCTCCAATTAGTATGTATGGTATCTTTCTATGAGATTAAAAATCCCCTCTGTATATTTTTATATCTTTACAGCCTTGGGTGTCTATCTAAATAATCTTCCTTTTCTAATAGTCATCGGTGTCCACATTTATTCATATGCGTGTCGACCCTGGGGTATCTATAGGAATAATAATATTATTCTTTGACCCAAATCTGTATAGTATGGCTCATTGAGCTAATGTCAGCTAGAGGCAGTATCACTGTGCTATTAAACTATTTCTTAACAATTCACCAATTCTGATTTGTCGATGGTTGCTTTAACAATCTAATATCTGCACTTCTCTACCCAGTGGATCTGGCTACCACTGGGATTGCGGAGCTGGTTGCTCCTCTTAGAATCGGAACCTATGGGTCGCGCTCGGTTCATTCAGTTTATAGCAGATTAGGTCAGCACGTAGCAGTTTTTCTGCCAATATTTGTTATCATGCAATAAATTGTTATGTACTGTATATTATTGACATATTTTTATGCTCCATACAGACCACACAACACTAAAGATGGGTGCAAGGCCCTGATGAAGCACAACTGTGCGAAACTTGTTGGCCATCTGCATCTCGTTATATTTCGCTTTTGTAACTATTGTGGTCTATATTAATATTTATCTATCTGCTTTTAATATTTGTTAATACATTTTGTGCTCACCTTCAAACAGCATTGACGTCTCTCATCAAAAATCCCTTACTATGGGAGTGTATTGTCTCTCTCATTCTCTTTTCTTTTCTTTTCAGTGTAAATTTGCTGTCAAAATATCTCAGCACAAAGCCATTAATGTTTAAACTGTTGACTGTTATTTCCAAGCACTGCCTTGACCCTCTTTGGCATTTAGTTCACCAGAAATTCACAGGTTGTCACTGGAGTCCTCTTCCACTCCTCCATGATGACTGTAGAGTTGGTGGATGTTGGAGACTCCACCTTCCATTTGAGGATGCCCCACAGATTCTCAATGGCGTTTAGGTCTGGTCTGGAGACATGCTTGGCCAGTCCATCACCTCTACCCTCAGCTTCTTTAAGAAGGCAGTGGTCATCTTGGAGGTGTGTTTAGGGTCATTATCATGTTGGAATACTGCCCTGAGGCCCTGTCTCCGAAGGGAGGGGATCATGCTCTTCTTCAGTATGTCACAGCACATGTTGGCATTCATGGTCTGACAATTCATCTGCTGTACTGGACGGGGCAATGCGGGATCTGTCCTTCTCTGAACAAGGACACATGTCGAACCCCTCTCCTGCTGAATCTGCCCAACTCAGGTTACAGACCAGGGTGGTCAATCAGCTGCAACATGAGACGGCCAGGAAAAAAACTTTTCTTTGCCAGACAAAAATTGCATGAACATGGAGAGAGAGCAGGTAAACTGTTGTCCTATCTATCACATAGTGAGAATAGACCCCCTACTGTCATTTCCTTCACTGGTCCTAATGGGGAAAAGATTACGGAACCCCAGGCTGTCACGTCCAAATTTAGGGACTTCTTTTCTCAACTCTATACGTCCCAGGTTTCCACCACTGAAGCTCAATTGGAGGATCTACTGGCAGAAATCACCTTCCCAAAGCTAGATGATGCCTAAATGGCTATGCTAGATGCACCTCTTACACTCGACGAAATAACCACAGTGATTGCGAGCTTTGCCAAATCAAAGGCCCTGGGTTCAGATGGGTTACCCATAGAATTTTACGCCCAATACAGCGAGATACTTGCCCCCAAGCTATTGTCCATTTTCAACCATTTATTTGACAATTTCACCTTACCCCCATCGATGGGCGAGGTAATTATCCTCATACCTAAGCCGGACAAGGACCCAGGCCTCCCAGAATCTTATAGATCCATATCGCTCCTCCAGGTAGACATAAAGATGCTGGCTAAAGTACTAGCCCTACGCCTTAACCAAGTGATTCTAACCCTGATCCATGCTGTCCAAGCTGGATTTATGCCGGGGCGTAACACCTCCTTCAACCTCAGAAAATTGTATATTAACTTACAAACTACACATACTAATGTTGGATCCCGGGTGGTGGTGGCTTTGGACACTGCCAAGGCCTTTGACTCGGTAGAGTGGCGGTATCATTGGGGATGCCTCCGTAGATTTGGTTTTGAACCTAAATTCATCAAGTGGGTTCAATTTTTATATCTGGCACCCAGGGGTAAAGTAGTGTCCAACGGGAGGGCCTCCCAGACATTTGACTTATCCAGGGACACAAGACAGGGCTGTTCACTGTCTTTGCTCCTCTACGCCTTGGCGGCGGAGCCCCTTGCAATCTACATTAGAGAGGATTTCAAAATCCAGAGTCTCTGCCTTGGTTCCCTGACTGAAAAAATTAGCTTATACGCAGACGATATGCTACTATACCTGGCCGACGCTGCCACATCTCTTCGGAAGACGCTACATATGATTGAACACTTTGGTCGGTTCTCTGGCCTTAAAATTAATTGGGAGAAATCTCAAATATTGCCTGTGGATAGTTTCCCTCTCCCAAGCTACAGGTGCAGTTACCGCTCCAGCGAGTGAACACTATCAAATATCTTGGAGTATTGGTGAATAGAACACCGGCTGACTATATATCCCTGAACATAGAACCCCTTTTCGATCTCATCAAGTCTAGAACCCAGGTATGGGCGAGACTACCACTCGGTGTGTGGGCCCGCATTAATATCGTTAAAATTATATTATTTCCTAAAATATTGTACTGTATATACTCTGGCACACACCCGTATACTTACCCTTGACATTTTTCAAGTCAATGGAGGGCATACTCAAGACATATATTTGGGGTACCAACAGACACAAGCTAGCCTGAAGAGTCCTTAAGAACCCTACTGACCTAGGTGGAACAGCCCTCCCTGACTTAAATCTTTATTACCTTGCATCTCAACTGTCTCAACTGTACCACATAGATAAAACCGACAGACTCAGATTCCTCACCCGCCTCTGTCCACGGTGGGCGCAACTAATCACTGACCCACTCACCGCAATTGCAGAGGGAATGACTCCAATAGAGACTGTGGGTCCCTATTGTACCAATATAGGCGCGTATGTGACATCACCACTAAAACATTAACGACCACTAAACACAACGATTATACCCCTTTATGGCACAAAAGATTACTCTCAGGCGGCGTACACACGAGGGGATATGTCCGCTGAAAACGGTCCGATGGACCGTTTCAGCAGACATCTCCGCTCGTGTGTATGGGCTAGCGGACAGATTTCTCCACCCGACAGATTTCAAAGCAAGCTTTGAAATCTATCCGGTGGAATCTGTCCGCCCGACATGTCTGCTGGTTAGTACACTTACCAGCAGACATGTCGGCCCCCACCGCCGCCGCGCCGCTGCCGAATGGATTCGGCGCATGCGCGGAAGTGTTTTACTTCCTGGTGCGGTGACGTGGCGGTGACGCGGCGGCGTCAACGTCACCGCCGCGTCACCGCGCCGTCCGGCGGCGGGGAATTTGATCCGATGGTGTGTACACGCCATCGGATCAAACTCCCGATCGGACATATCCGATCGCGGACCGTTTTCATCGGATATGTCCGATCGTCTGTACGCCGCCTTTAGAGTTTCTCTTGATCCCTGACATGGAGACATGGTTCGAACATAGAATATATTAGTTGCACCACATCATTTACGATGGCACACTTAAAAACTTTGAGGACCTTCGAAATGAGTTCCTGCTGCCAAACTCTATGCTTTTTAGATTCTTCCAAGTGCGTCACGCAGCCCAAGCTCAGTTTGCCCGGCCTTTGTCACAATTTGCACCCAATGATATCATGGCAGTGGTTAAGAGTGTGGACCCGCGAAAGCTGATCTCTGATTTTTATATCATGCTTCTCACCCCATGATCTACCATGCTAGCTTACAGCCTTAAACCGAGATGGGAAAGAGAGGTGGACCCGATGGAGGATGAGGAGTGGAGTGAAGCACTTGACTCATGCAAGACTGTATCCCCCAAGCTCTCCGACAGGCTGATCCAGTTATACATGGTGCATCGAACATATCTCACCCTCCTAAGAATCGCCGGCTTTAGACAACAGTCTTCTACCTCGTGCACGATGTGTAACCAAGTAAAGGGGAACATTCTTCCATCTACTTTGGGCGTGCCCGGTCCTTCAGGATATGTGGAAGCAGATTGTGGACTTCCTCCATGATGACATGGGATTCCCATTGACCCTGGACCCCAAACAATGTTTACTGGGGATATTCCCTGACTCTTGCTTGAAACATTGTTTTGTATGTATCCTACTGGCTCAAGCAGCCAGGGATGAGGGTGACACCTAAAAGGTTGTCACATCCAATAAACACGTTGTCAATACACTCTAAGAAATGGTTTTCTGCTTACCCTTTGAAAGGGTTATCTGCTCTGGCAGTAAGAAGCTGTCTAACCATACCAGGTGAAGCAGCCCATTTTCCAAACTTCCGGATGGACATGATGGCATACATTCTGATTTGTTCAAGCAACTAAGGATAAGGATGACAACACCTAACAGGTGTCGCATTCATTAAACATGTGGTCAATACACTCTGAAAGAGTGTTTCCACTCACCCTGTGAAGTCTCCAAGCCTTCCCAAGCAAACAACCCGCTTTAGATCCTTCCGAAGAAAAACAGATGAATATAACTGCAGGGATGTTGCCTAGGTCAAGCAACCTAGGATAAAGATGACGATGACACCTAACCAGTTGTCATAATTAAGCAGATGGCCAAGACACTCTAGAGCAGGGGTCTCCAAACATTCTAAACAAAGGACCGGTTTATTGTCCTACAGACTCTTAGAGGGCCGGACTTTGGCTAGCAGGAGTGAACATTTTCCTGGGATCAGTGGGAGTAAACATCTGGTTTTAGGGGGAGGAATAGTGCCCCATTGCTGGTATCATAGGGAGGAATAGTGCTCCATTAGTGGTGTCAGTGGGAGAAATGGTGCTCCATTGTCGGAGTTAGATGTCAGAATAGTGTCTCGTATCATTGGGAGGGATAGTGCTTCAAGGGCCGGATAAAGGCAAGCAAAGGGCCACATCCGGCAATTGAGCCACAGTTTGGAGACCACTGCTCTAGAGGAATGACTAGATTCATCTTGTGTGGGGACCGTCTGTTTGGCAATGTCCAGCCTTTATTCAGGGCCTTCTCAGGCCAATCAATTCTCTCTTAAATAGAAAGATGAGGACGACCTGTGTCCAGATTAGTAAGGTTTGTGAAATACCTTTATATAGAAGTGAAGCTTTGAAAGTATTTTAAGTACTTCCAGGAGACAACTTGATGTGGAATGGATCAAGTGCTTGTTCATCAAGATTGGAGTATATTGCCACAGCAGGATGTCAAAATTATGCCCTTTAAAACGAATAGAGGTCCAGGGGTTGGGATCTCCCCTCTGGTCAGTATGTGTCCCTTGTGGGATTGGCCATATACATGACCTTACCATCAGAAGATGTGACCTTCACGGACAAACGCTATCACTGCATTTTTTTCTTAATCGCAGAAGGTCAAGCCTAAATTTAGTAGTAGCCAGTTCGGCTTCCTGCCTCAAGATGAAGGTCTACTGAGTTAAAGACTGAAAACTCAATAGTCAGTTTCCACACTCACTCTCACGCCAGAGAGCTTTTGCATTTCTGGCAGGGAAAACAGGGAAGCCAAATGCATAAAACAAGAAGTCAGTAAAACTTCCATGTAAGGATGCTTTCTGTTATTTGGGATTGTGCCACCCATACATGCCCCAGGGGCACTATGTGGTTCCTCTGTGGACATTGGTACGGCATTGGTGGTTGACACGTGGTCCCTTATGGCAAGCATTTTGGGCTATATTTGGAGATCTTTCATCCTTCACGTTTTAGCTTGAGCCATAGAAATTGCCTCGCTCTAGCAGCTCACGTAGGCTCAGGTTAATCTTTGCTCCCATTCAAGTTGGGTTTCTAGACCAGTGGCGTAAACTTGTGGTTGAAGAAACTTATTGTCTGCACTGTCATTCCCTACAGATGACCTGGTGGTACAGTCAGACTCCAACCAGTGTAGGGGAGCTTCAAGATCAATGGGCTCAAGACCAATGCTATTTTTCAAGGATCCAAGACTCCGTCCTGGAGTTAAGAGCAATTTTCAGCTTGAATGGAACTTCCCCTTTAGAGTGTGATCGTACGTGTTGTACGTCATCACGCTTTGCTCATATTTTTTTTAAAAACTATGGTGTGTGGGCAACATCGTTTTTAATGATGAAGTTGGGAAAACTTAGTTTTTTCTACATGCTGAAAAACAATGTTTTTTTTAATGCCGAAAAGTGATTGTGTGTATGCATCATTAGTCTTCAGTCACCTCACCCAGAGTAAGTTGGACAGCACAACAACTGTGGCCTACATCTGGAAACAAAGCTCAGTCTCTCACTTCTGAAGTTTTCTCTAATTCTAGAATTCACCCAAGTCAACCCAGCGATCTGCGACCTATGTGCCCGGTCAGAAGAATCTTCAGGCAAACTACTTGTCCAGGACAAGTCTGGACAACTATGGATGATCCAGGCTACTGTGAGTCTTACGAGAAATAACAGACCTTGTTTTTTTTTTTTCTGCCTGAGGCAGACCGCTTACATGCTCAGTCAGCAGTCAGTTGCTGAAGTTCCATTTCTGGACCCAGGATCCACAATCGGGGTGGAGGTACCGACCGCAGAATGGTTCGCCAAGACGGCTTATGCCTGATATTCTGCTCCCTCTGATATTCAGCTTCCAGCTAAGGCAGTGGCGAGGGAAGGTGACAGTTCTGGTACTCGCTACGCATCTTTATGAGCGTCAATGAGTGACTCCCTCTGCCTGGTAGTTCAAATCTTCTACAGTCCCATTCACCCAGCATCCGACAAGCTTAGGCTGATGGCCTGGGTCTGGAGAGGCAGAGGCTTATGGATGTCGAATGCTCTGTGAAGATTTGAATAATCTTACAAAACAAGAAAGAACAGCGCTAAGCGTACCTATAGTAGAACATGGCATATATGGCCAGTATATTTGCTGATCAAGATTTTACGCTGAACTATTCAGAAGCCTGTTCCGAATGCCTACAGGCGTGGCTTGGCTTAGTTCTATAGGCATGCATTTTGGCTATCTCTGTCTTTACTGGCATACAGCGGGTATCCAAGGCTTAAGTATACAGTTTTTCTAGATGCAATTTGGCTGAAACCTCAAATTGTCTTCAGAATGAGATATCCCAATGCTGGTGGAGGTTACTTCATCAGATGCCTATATTACCCTGTGGTACCTCTCACTATAACTGATCTACGGGTGGCAATCATATAAGCATTGGTGCCCTTGGGGTTTAGAGAACCCATACTCGCGTACTTCCCAGACAGGATGGTGCTCATGCCGATGCTCGAATTTGTGCCTGAACTGACCTGCAGAGTTCATATCACACAAGAGGTTTTCCTCCTATGTTCCCTTTGGGGAGTGTAACGGTCACCACTGTTTACGATCTTCCATCCACCCACGACAGCTTCCGACACTCCACAATCTGGCAGACACGACCCATTCCATTTCCCAGAATAAAGACGAGACACAAGCTGTGTTCTCTCTGGTTTCAAAATGAATGAATACTTTATTGGTTTCTTAGCTTGCTTATATATCCAGTATAGCATTATACAGTTAATCACAGGACAATGCAATCTCCACCCCCCCCCCCATCACACACTATGGCTAATTACGATGCAGACATTTCGGCACCGATACTGACGAGACCTATCACATTCCTTTATCAATAGAATTCAAATAAAATACAATCACACAATGTCTTGACCTCAATCCACATATCTAGACAGACGTACCGTCTCCGGCGACGGGTCCTAACACCTGGGCGTCAATACATTCCTTTACTAACATAATTGACATGCTAATTCAATACATCTGAAGGGAGACGTGTGGTCTTGAATACCCAATCTTTTAAGTGTAAACACAGGGCTTTAACAGTTTTATCACACAATGAAAAGGTCTGTCAGGAGCCGATGCAATTAACACCTTTCAAAAGAATGTGTCCACACATTGAAGAGCCAACAACTTGTGATATCTCAAGACATCCTGCAAACATGAATTATTATTAATGTCCTATCTCATGTAATACATGAATTATGATTCTATTAGCCACCCTACGCCCAAAGGGGCACAGGATGGACTTAGACCCAGGAGTTATTAGTGCCGCTGGCACAGGAGTATCTCTTATCCTTCCACAATCTCTGGTTGTCATGGGTCATTCCGTTACAGGGAGTACTCAAAAAAATTAGGCCATCGGATGTGGGCTAAGCTTTAAAATATTTAATCAAGGCGACTCCTGCCATCGGGAAGTCTGTGCATCTGTTTGCCATTTTCAGGTGGAGCACACAATGATTTTACAGCTTCCAGGAAGATTATTGTCTCTTGGTTGGTAACCTCATCTCCTTGGCCTGCAGGTTGTAGGGCTGACTGTGCAAGCAGAATCATGACATTCTCACTAGAAGGGTCCAGACCTTAAGAGTGACAGCAGGCCGGGTGTCTCAAACTATCTGCAATGCAGCTAGGTGGACACCAAAATATTCATATTCATGGCTTAATGACAATTTGACAGAGGCATCATGTCTTCTGTTACTGTTTTAGTCAGAATTGTGGAGTGTGTAGCATTATCCCTCCCCTGTTTTGGCTAGTTAATTCCCAGCTGTGCTGACATGGAGCCGTCAGGAAAACGGAAAGTTGAATTTAATTACTTACTTAATTTTCCTTTCCTGATGAGTTCTATGGCAGCAGCTTGGTAGGACTAGTTACAGAACACCGAGGCTGTAGGTGGGTTCAAATTTATATGAGATAAGTCTTGTGTGGTGGGCGTAGCCTATACTCAGCTGTGCTGCCATGGAGCTCATCAGGGAACATTCCGGTAAGTATTTGAATTCAAGTTTCGGTTTTCTTACATGCAGCAGGGACATACTTAGAATTCCACCTCAAAACTTATTCGGCAGCTCATCCTAAGTATGGGGATAGTGTGGGGGAGACTTTTTACAACCTAGCCACAGAGAGACATCCAAAATTAAAAGAGCACCTTCAGGCATCCTAGGGGAATAGATTACAAATCAAATTTTCTGACAACGTATCACATTTTTGAAATCCCTGGACCACAATTTTGGAAAGCAAACACCTCAAGATATTTTTATTTTTCTTTCAAATGATTTTTATTAAATTTTCAGACAACATACACATGCCGTTGTACAATATCGGTATATACAGTACTAATAACAAGTCGGCACCGAGTAGGGTCATTAACAAAATAACATAAAAGGGAACAGAAAACAAAAGAGCAATTAGTCGACAAATTAGGACCAGTTCGCTAAGGCTAAGCCTGTAAACTTTAAGTAGTGCGAGCCTAGCATCCTACGTCTCAAATGTGGACGCGTCAGCCCTTAAGTCCGGTAAAGAACAGGCATTAATACATAAACTTCTACTGTATTAGGGTTAAGTGGGTCTGCAAAAAGCATTCCTACGGTTGGAACACCGGGTACTAACAGCATCATTTACAATCCTATAAGAGTTTTAAAGTAGAGTAACATAGGGAAAACAAAAGAAAAAAAGAAAAAGAAAAAGGATAAAAGAAAAAACGTCATAACCAGAGATGAGTCACAAATCACAAAAAGCAAGTATTAATGCGAATTCCAGTACTTAGCATATATCCTTGGCCAACCGTTCAAGTTGTCAGGCAATTCACAAGGTGGCACCTAACCCAGGGGGTTGAATTTGGATAGCCATGGATCCCACCTGATGTTAAATAAGTGTAGTGTTCGGAATTGAATGGCGAAGTGCTTTTCATACGAATATTGAACATTGACCCTGCGGACAACTTCAGATATATCCGGGACACTATTGGATTTCCATTTAGAGGTGATCGTTAGTCTCGCGGCTATCAAGACATGAGTAACTATAGTTCTGAGCTTCTTGGGAACAATGTCAATCGTCAGGGAAAGAAGAGCTAGTTGGGGGGAAGGTGTCATTGCAGCCCCAGTAACAGAAGACAGTAGTTTGAAAACGTCGCCCCAGAATTTGCGTACCCCCAAGCAGTCCCAGAGGATGTGGTACAAGTTCCCCCTTGACCCACACTGTCGCCAGCATAAACTGGAGTCCAGCTTAAAGATCATAGACAGTCTCACTGGAGTAAGATATGATCTGTGAAGTATTTTTAATGCGAGATCCCAATGGTTAGTGCAGTGGGAGTACCTGAAACATGAGCTAATAGCTGCTTTCCATTCCACTTGGGTGAAAGTAGATCCTAGATCTCTCTCCCAATTGGACATGGTAGAGATTTTGGAGAATTTATCACGTTGCTGGAGTAGTGCGTAAAACCATGATAGCCCCTTGGGTCTATTATAGCTTGACAACAAATAACTCCATGCTCCGCTGTGGACATCATATGTACAGTTAGGGTGTTTAGATCTAAAGTGGAGTATTTGCGCTTTAGCATATGCATGTGAGGAGGGTTTCCTGCGGAGCAAGTCTCCCCATGACTGGATGCCCTCCTCCAGCCATAAATGAATATTAAGATGTGGGATTAGAAATTCATAAATTTTAATATTAGTGATTTCCTGGTGTAATTTAGAAACAGAGTCTGTGACCATGTGCAAAGAATCCCAGACCGAAAGAGTCGTCGCAATGGAGGGCATTGAGGGGGGTGTAAACTCTATACCGGTCAGTTTGGCGAGTAGTAATGATGGAAGGTCCCTATTTTGTACTGCAGCCTTTTCGATCTGAACCCAGAGTTTCTCAGACTCCGGTTCAAACCATGCTTTCATCTGGTCCAAAACAGCGGCTTTGTGATAAAAGCGAATGTTTGGAAAACTTACACCTCCATTGGATCTATGTCGTTGGATAGAGGAGAAGGTAACTCTGGGTAGTCTGCCTTTCCAGATGAATTGCCTGAACAGCTTGTCAATCGTATTAAAGAAAATATTCGGTAAACAGATGGGAATAGTCCTGAAATAATAAATCAACTTAGGCAGGAGCAACATTTTCAGCGACGCTATCCTCCCCAACCAGGACAGTTCATATGAAGAGATATGTTGTAAATCAGCTTTAACAACGGAAGTCAGAGCAGAATAATTAATTTCATACATAGAAGATACCGGTGATGTCAATCTAATACCCAGGTAGGGGATGGACTTGGATACCCATTGGAATGGATATTTTTCCTTTAGTAAAGAGATTTGATGTTTGTTGATATTGATGGGCAGTAAACACGACTTAGTGATATTGAGTTTATAGTAGGACACTTCACTATACTTCTGGAGGATTGTTCTAAGTCTATTGAGGGATGTAAACGGGTTGGATAATGTTAGCACTACATCATCTGCAAACAGCCCTATCTTATGGGATTGGTGAGCCACCTGTATTCCAGTAATAGCATCATCCGCTCTAATTGCCTCGGCCAGGGGTTCCATCAACAAGGTGAATATTATGGGTGATAAAGGGCACCCCTGGCGCGTGCCATTAGTAATAAAAAACTTGTCAGATAGAGCGTTAGAGGTAAACACCCTCGCAGACGGAGCTGAGTATAAAGCTAGGACCGCAGACAGGATCGTCCCCTGAAGGCCAAACTTTTGAAGGGTCGCACAGAGATAACCCCAATGGACCCTATCAAAGGCCTTTTCGGCGTCAAGGGCTAACACCACTGAAGGTATTTTCTTGGTTTCAATTGTGTGGAAAAGGTTTAGTAGCCTCCTAGTACCATCAGGGGCCTGTCTGCCCTGCACAAACCCTACCTGATCTGCCTTGACTAGTCTAGGGGTAACCTTGGCCAATCTATTGGCCAGGATTTTGGCATAGATCTTCAGGTCCGTATTCAATAAAGAAATGGGCCTGAAGTTCTGAGGGGAGTCCGGTGATTTACCCGGTTTAGGCAAAGTAATGATTGTAGCCTGCAGCATTTCCTCTGGAAAAGCAGCTGCAGTCGCAGCATTGTTGAAAAGTAGACATAGGTAGGGAACTAGTGCATCTGAGAATGTCTTATAATATTCCGATGAAAAGCCATCGGACCCAGGGGATTTATTATTAGGTAGGGTTTGAATTGTGTCAATAATTTCCTTGGCCGAGATGGGGGAATTAAGTAGAATTAGGTCTTCCTCAGCCAAGGAGGGGAGGGAGACCGAATCTAAAAATGCAGCAATAGAGGGAGCCGTAGGCTGGGGCGTAAAGCCATCCTCCTTCAAATTATATAAGTCATTGTAGTACTTCATGAATGCATTAGCTATTTTGTCAGGATGATGCTCTACTATACCTGTATGGGGGTCTTTAATGGAAGAGAGATTGGATCTTCTCTGCCTTTTGGAGAGATAGTTGGCTAGCATCTTACCTGCCTTGTTACTCTGAGCATAAAATTTAGCTTTAGTGCGCCGAAGTAAATTTTGATGGTCAGAGAGTAGTAATAAACGTACCTTTTGCCTACAGTTAAACAAGTCCTGTTCAAGAATGGGGGAAGGGTTCTGTTTGTGGGAATCTTCTAGTTTCGCTAATTCCTTAAGCAAGTTACTTAACGTTTCCCCCTTACTCTTCTTACGTCTTGCCGCTGCTTGAATGAGCAGCCCTCTGCAGAAAGCTTTATGGGAGCACCAAAGCGTATTTATATTAACATCACCGGTATTATTTAGGTCAAAGAATTCGAGGAGTTGCTCATTAACTTTGGAAGAAGTGACTGGGTCTGCTAAAATTCCAAGGTTATTTCTCCATAGATAGGCCTGCGGAGCAGAGCCCCGACCCCCAATCTGAATGGAGATCGGAGCGTGGTCCGACCAGGTGATAGAGTGGATTTCAGCAGACTCAGTCCTCTGGAGCAGTTTGAAATCAGTCAAAAAAAAATCAATTCTAGAATACACCCTGTGGGGAGAGGAATAGTAAGTAAAGTCTCTTTCTGATGAGTGTAGACATCTCCATGGGTCATATAGACCTCTTTCCAGTAGAATAGATTGAAGTTCCTGCCTGTTAGCAGGATTGTTCCCTGAGCAGTCCATGTGTCTATTGACCACAGAGTTAAAGTCCCCACACAGAAGAAGAGAACCTCTCTTAACCTTGTCCACTTTTTTAAGAAGAGACTTTAAAAAAGAGCATTGCCCCTTGTTAGGGGAATAGAGATTCACCAGAGTGTAGGTACTTCCATTCAGGTCACAAATTAGAATAATATATCTGCCATTCGTATCTTTGATACACTCATGTAGATGAAATGCAACTGAATGTCTAATGGCTATAAATACACCTCTCTTTTTCACTGGGGCCGGAGCATTGAAAACATGGGGAAATGCTTTATGAGAGCACCTCGGTGGATTGGTAGCTGTAAAGTGAGTCTCTTGCGCACAGAGAATCTCCCCTTTTAGTTTGTTGACTTCTCTCCACATTGCGGACCTCTTGAAAGGACTATTCAATCCGTGAACATTTATAGAAACAATAGATAATGCCATCAATCGGGGGAGAAGGGGCGTGCTGTGCTCAAAAAAGGGCTGATAGGATAATTAAGCAATAATAGAATGTTACCTTTAGGTGGCGGCAGAGGATCAAAAATAGGCCTCCAGTTTAATGTTGAATAGAATGACATGGGAGTTGTAGCCCTTCCAGCTGCAAGTGTAGAGGTATTATCTGTGAGTTCTTCAGGTATGACGAGGAGAAAAAAATGAAGTAAAAAGAACAACAAAAAGTAAAAAAGACAGAACCAGAACATGAGAACGGAACAGTAGAACCAATCACAAAGTGCGAAGAAATTTCGCATAGTTACAACACAGGGGGTAACGAACTCCTTGTGAGCCTAATTGAACTTTTTCTAAAGCCCAACGAAGTAGGACTTGTAAGCAGCCATGGCTAAATGACCGTGGAACACATCAGGTAGCAGACCATTCAGGGGATAGTCTAGCAGGTGTTTGCTTTGGTCTCAGGTCATGATCATCCTTCGGTAGCAGATCCCACCGTTTAGCTAAGGCGAGGCCTTCTTCCAAACTTCTGATGACAAAGGTGCGATTCTCCCTGATGATCAGCAGCTTGGTAGGGAACCCCCATGAGTAGGGAATCCTGTGGTTCTGAAAAAGTTTGGTAATGGAGGACAGCTTCCTTCGGGCCTGCATGGTGTGCTGCGATAGGTCTGCGTATATATAGATATCTGAGTAGGGAGCTGGCAAGGGGTGATTTTTTCTTGCAAATCTCATTAGCTCGTCTTTGATGTGGAAGAAGTGAATACGAGCAATCACATCTCTAGGTACAGTGTCAGGGAGGAATTTGGGTTTAGGAAGGCGGTGTGCTCTGTCCACAATAACCTCTCGCTCGGGGGCCTCAGGCAACATGGCGGCTATGAAACGCTGCACATATCGTCTCAATTCCTCTGGGGGTATAGATTCCTCAACCCCCCTTATTTTAACGTTATTGCGCCTGGATCTGTCCTCGAGATCTGCGATCTTATCTCTCATGTCTTGCATATCCCCTTCTGCATCATTATGAGCATCAACCAATTCGTTATGTGCAACAGCAAAATCCCCCATTTTCTCCTCTACATGGCAGACTCTGTCCCCAATAGAGGTAACCTCAGATTTAATCTGTGCAATACAGTGCATCATATCCCTGTGCAGGGATCCCCTCAACGTTACTAGCATGTCCTTCATCACAGTGTCACTTAATGGCAGACCTGAGGTAGGGAATTCATTGATTTGTTCTACGAATGACCTAGTGCTGTCTTGCGAGTCATTAGGATCATCTTGCTCACCTGCATAAGTGTGGTTGGTGGAGCGTTTTTGCGAGGACTTCTGCGGGCTGGATATGGGAGATTGGCCTGGGGTAGAGCCTCCGCTGTTTGCCCGGGATGTTGCCGCATCTTGTGCGTTATTCGATCCAGCAGGTCCCCCGCTCCGCGGTGAACCACGCCGCAAGGCCGAGGCTCCGGCGCCATCTTGAGGCCCTGGTGTGCTCGACGGAGGGTAGAAGTCCGTGAGCTTCCGAGGCTTCTGTTCGTTTTTCCTCTTCCCCATCTCGGCACAGTGAGTGTAGGGGTCACTGGCTGTCTGCTGCGAGTCTTCAGGGCTTGAGAAGTCGCTGTTAGCCGCTTAGTTCAGGCTCAGTGAACGGAGCTCTCTCTTCACACGACCGTCTGCATCGGCTGCCGGCCACGCCCGATATTTTTATTTTTCAATCCATCTTGATTAGTGGAAATTGATACAACAAACAATCAATCTTAGTGATATTGATATAAGGCACAGTAGAAGTAGTAACCACAAACATAGAAGTGCAAGATTGCACAGAACAGTTATGCCGCACAACCATTTTTGTACACACAACCATTTTTAATGTTCTAGAAAAAACATTGTTTTTTTCGACGTGATTCTTGCCAAGCCTGCCTTGCATACACACGATCGCAAAAAAAAAAAAATGCTTGAGCAAAGCGCAGTGATGTACAACACGTAGGACGGCACTATAAAGGGGAAGTTTCATTCAGATGGCGCCACCCTTTGGGCTGCTTTTGCTGATTTTGTGTTAGTAAAAATTTGCTGAGAGACAATTATTTCAGTCTTCCTGCTCTTCAGTTACAGCGTGACAAATGTGCAATTTTCATTACAAATGCTAGTTTTACCAGAATGAGCGCTCCTGTTTTATAACTTGCTTCTGAGCATGCATGTTTTTTCGCATCGTTAAAGCCTACACACAACCACTTTTCACCACGTGAAAAACGTCAACGTGAAAAAATTACGCGAAAAATTAGAGCATGTTCTAAATTTTTAATGCCCATTTTTCACGTCATGAAAAATGCTCTGGAGCCTACACACGATCGTTTTTAATGAACATTTTAAAAAATTACATTTTTTCACGTCATGAAAATACATATACCTATTATACATAATCTGCTAATACATGATATAATTGTGCAAGCTGTCCCAAGAAACATGAAAATAACAAAGCATTAGAAAAAGGTTTATGGTACAAACTTTAAAATTGTTATATGAAGTACCAATTAAAAGTAGACAACAAAAGTATTGGTAAAAAGACAAGCTTTAGAGAAGATTAGAGGCAAACATCTTATAAGAAAGCTAATAGTTCAAATATTGAATAATGGATGAATAGGCTGCACATCCAAAGAAAGATGGAATTTGTGTAGAGGATTTTTTTATAGCAAACATTCACTCGTGAATACAGTGTTGATTCACATTGTCACTATGTTCTATGATTGCTGAAATCAGAGAGGGTTTCCATTTTCATATTCAGTTGAGTTTTGCTAAAAGCACTATATGTAAAAAAAAAAAACTCTAAATCCAATATGAATATTATCTACATTGGTATCTAATAATAGTAAAAATAGGTAGATGGCGCACGACTAAAAGGCACAATCAAATAAGAAATAAAATTAGCAGATCATAGGGTTCATGTCAATATCAAGAGACAATAATCAAAGGAAAAAAAACAAATGAATAAAAAAATGAATAGATGACCATACAATGATAGTCAAATGAATGACCATGCAATAATAGTCAAATAAAAGTCCAAAAAGTTCAAGTATTAGTCCAAAAACACTAGTGGCAGCACAATCCTGAAGCAGAAGCAGACTATGAAAGATATATACAAACAAGAAGGAAATGCGCCAAACTAAGTGCAATAAATCAGAATTTAATAGAATTAATTTATAAACAATAAATTGGCTACTCACAAACACAATGAGAGCATAGGCACATAAGGGTTATCGGCTGGTCCGGTGTCACACCTATTATATACGGCTGCAAGGGCTCACGCAGGCTGACTTCGCTGAGTCATGGGAGATGTGGAAGCCCATCTTGGGAAAGCCTAGGAGAAGCAAACGGGGGATCCAGGAGCCGTGAATCCTAGCTAGGAAGCGCTGTGCGTTCCAGCATGGAGTGCGATCCGTCGCCGTACGACCGGAAGTGACGTGGAACCTCGGGCCAGCCAATGGCATGACGCGTTTCTCAGCATCCGCTGGTTCATCAGATCCATAACGTCCAATGGGAGCGGACGTAATATATATGCGGGGGATTATCGTGATTGGTCAGCAGCGCTTAGTAAACAAAGTGCACACAGGAGGAACTGGGGAACTAGGAAATAGTGACAGATAATAAAATACACTGAAAATATTAACAAAACACTGAAAATATTAACAAAAAACGGAGAGTGAAGACATTTTTACAAAAAAAATATATAAAATATATATAAAAGTATAAAAATGAGTAAATAAATATGACAACATTTCTAAAAATCCTAAAAATATTTAAAAATTATCATTATCATTTAAAAATTATCATTATCATTTAAAAAATATATAGGAAGAAAGAGACCCAGTGAGCAGCAATAGATCTGCATGCACATAAATTAGGTGTGTGTACTGAAAAATATAAAAATTCACTATACGCATATGCGCAAAGCACACACATACAAATGCGTGCATATGAGTGACCACAGACCGCACATCCAAGAACCGGAGCAATATATACACATATATACATATATGTACAGTGAAAATACACATACATACATGTACACACATATACACAGATGCACATACCATACATGAGAATATTAAATCAAATCTAGGGAATGGCTCAGTTTAACCTATCTCTATCATCATATATTATGGGAATAGCAATGATATATAAAAAAGGATTAATAATAATGTACAAAAACGATAGAAAATGCACAAACAAGGCTGTCCTGTATTGCCATGTGTGTGCATCAACATATATATTCAGAAAAAAAAATATTTTTATATATGGAGAAATTATATATATATATGTACACATGTATAAACATATACACATATACATACATATCCACATAATGTGGTGCAAGGAAATGCATCATCAGCCAACATGAAAAATGATTATAAAAATCATAACAGTAAAAGTGATAACAAAAAAAGATCATTACAGAGAGAATATTAAACAATGTTATTTGTTTCTATTTCCTCATTAAGTCCATGGGGCGTCATCGTATTGAGGGAATATATCCAAAAGGTTTCCTGTCTGCATAATCGTTGGAATCTCTCGACTGCAGTGGGGGTTTCAGGAATGGCCTCAATAACCCATACCTGCAAAAGGGAAATATCCTTATGATGGTGGATGGCAAAGTGTCGTGCAATGCTAAACTTAGGGTCGCTAGCATGAACTGCACGTCGATGCTCCCCAAATCTAGTACGAAGGGCTCTGATCATCCTACCCACATAAAGAAGTCCACAGGGACAAGAAATACAGTAAATGACATAAGACATCGAACAATTGTAAAAGGAACTCAAATTATAAGTCTTATTGTTGGCTGTGAAATTCTTTTTACCATGTTTAACATAAGAACAAGTTAAACATTTGGCCTTTTTACACTGGAACATCCCTACTAGGGGGATGAGAGTTAGTTGTTTAAACTTATGAAGTTTAGTGTTACCCGTGGATTTGATTTTGCTAGGGGCTATCTTACTCTTGATGTTTGGGGCCCTACGATACGCAAATTTTGGCTGAATAGTGATAGATGAGGACAGGTGGGGATCCTTAGTCAAAATTGACCAATGTTTTTTTAATGATATTTTCCATTTTTTTGTGTTTAGCACGGTACTGAGTAATGAACCGGGTAGTAGGGGCCTGTTTAGTTTTCTTAGATATAGGTAAAGAGTCAGAATCATACATATTGCAAGCAGATTCTACAAGGTTCGAGGAGTAGCCTTTAACAATAAATTTCCCTTAAAAATTAGCACTAAAGATTTGTAATCCTCCAATCTGGTACAGTTCCGTCTAAGTCGATTGAATTGACTTTTCGGAACATTGTTGATCCATTTGGGATGATGGCAACTAGAATGGTGGAGGTAGGAGTTCACGGCTATAGGTTTAGTAAAATTTCTGGCACTGATAGTATCATGGTCATGAAACAATTCAAGATCTAAATAACATAAGGACTCAGAATCATTAGCTGAAGTAAAGGTCAACCCATATTGAGTTATTGTCTCCCTGTTCATGGGAACCTTCATATCATTGGCTATCTCTTGATGTTTGCTCGCTCTATACCTCTATACCACACTCAGTGGGACTTGAGGCTGTCTCACATTTTCTTAATGAAGACCCTAATCTAAATACATTACAGATAGAATTCATTTTGTTGTCTACTCGCTTTTGTCTCGAACATAATTATTTCCAGTTCGATGATGAATTCTACCTACAAAAGCAGGGCACAGCGATGGGTGCTAATTTTGCACCTTGCTATGCCAATCTCACTATGGGTCGTTGGGAGGCTAGCCACATAGACAAGAATAACCCATTTTCTGCACATGTAGTCTTTTACGGTCGATATATAGACAACATAATTATGATCTGGGATGGGTCTACTGACTCTATTACCAATTTTTTAGCCTACTGTAATAACAACTCCATTGGGTTGACCTTTACTTCAGCTAATGATTCTGAGTCCATATGTTATTTAGATCTTGAATTGTTTCATGACCATGATACTATCAGTGCCAGGAATTTTACTAAACCTACAGCCGTGAACTCCTACCTCCACCATTCTAGTTGCCATTATCCCAAATGGATCAACAATGTTCCGAAAAGTCAATTCAATCGACTTAGATGGAACTGTACCAGATTGGAGGATTACAAATCTTTGAGTGCTAATTTTAAAGAGAAATTTATTGTTAAAGGCTACCCCCCGAACCTTGTAGAATCTGCTTGCAATATGTATGATTCTGACTCTTTACCTATATCTAAGAAAACTGAACAGGCCCCTACTACCCGGTTCATTACTCAGTACCATGCTAAACACAAAAAAATTGAAAATATCATTAAAAACATTGGTCAATTTTGACTCGGGATCCCCACCTGTCCTCATCTATCACTATTCAGCCAAAATTTGCGTATCGTAGGGCCCCAAACATCAAGAGTAAGATAGCCCCTAGCAAAATCAAATCCATGGGTAACACTAAACTTCATAGGCTTAAACAACTAACTCTCATCCCCCTAGTAGGGATGTTCCAGTGTAAAAAGGCCAAATGTTTAACCTGTTCTTATGTTATTGTTCTTATGTTATGTTATGTAAAAGAATTTCACAGCCAACAATAAGACTTATAATTTGAGTTCCTTTTACAATTGTTCGACGACTTATGTCACTTACTGTATTTCTTGTCCCTGTGGACTTCTTTATGTGGGTAGGACGATCAGAGCCCTTCATACTAGATTTGGGGAGCATCGACGTGCAGTTCATGCTAGAGACCCTAAGTCTAGCATTGCACGACACTTTGCCATCCACCATCATAAGGATATTTCCCTTTTGCAGGTATGGGTTATTGAGGCCATTCCTGAAACCCCCACTGCAGTCGAGAGATTCCAATGATCATGCAGACAGGAAACCTTTTGGATATATTCCCTCAATACGATGACGCCCCATGGACTTAATGAGGAAATAGAAACAAATAACATTGTTTAATATTCTCTCTGTAATGATCTTTTATTGTTATCACTTTTACTGTTATGATTTTTTTTAATCATTTTTCATGTTGGCTGATGATGCATTTCCTTGCACCGCATTATGTGGATATGTATGTATATGTGTATATGTTTATACATGTGTACATATATATATAATTTCTCCATATATAAAAATAATTTTTTTTCTGAATATATATGTTGATGCACACACATGGCAATACAGGACAGCCTTGTTCGTGCATTTTCTATTGTTTTTGTACATTATTATTAATCCTTCTATATATCATTGCTATTCCCATAATATATGATGATAGGGATAGGTTAAACTGAGCCATTCCCTAGATTTGATTTAATATTCTCATGTATGGTATGTGCGTATGTGTATATGTGTGTACATGTATGTATGTGTATTTTCACTGTACATATATGTATATATGTGTATATATTGCTCCGGTTCTTGGATGTTGCGGTCTGTGGTCACTCATATGCACGCATTTGTATGTGTGTGCTTTGCGCATATGCGTATGGTGAATTTTTATATTTTTCAGTACACACACCTAATTTATGTGCATGCAGATTTATTGCTGCTCACTCTATATTGGGTCTCTTTCTTCCTATATATTTTTTAACCACTTTTCGACCAGCCGCCGCAGTAATACGGCGGCAGGTCGGCTCGCCCAGGCGAGAGCCCGTAGCTCTACGTCGGGCGCGTGAACGGCCAGGGAGTGCGCGCGCGCGCCTCCCCGCCGTTCCCGACGAACGGATTCGATAGAGAACTGATCACTCACCAGGTCCAGGCCAATAAAATCTGGCCTGGACCTGGTGATCACCCTCAGCCAATGGTTGTTCTCCCCTGCCAATGTTTTGTAAACATTGACAGGGGAAATGCTGCTCTCTCCCTCGTGTCGGTCTTTCCGTTCCTGACCGAGAGAGAGAGAGCATCTAAACGTGAGTTGCACAACACTACACTGACACCAGGTCACGTAGGCACACAATTCACCCCTGTTAACCCCCGATCGCCCCCCAAATTAACCCCTTCACTGCCTGTCACTGTGTCACCCAGTACAGCAATCAGATTTTTTTTGATTGCTATACAAGTGTCATTAGTGACTAAAATAATTGTTAGGGTAATTAGTCTTAGACCCTAATAAGTCTAGGGACCCCCCCTAACCCCCCCCAATAAAGGTGTAACCCCTTGATTACCCCCTGTCACCAGTGATCACAGTATAAGTGTCACGGGTGATGTAGTGTTGTAGTGATAAGGAGGTCACGCATCTGTCAAATTCTAGCTCATATGAACCTGTAGACGACAGTGGCTCCCTGACAGATAGCTCTGACGACGGAGTGGTCCCTGCTAGGGTCAGGTGTACCAGATCCCGATCTTCTGCTGTCGCTGAGGTGCAAGAACCGCAGGGCTCTCGTATGGGGCAGAGTAGTACTAGCGCCGCTATTCCTTCGGGTGATCTGGCAAGCACCAGCGGCCTAGTACATCCTGGACATACATCCAGCACTGCAGTAACACTTGGTGACGTGGCGAGTCCCATAAGTGCAGTTCAAGCTGGCGAGGTGGCAAGCACAAGTAGTGTCCCGCTGCCACCAAGAAGAAGAAGACGACAAAGACAGGCCCGTGGTGCCCATAGTGCCCTTCCTGCTGCATTAGCCAATCCTGATTGGGTCCCCGCCACTTCTGCAGCACCCGTACTTCCCCCATTCACTGGCCAACCCGGAATTCAGGTGGAAACAGTTGATTTTACGTCACTGGATTTTTATTCACTGTTTTTCACGGAAGATCTCTATAGATCTATTGTGGACCAAAGCAATTTGTATGCTGGTCAATTCATCGCCGCTAATCCCCAGCTGTCCCTTGCCAGAGATTGGAAGCCAATTACGGTTTCCGAATTTAAGATCTTTCTGGGCCTTACCCTCCTCATGGGCATTACTAAAAAGAGTGAACTGCGGTTGTATTGGTCCACGCGCCCAATTTACTATATGCCCATTTTCTCTGCCTCCATGTCCAGGACACGATACGAGCAGATCTTGCGGTTCATGCATTTTAGTGACAATCAACTCTGTCGTCCTCGGGGAGACCATGAATTCGACCGGCTCTACAAAATTCGGCCCCTCGTAAACCACTTCAACGAACGGTTTGCAGCCTTGTATAATCCCCAGCAAGTTGTCTGCGTTGATGAGTCCCTGATTAAGTTTTCTGGTCGCTTGTCATTCAAACAATACCTTCCCAGCAAGAGTGCCAGATACGGGGTCAAGTTGTATAAGCTCTGTGACAGGGCAACAGGCTATACATCTAGCTTTATGGTTTACGAGGGAAAAGACAGTCATGTAGAGCCGGAAAATTGCCCTGATTACATAGGGAGCGCTGGTAAGATAGTCTGGGAATTGGTGTCACCCTTATTCGGAAAGGGGTACCACTTGTACGTGGACAATTATTACACGAGCGTGCCACTTTTTAGTCATCTTTTTGATTATGGAATTGGCGCATGTGGCACCGTGCGACCTAATCGCCGGGGCATCCCCCAACGGCTTGTAGAATCCCGTATTAGTCGGGGGGAGAGAGCCTGCTTACAGTGTAACAATTTGTTAGCAGTGAAGTGGAGGGATTCACGGAATGTTTTCGTTCTGTCCTTGCTTCACGCAGACACGGCAGTCCAAATTCCTACGGCGACTGGTGTTGTGGAGAAACCCCTCTGTATCCACAAGTACAACCTTAACATGGGAGGGGTGGACCTCAATGACCAGTTGTTGGCGCCGTACCTAATTACCCGTAAGACCAAACGCTGGTACAAAAAAGTGTTGGTTTATTTGTTTCAATTGGCTTTGCTGAACGCTCATGTGCTATACACAGCTTCAGGACAGACTGGATCCTTCCTAAAATTCCAGGAAGAGATCGCCGAAGCCCTTCTGTTTCCAGACGGTGCTTTGCCCCACCTTCCCAACGCAAATGCAGTGAGCCGGCTGCATGAGAGGCATTTTCCTTTTATCATCCCTAGTACCCCTACCCAAAGAACCCGCCAAAGAAGATGTCGTGTCTGCAGCAAACTCGGATTTAGGCGTGACACCCGCTTTTATTGTCCCGACTGTCCTGACCAACCTGGTCTTTGCATTGGTGTATGTTTCAAACGCTACCACACACTAGTTGAGTATTAGCGTAGGGTACAGCACCACACAGTCCTAGGCACAATAACACAGGGTTTCGGAAGATGTGATGGCCATCACATTTTGAGAGACCATAATCTGCAACGTTCAGTTTACAGTTTATAAAAGTGAAAAAAAGTGGAAAAAAATTAAACTCACACAAAAACACAAAAAAAAATATAAAATAAAAAATCCAAAAATAGTTGTGGTTGTATTTTTCTCCTCTCTTTGTTGTTCTCTTATGTTCACTCTCTACTGTCTACTCACTATTGTTCTATATCTATTCTCTCTATTTTTTTCATAGTATTTGCTTTGCAGGTATGGTACGTTATACTGTAATGTTTGTTTTATTGTTAACTATCATTTACTTAGCAGGTACGCCATTTAGTTGCATCGCAGATTTATTTAGCGTGACAGCAACAGCGTTTGCTCCCACGATATATAAAGCCACGACTCCAACACTGTGGGAGGTGATTGCACCACCACAGCTAAAAAAAGAGCATATATGCCGAAGCATGGGGGCATTAGGGGCGGAGGAGCGATTTTGCTCCTAATGCCGCATACATACGATCGAAATTCCGTCGGAAGCTTTCCCGTGAAAAAGTTCAACCGTGTGTACGCGGCATAACTTTTTTTGAGGGAGGATGCCCCCATGCTTCGATATATATATTTTTAGGCACAGGTTGCGTTAATTTATTTTTTACTGTTTTTTTATTTTTTGGTATTTGATTTGCAGGTATGGTATGGTAAGATCTTACTGTTAGAATGTAATGTTACTTTGTTTTAATGTTAACCATCATTTGCTTAGCAGGTACGCCATCCAGTTGCATCGCCGATTTATTTAGCGTGACAGCAACAGCGTTTGCTCCCACGATATTTAAAGCCGTGACTCCAACACTGTAGGAGGTGATTTCACCACCACAGTTAAAAAAAGAGCATATATGCCAAAGCATGGGGGCACTTTGCTCCTAATGCACGTACATACGGTCGAAATTCCGTCGGAAGCTTGTCCGTGGAAAAGTCCGACCGTGTGTATGCGCCATAACTTTTTATGCAGCGTACATACGTCTGTGAGCGGCATAACTTTTTTGAGGGAGGATGCCCCCATGCTTCGGCATATATAACTGGTGCATGTATGCCCATCATTAGAAGTGGGTGGATGAAGGGAGGTATTCTAATGGTGGGCATACCCACCAATCAATCAATTTTTTTCGTTCAGCCAACAGGCTGAATGAAAAAAAAAAAGATTACAATACATGTCCAACAAGAACCATCAACGTATGGTATGTTGCTGGACTTTGAATGGTTATACCAGAATGATGCCTGCGGGTTTAGGTATCATCTTGGTATCATTCTCTTCAGCCAGCGGTCGGCTTTCATGTAAAAGCAATCCTAGCGGCTAATTAGCCTCTAGACTGCTTTTAAAAGCAGTGGGAGGGTATGCCCCCCCGGATATAAACTGCGCCATTGGGAAAGTGGGAAAACATTTTATCACACCGATCTTGGTGTGGTCAGATGCTATGAGGGCAGAGGAGAGACCTAGGGTCTGATAGACCCCAATTTTTTCAAAAAAGAGTACCTGTCACTAACTATTGCTATTATAGGGGATATTTACACGCCCTAAGATAACAATAACAATTATAAAAAAAAAAATAAAAAAAAGGAAGGAACAGTCTAAAATAAAATTAAAAAAGCAAAATAAATAATAATAAAAAAAAAAAACACCCCTGTCCCCCCCTGCTCTCACGCAAAGGCGAATTCAAGCGTTGGTCTGGCGTCATATGTAAACAGCAATTGTACCATGCATGTGAGGTATCACCGCGAAGGCCAGATCGAGGGTAATAATTTTAGCAGTAGACCTCCTCCGTAAATCCAATGTGGTAGCCTGTAGAGGCTTTTAAAGGCTTTTAAAAATGTATGTTGTTTGTCGCCACTGCGCATTTGTGGGAAATTTTAAAGTATGTCGTGTTTGGTATCTGTGTACTCGGCCTACGATCATCTTTTTTATTTCATGAAATATTTGGGCAATATAGTGTGTTTTAGTGCTTTAAAATAAAAAAAAGTGTATTTTTTCCCCAAAAAATGCGTTTAAAAAATCGCTGCGCAAATACTGCGTGGAAAAAAAAATGCAACACCCACCATTTTAATCTGTAGGGCCTTTGCTTTAAAAAAATATATAATGTTTGGCGGTTCAACTTAACTTTCTTGCAAAAAAAAAAAAGTTTTTATGTAAACAAACAGTGTCAGAAAGGGCTTTGTCTTCAAGTGGTTAGAAGAGTGGATGATGTGCGACATAAGCTTCTAAATGTTGTGCATAAAATGCCAGGACAGTTCAAAACCCCCCCAAATGACCCCATTTTGGAAAGTAGACATCCCAAGCTATTTTCTGAGAGGTATGTTGAGTACATGGAATATTTTATATTTTGCCACCAGTTGCTGGAATATGACAAACTTTTTTTTTTTTTTGCACAAAGTTGCCACTAAATGATGTATTGCTCAAACATGCCATGGTTATATGTGGAATTACACCCCAAAATACATTCTGCTGCTTCTCCCGAGTATGAGGATACCACATGTGTGAGACTTTTTGGGAGCCTAGCCGCGTACGGGACCCCAAAAACCAATCACCACCTTCAGGCTTTCTAAGGGTGTAAGTTTTGATTTCACTCCTCACTGCCTATCACAGTTTCGGAGGCCATGGAATGCCCAGATGGCACAACCCCCCCCCAAATGACCCCATTTTGGAAAGTAGACACCCCAACCTATTTGCTGAGAGGTATGGTGAGTATTTTGCAGTTCTTGCTTTTTGTCACAAAGATTTAAAAAAAAAAAAGAGAAAAAAAAAATTAATAATATCTTTCTTCATTTTCAAAAATAAATGAGCGCTGTAAAATACTCGCCATGCCTCTCATCAAATAGCTTGGGGTGTCTACTTTCCAAAATGGGGTCATTTGGGGGGGTTTAGTGCCATCTGGGATTTCCATGGCCTCCGAAACTGTGATAGGCAGTGAGGGGTAAAATCAAAGATTTGCGCCCTTAGAAATCCTGAAAGCGGTGCTTGGTTTTCGGGGTCCCATAAGCGGCTAGGCTCCCAACAAGTCCCACACATGTGGTATCCCCGTACTCAGGAGAAGCAGTAGAATGTATTTTGGGGTGTAATTCCACATATGCCCATGGCATGTTTGAGCAATATATCATTTAGTGGCAACTTTGTGCAAAAAAAAAAAAGTTTGTCATATTCCAGCAACTGGTGGCAAAATATAAAATATTCCATGTACTCAACATACCTCTCAGAAAATAGCTTGGGGTGTCTACTTTCCAAAATGGGGTCATTTGGGGGGTTTTGTGTCACCTTGGCATTTTATGGCCTTCAAAACGGTGATAGGTAGTGATAGGTAGTGAGGAGTGAAATCAAAAATGTATGCCCTTAGAAATCCTGAAGGCGGTTCTTGGTTTTCGGGGTCCCGTACGCGGCTAGGCTCCCAAAAAGTCCCACACATGTGGTATCCCCATACTCAGGAGAAGCAGCAGAATGTATTTTGGGGTGCAATTCCACATATGCCCATGGCATGTGTGAGCAATATATAATTTAGTGACAACTTTGTGCAAAAAAAAATAAAAATTCATATTCCCGCAACTTGTGGCAAAATATAGAATATTCCATGGACTCAAAATGCCTCTCAGCAAATAGCCTGGGGTGTCTACTTTCCAAAATTGGGTCATTTGGGGGGGGTTTGTGCTATTTGGGCATTTTATGATCTTCAAAACTGTCATAGGTAGTGAGAAGTGAAATCAAAAATTTGTGACCTTAGAAATCCTGAAGCCCGTGCTTGGTTTAGGGGCCTTGCACGCAGCTAGGCTCCCCAAAAAGTCCCACACATGTGGTATCACCGTACTCAGGAGAAGCAGCAGAATGTATTTTGGGGTGTAATTCCACATATAACCATGGCATGTGTGAGCAATTTATCATTTAGTGACAACTTTTTGTAATTTTTTTTTTTTTTGTCATTATTCAATCACTTGGTACAAAAAAAAAAAAATATTCAGTGGGCTCAACATGCCCCTCAGTAATTTCCTTGGGGTGTCTACTTTCCAAAATGGGGTCATTTGGGGGGGTTTTGTACGGCTCTGCCATTTTGGCACCTCAAGAAATTAGATAGGCAGTCATAAAATAAAAGCTGTGTAAATTCCAGAAAATGTACCCTACGGTAGTTTGTAGACGCTATAACTTTTGCGAAAACCAATAAAGATACGCTTATTGCGATTTTTTTTACTAAAGACATGTAGCTGAATACATTTTGGCCTAAATGTTTGACTAAAATTTAGTTTATTCAATATTTTTTACTTTTTGTTATAAGAAAAATCATTTTTTTTCAAAATTTTTACGGTCTTTTTCCGTTTATATGGCAAAAAATAAAAATCGCAGAGGCAATCAAATACCATCAAAAGAAAGCTCTATTTGTGGGAAAAAAAGGACACAAGTTTCGTTTCGGTATAACATTGCATGACTGCGCAATTACCAGTTAAAGTAGCGCAGTTCCAAATTGTAAAAACACCTCTGGTCTTTAGGCTGACAAATGGTCCGGGGGGAAAGTGGTTAAATGATAATGATAATTTTTAAATATTTTTAATATTTTTAGGATTTTTAGAAATGTTGTCATATTTATTTACTCATTTTTATACTTGTATATATATTTTATATATTTTTTTGTAAAAATGTCTCCACTCTCCGTTTTTTGTTAATATTTTCAGTGTTTTGTTAATATTTTCAGTGTATTTTATTATCCGTCACTATTTCCTAATTCCCCAGTTCCTCCTGTGTACTTTGTTTACTAAGCGATAATCCCCCGCATATATATTACATTCTCTCCTATTGGACGTTATGGATCTGATGAACCAGCGGATGCTGAGAAACGTGTCATCCCATTGGCTGGCCTGAGGTTCCACGTCACTTCCGGTCGTACGGCGACGGATCGCGCTCCATGCTGGAACGCACAGCGCTTCCTAGTTAGGATCCACGGCTCCTGGATCCCCCGTTTGCTTCTCCTAGGCTTCCCCAAGGTGGGCTTCCACATCTCCCATGACTCAGCGAAGTCAGCCTGCGTGAGCCCATGCAGCCGTAGATGATAGGTGTGACACCGGACCAGCCGTTAACCCTTATGTGCCTATGCTCTCATTGTGTTTGTGAGTAGCCAATTTATTGTTTATAAATTAATTCTATTAAATTCCGATTTACTGCACTTAGTTTGATGCATTTCCTTCTTGTTTGTAGGTATCTAATAATAGTAGCTTAAGCAGTTGCAGTGCTAAATGGGTGAACTCTAATATTGACCTAATATTTAATTTTAATATGACTGCACAGATTTACAATACCATAGTATGTCTGAGGGAGCCTATAGAATCACAGTGCCTCCAGCAATGGGATGAACTATTAGGGTAGAACTAGGAAAGACACCATCTGTTAATAATTGTATACTTAAATTCCCAATGATCGGCAGAAAAAGTGGAAGCAAGTGCAAGTTTAAAATTTGTTTACATTTATCAATAGGGAAGGTTTTACCCATATCATTTTCCCATTTCAGTAAAGTGATAAGTTTAGTAAAAGTGGCATTATCATGTAGTTTATTGTAGAAATAGGAGATTCACTTCAAATATAGTGTAAATGGTTCATATAAATTATAAAGTACCATACCTATATGGTATGATGGTCACAGTCAGTTATGTTGTACTAAGTAAGAGCGATTGTATGTACTTGTGCATATATTTGGTTGGATCCTTGGGTGCTGTAAAATATTTCAAATTATCATCATCAGAAAGTAGGTCCTGAAATTATCATATGCCTCAGTTAAACCAACAATTTAACTTCAAATGAGGAATGTACAATTCCAGTAGATCTAATGACAATGGGATGGATTGAAGAACAACAGGTGCACTTGTCAAATTATATAGTTTACTTATTGCCTCAAGTGTGGCCTGAATTTTTGGTGCTTTGACTTGAGTACTTTGCCATCCATTAAGCCATGAGAAGTATAGTGCATGTAGAGGTGCAGGGCAAAAGGCATTATTCTATGAATGACCAAAATGTTATCCGAGTTAGGTTTCCACCAGAATCGTATTTGGCCTAGGAGTGCGGCTAAGTAATAATAGTAAAGCTTGGATAGTGATAGAGCCCCTACTGATTTATGTTTGTTCAGTGAAGCAAAGGCACTTTTTCTCCCATCTACAGTGAAATAGACCATGAGTTTGAGTTTGAAAAAGGTATAGGATTTTAGGGAATGTTATCATTTTTGCCGGGGCACCGGGATGCAGTCACCCTAAAGGTGGGTGCCACATTTGAAGAAGAACCCAGACCAATGGTGTCTGTCCCATAAATACCCTCCCCAGCATGCACAGCGAGGAAAAACCCTCCTGATAGGCTGCTGGGGAAAAGCACCCAAACTCGACTCCACTACTGCCACCTTCGTCCTGGGGTGGGAACAGCACCCCAGAAACAACAGAATGAGCCCACAGCTGAGACAGAGACCCAATTTGAACAGATTAACTGGTTCAGAGCCAATTAACTCTCTGACCCCCCTTTAAATTTACAAAGCACCGGTACTTGGAAGTAACCACGCGCTACAATTGGATCATATAACTTGGTTGTTTATGGTATCCAAAAAACCCAAGTATTTAATTTAGAGAGAATTTGGTGCGGAGGACAGCTTTAAGCCTGGAAGAGATATTGAGGCCTAGATGTTGTGATTTTAGTTGATTTACTTTGCAGTAGGACACTGATTCAAATGATATTAGGATAGTTCGGATTTTTTGGAGAGAATTTAGGGCATCTGTTCCTACAAAATGGCATAATCAGCAAAGAGCTCTTTTTGATTGTGTGTATGGCCTATTTTGACTATTTTTATATCTGTCGAAGTTCTGATTGAGTGGGCTAAGGGTTCTATCATCATTGCAAAAAAAAAAAATAGACAATAGGCATCCTTGACGAGTGCCATTATAGATTGTGAAATCAAGATATCATACGGGGGGTATATACTTCTGATAGGATTGGGCCCTTAAATCCAAATTAAAGTAAGGTATCTTCAAGAAACCCCCAGTTTACTCAATTAAAAGCTTTTTGGTGTCTAATGCCTAAAAAGCAAGATATCCAGGAGTCGCTATGCTAGAGCTCTCACGTAGATTATTATATGAATTCAGTAGTGAGATGGGACTTTGGTACAGTTTCAGCAGACCAGTTTCAGCAGACATATCCAATCGTATGTACGGCCCAGCGGACAAAAGTTTTAAAACATGCTTTAAAACTTGTCTGCTGGAAACCTCTCCATCGGACATGTCTGCTGGTTAGTACGCCTAACCAGCGGACCAAAATTCCCTGCATGCGTCGAATGGATTCGATGCATGCGTGGAAGCATTTTACTTCCTGGTTTGGTGACGTGGCAGCGTCAACGTCACCGCCACGTCACCACGTTCTCTGTCCGAGGGGATTTTCGTCTGATGGTGTGTACACACCACCGGACCAAAATCCTGCAGAAGACATGTCTCCTCGTGTGTACGTGGCCGTAGGCTTGGGTTTTGCCCATCCACCCTCCTCCCCTTCCCAAGCATCACACAACTGGCTAACCTCCCTTCCTCTGCCCTCCTTATCATCCCCTCAGGTAGAATCCCTCAATGTACCCTTTACAGAGGAAGAACTGCTGGGTGTGATCAAATCCTCATAATGTTCGGTAGCTCCGGGCCAAGATGGGTTTAATGCCAGTTACTACATGCACTACGCTTCTATATTAATCCCACGCTTAACCACTATATATAATAACATTCTTAGTGGTGATGACCTTGGCCAATATGTCCCTATTACCCAAACCACTTAACCACTTCCCTACGGCCGTACGACTATATGCGGCCGCAGGGTGGTTCTAAACCTCTTTCTGTGTTCCCAGCGCGCGCTCCAGAGCGCGCAGCGGGGAACTTGTGTACTGGCTGTGTCCCTCGGACACAGCCAATCACAGATCGCCGTGAACGGCCAATCAGAGTGGCCGTTTGCGATGCGATCTGATGGGCCAATGAGAGATGATCTCATATGTAAACATATGAGATCATTTCTCATTGCCGGCTCTCACAATGACAGCGTCCTGTCACTGGAGAGAGCAGACCGATCTGTGTTCCTTATACATAGGGACACAGATCGGTCACCCCCCCAGTCACCCCCCCCCCTCCCCCCACAGTTAGAACACAATGCAGGATACACATTAACCCCTTCCTCACCCCCTAGTGTTAACCCCTTCCCTGCCAGTCACATTTATACAGTAATTAGTGCATATTTATAGCACTGATTGCAGTATAAATGTGAATGGCGCCAAGAATGTGTCAAAAGTGTCCGATGTGTCCGCCATAACGTCGCAGTCGCAATAAAAATCGCAGATCGCCGCCATTACTGGTAAAAAAATAAATAATAAAAAATAATAATTCTGTCCCTTATTTTGTAGGCGCTATAACTTTTGCTTATTGCGATTTTTTTTTTTTTTTTACCAAAAATATGTAGAAGAATACTTATCGCCCTAAACTGATTTTTTTTTTTTTTAAATTGGGCTATTTTTTTATAGCAACAAGTAAAAAATATTGTATTTTTTTTCAAAATTGTCATCGTTTTTTGTTTATAGCGCAAAAAAAAAAAAACCGCAGAGGTGACCAAATACCACCAAAAGAAAGCTCTATTTGTGGGGAAAAAAGGACGCCAATTTTGTTTGGGAGCCACGTCGCACGACCACGCAATTGTCAGTTAAAGCGACGCAGTGCCGCAAGCTGAAATTTCACCTGGTCAGGAAGGGGGTTTACATGCCCAGTAAGGAAGTGGTTAAGGACCACTCACTGCCACAAAACTGCAGACAGATATCGGTCATTAACAATGATCTAAAAAAATGTAGTCATGCTTTGGCTGATAGACTGGCTAACATTATTGAAACTCTGACCTCTTCTCACTTCTCCCCCTTTGGTATGTACTTTCACTTATGGTAGCTCAACACTATGTCGCGTACACACAATCAGGCTTTTGCCCAGCCAAATCACATCAGAATTCCAACGGAATTCCATCGGAAAAATATAGAACATGTTCTATATCTAAAGTCCGATGGAATTCATCGGAATTTCCAATGAAACAACTCTGATGGGGCTACACACGATCGGAAAATCCAATGGAAAGAGTCCATCTGACTTTTTCCATTGTAAATTCCACTTGTGTGTACAGGGCATAACAGGTTGCTGAACTGTAATCTAATGTGGTGTGCCTCTTTGATGCTTCTCTTTTTTTTTTCTACTGTTATATGTACATTTCTAGGACTTTATAGGGGTCCCTGCTTTTTTTCTACAGGTAATAGCCAAAGATGATTATTTTTTTCTTAGTTTGTTCTAACCATCTTTATGCTTGTAAAGTAAAATCTTACAATTGTTTCTTTGGTATACTTCAGAGCTTTCTATAATCTACAGCAACCTTGTATTTAGACAGTGTGTGACCATGCTCTGCTTACATATATGTACATTAAATTCATTGAACTTGTTGTGTTGTCTTTGCTCTTTATTAATATGTTCTTTGTTATAAAACAATTATAAAAATGACAATTGTAGAAAAAAAAAAGTGGAAATGTGTGCTGTAACTCTATTTTTCTGTCTAAAATCTAAGAAAAAATACACAAATTGTTTGTGTGCTCAGTAAAGAATGTGCTGCATAAAGGGGTAGGGTCAATCAGGAAATCAGGAGTCCTTAAGCAGTGCCCATAGTCTTTGTGAGAAGACAAAATATGGAAATCTATACTTTTGTGTGCACTACAGAACATTACATGCTTGCACACACCATGATTCTTACCCCTTGCTAGAAGTGGAAGAGACTTGTATGGCCCTGGGACAAGCTTGTTACTTTTCTACATAGGACCTAGCTAGCATATACTGGCAATCTTACCTGTAGATACAGTACAATGAATATCTCCTATATGTGCACTTTAGTTTAGTGCATGCAAACACCGACGACCAAGTGAAGATGACCCTAGCAGCAGTGACAGCATACTGTTGGAGGGACATATTTTACAGGTAAGTCTATCACAATGTTCTAGGATGCTCTAGGTTGCAATGCATACTAGCATATAATGCCATTAACTTGCAGGGGGTCTGAATTTTTTATTATTTTTTTTTATTTTATGTTAAGACTTACCTTCCTCTTTAAGGAAGAAGTCATTCCATATAACTGCATGTCTTTTTAGCTAACTTATACCGCCAGTACATTTCAGAGGCTTATGGCATAATGCTTGGGGGACACCAAATGTAATACTGTCCTGATTTTTTTGTACAAAATTATCATCTTTTCCAAGACGTTCGAAGACTGTCTCAATCATCTTGACCAGGTCTGCATATGGTTTACTCAATATCGAGCCCAGAAAGTGTTATTTAATTCAAAGCTAGTTACAGTATCTGGGCCATATCAGGAAAGCTGAGGGAGTAGATCCCAATTCCATCAAGGCTCAGGAGGTATATAATTGGCCGGATCCAAAAAACAGTTACCTAACTTTACTTGTTTCTGGGACTTGTAGGGTACTACTGACATTTAATTCCCAATTTCACCCAGATTGCTGGTCCCCTTATACAATTATGTGGACATTCACGTGAAAGGTACAATTTCCTCTTCTAATCTATGTGACAATCAGTCTAAACAGCAGCTATTAAGACATTCAAGAACAACTAACTACTGCACCACTTATGCCGTATATAAGGGATGAGCCGAACACCCCCGTGTTCGGTTCGCACCAGAACCTTCGAACGGACCTCACGTTTGCGCGAACGTATCGAACCCCATTGATGTCTATGGGACTCGAACGTTCAAATTCAAAAGTCATCATTTTAAAGCCCAATATACAAGTTATTGTCATAAAACGGGTTTGGGGACCCGGTCTTGCCCCAGGGAACATGTATCAATGGAAAAAAAAGTTTTAAAAACGGGCGTTTTTTCTGTAGTAGCGATTTTAATAATACTTAACCACTTAAGGACCGGACCAATATGCTGCTAAATGACCAAAGGTGTTTTTTACAATTCGGCACTGCGTCGCTTTAACAGACAATTGTGTGGCCGTGCAACGTGGCTCCCAAACAAAATTAATTTTTCTTCCCACAAATTTCCTTTTCTTCCCACAAATAGAGCTTTCTTTTAAAGGTATTTGATTGCCTCTGCAATTTTTATTTTTTGCGCTATAAACAAAAATAGAGCGACATTTTTGAAAAAAAATCAATATTTTTTACTTTTTTTTATTGGAAAAATCAAATAAACTAAATTTTAGTCAAACATTTAGGCCAAAATGTATTCAGCCACATGTCTTTAGTAAAAAAAAAATAGCTACCTAGCAGCAACAGTGACACTAATACAGCGATCAGAAAAATGATCGCTTAGTGATGCTGGCAATAGGGGGTAAGGGTTAACTAGGGCGGTGATCAAGGGATTAAAACTTTCCTATAGCAGTGGTAACTTTACGCCAGAATAACGTCAGAATAAACTACGACGCTACGGCGCGCGCACGTGACGTTTCGACGGAATGTCTGGGACTTGGTAAACATATACGCTTACAAAGGACGTAAAGCGGCCTAGCGGCCAGCGTAAAATTGTAGCGAATAAAAATATACAACTACTATACGACGTCACACTTACTTACGCTCGCTCGTATAGCTAGAATTCCAGCGTATCTTCTTTTCTGAATACCAAAAAAAGATACGCCGGCTATTCTTAGTATTTACGCGGCGTATCTCTAGATACGCCGACATAAATACGTTATGAATCTGGCCCGTAATGTTTATAAAGGTCTAATGAATGTACCCTAAAAATAAAAAGAAAGAAAGATAGAAAGAAAGTAAGAAAAGCAACGCTTTTCAGATCGTTCTTGTGTTTTGATACTGTTTTAAAGACCAGGTAAAGCTTTACAAGCATTTACAAAGGTTCCCTTTTAATTCCTTAAAAAGGACATTGTATATGTTTTAATGCTTTGTGACACAAAAAGTCCTAAATCTCTTTAGCCGTTTGTCCACCGCCCGCCGTCAAATGACGGCGGGCGGAAGACTCCATTGTTCTGACAGGACATTGTACAGTATGACGTCCTGTCTTTTAAAGCCGCTAGGGGGTGCGCCTGCACCCACCGCTTTGCTGGGATCGCGGTGCGCGTGCCCGGCGGCAACGATCGCCGCCGGGCACCCGCGATCGCCGTTGGGCACCCACGATTGCCCAGTAACTGGACAGGGACGTGGAGCTCTGTGTGTAAACACAGAGCTCCACGTCCTTTAGGGAGAGAGGAGACCGATCTGTGTCCCTTGTACATAGGGACACAATCAGTCACCCCCTACAGTTAGAACACAAACTAGGCTACACATTTAACCCCTTCCCCGCCCCCTAGTGGTTAACCCCTTCCCTGCCAGTCACATTTATACAGTTATCAGTGCATATTTATAGCACTGTTCACTGTATGAATGTGATTGGTCCCAAAAATGTCACAAAAGTGTCCGATGTGTCCGCCATAATGTCGCAGTCCCAATAAAAATCGCAGATTGCCGCCATTACTAGTAAAAAAATAATAATAATCAAAATGCGTATCAGCCTAAACTGAGAGAATACGTATCAGCCTAAACTGAGGACATTATTTTTTTATATATATATTTTGGGGAATATTGATTACAGCAAAAAGTAAAAAATATTGCATTTTTTTTTCAAAATTGTCGCTCTATTTTTGTTTATAGCGCAAAAAATAAAGACCGCAGAGGTGATCAAATACCACCAAAAGAAAGCTCTATCTGTGGGGAAAAAAGGACACCAATTTTGTTTGGGAACCACGGCGCACGACAATTGACAGTTAAAGCGACGCAGTGGCGGAAGATGAAATTTCGCCTGGGCAGGAAGGGGGTAAAACCTTCTGGGGCTGAAGTGGTTAATGTAACTCTGCTCTTTCAAATACACACATTAAAGGAGTTGTAAAGGAAAAACATCTGATGATGCCAGCCCCCCCAGCCCCCGTTTTACTTACCTGACCCCTCGAAAGTCGCTCGGTCCTGAGATCTCTTCGCCGCTCAGCTTGGCCACTGATTGGCTAGAGCGGATGGATTGAGAGCAGCACATCCATTGGCTGGGGCTGCTGTCAATCACATCCTGTGACAGGGCGTGCTGAGCGAGGCTATGGCCTCTCACTGTAACACGGGAGCACGCCCGCAAGGACTCATCACCATGCAAGCTCTCTCGCATGAATGTGGTGAGTTCTTGCGGGTAGGACCAGAGACAGCTGCCGAGGGACCCCAGAAGATGTGGATCGGGGCCACTTATTTTTGGATAGAGTGGTGACCCTGTCAGGTTTTTATTGATGTCTGTGCTCCTACTTTCTATTTGTCCTTGTGACCATTGTCACTGGGCTCAAGGGTGATAGGATATCCAAAACCTATTTTGGGACAGGTGCCTACTAGAGCATTTCCCTCACTTTAAATAGATGCTCTCTGTCCTGTTTTTTATTCAAGACTGAAAGTTAAGTGAAATCTCCCCACAAAGATAGCAAAAAAATATATATGATTTTTAACCATTTTCTATTCTAATTTTTAGATATAATTTAATGTCTCACTGCTCTCTCTAATACACTCAGTGATGTTGCCCTTAGCTCTCTAATATAATTTACTACCACTATTTACAACACACAACACAATAAGATAAAAAAGCCAGGAATCAGGCCCGGATTGGTCATTTGGTACAGTGGGCCAGCCCAGGGTTGGTATAGAGGTAAGAGGGGCCTCACATGCTTGCCTTTCCTTCATTGTTACTGCCTCCCACAGATGGTAAGTGACAGGGAGTACAGAAATCTCAGATACTAAGATGGACGGCAGAGGAAGATGCTAAAATCACTATCTTGACTGGCAGTAGGGGGCCCAAAGAGTGGTGGTTGCAGCTCCCACAACCAGCGGTCTGCACTCTGCTCGAGTTGGCGGCTAGATACTTGATGCCTTCAATCAGGCAACCATGCATAATCCGGACTCAGAGTTACCAGTCTGCAGAGATCCCCATGGACCATGCCCCATAGGGGAAGACAGGACCAATCATTGCCTTGTGCAAGGTGGGAGCGGCATCTAACAGTTCAGAGCTGGAAAGCTACACAGGGGAAGGTGGCTTTTAGTCCTCCTCGTGTCTGTCTATTATTTTATGTCCAGGTGCTGATTGAGAGCGAGAGAGCAAGAAGTCCCTGGACATTGTTTAAACTGGGAGTCTCCCTGACACAGGTTACAATTAGGCAGCATCTTACACACAGAGTGCTGATTCTCGGCTCCCACTGCAAACACCTGACTTCCCCATCCCCTCCCATCATGATCTCACAGTGTACTGTGGAGTATTGTGGAGTCCACAATAGTAAAAGTCCCACGTCCCCACGAGGGGTGAAGATTCTGTGAGGCTGGAATGCATTCACTGATGCAATCTTCATAAGATTTATTTGTCAGACTGTGTGTACACCCAGCACATGAATGGCTAATGCTGCAGCTGCTGCATAATATCACCGGTATACTGTAATACCTTATGAAGATTGCATCACTAAATGGGTTCCCTTTAAGGCCAGGTTCACACTATAAATTTCTGTTTCCATGGCTGACCTTGTGGTAGGAAGGTGTAATGGAATGGAGGGGGGGGGGAGGATGATCACAGACAAAATGATCATTGATACCGAGGGTTTCGCAATGGAACACACATTCTGCTTTTTCATATTTTAGGGCCCTTTCACAGCCAAGCTGTTCTGCTTGCTCAACAGGGGATCTGTCCGCTTATCCCTACTGAGCAGATGACTGGCCTTTGTTCGCTTTGCTTGTGTATGTGTGATTATTTTCACAGTGGATTAAAAGATTTAAAAAACAAATTGACCAACTAAAATTATAAGTACAATTACAACAATTGAATTAGCATTTGCCCAATAAAAATTACATTAATTAGCCATGATCTTACTGCTCAGTTTGGTTATAGCATTTGTCAGTTCCTTGTTCCTAAGGGCATATATAAGAGGATTAAGAAAAGTAATAAATATGCCATAAATAATGGACAGAATGACATCTTGATTTTCAAAAAAAACTGAATGGGGTTTTATATAGGCAACAAATAATGTTCCATAATAAGCTAAAACAACTGTGATATGAGAAGTGCAGGTTGAAATAGCCTTTTTCCTGCCTTCTGCAGACCTGATATGTGAAATACTAATAATAATAAAGCAGTATGAAACTGCTATACAGATAAAACAGAGGATACCAGCTATGAGATCTGTTAAGTGTAAATAATTCATTTAGAGTATTGTCAGTACATGATAATTTTAATAATGGTGGGACCTCACAGAATAAATTATTAATCTCCTTATCTTTGCAGAATGACAGAGAAAAAGTCAGTGAAGTGTGGGTTATGGTAATGGTGTAATGTAAAGGTTTACAGATGGCAATGTAGCGGTCAAAGGCCATGCATGTAAAAAGTAGAAGCTCAGTATTCTCAACCCATGAAAACATAAACAATTGGACAGCAAATTCATAAAATGTGATTGCAAATTAAGCTATTACAAAGTTATGTAACATCTTAGGAACAGTGGTGGAAATGCAACAGATATCAAGAATTGCAAGATTAGCAAGGAAGAAGTATAATGGTGTGTGCAAACTTGAGCTCAAAGATATTGTAAGAATTATTGCCACATTCCCAATCAGTGACATGCAATATATCACTGGAGAATCGTGAAGAAGTCCATCAAGAAAAAAATGCTCAGAACAGGATATATTTTTCTTTTCCATTTTCAAACAGAATATTCTGAATGCATGCAGCAGTCAAATAATCACAAGTTTGATCAAAATAAAAAAGCTATAAAAATATCAAGAATAAAAGTTCATTCTTTTTGAGAATATTTTATACTTGTTCTAACCTAGGAGTATTAACACAACTGCTTCAGATTCAGGACACAGTAAGCAGTGCTGGAAAATCTATTTATATGACCACATACGACCACATATGGTTTAGAAATACTGCTATTATTTCCCAGGTTGCAATATTCTGAAAAAGCATACAATGTTTTTAGTGTATGCACAATATAAATACATGATGCACATCTCTTAGGAATATGTCTTAAGAGATATAATATGTTAGACAATGCTTTAATACATTAATGATTACATCATTTAAAAAAGATACCATCTAAAGTTTTGGTATTGGACTTAAGGCTCCATAAACACTAGCATTTTTTAAAGTGGTTGTTAACCAACTTTTACATGTTAACATAATCCTGTTTGTCTCCTAATACAGTCCCCCCTCTCTCTGTGTTTTTTTTTTAAAAATCATCCTTTACTGTATCTCACGGCAGGTCCTGGAACTCATGTAACCGGCCATGTCTCCTCTCTGCCTGTCTGACAGAAGCAGTGGGAGGGGCCATGATTCTCCCCCGCTGACATCAGTGGGATGTGAGGAGGAGAGGAGAGAGGAGACACGACCGGTCACGTGACCACTGTGAGCCGATGTGAGATGCGGTAAAGGAGGAATTTTTTTAATAAAACACAGAGACAGGGGGGCACTGTATTAGGAAACAAAATGGATAGTATACAAATATATTTGTTATTTCTGCAGCAGGAGGGGGATGGGGTGGCACTGTCACTAGGTCACACGCGGAGGGGGCAGATACAGAAGAGCAGGCTGTAGATGACAGAGGCACATAAACTGATCATGGTGTCAGGGCTTAGCAGCCATGATTACCGTTGTCACTTTACAGAGGGGAGGGGAGAAAACGTGAGACTGAATGACGGGCCAGAAACACATGACAAAATGCTGGACTAGCAAGAAACGCATAACAACAATGCTGGACCAGTAAGAAACGCATGACAACAATGTTGGACCACCAACAAATGCGATCTAGACTGCCTCTTTATCACAGAGAGCTGGCTTACAGCCGACTGTAACACCATTCTAGGAGAACTGGTGCCAGAAAACTACCGTATTATAAGGGAAAACAGAATAGGGCAACGAGGAGGAGGCCTGGTGGTGATCCACAAGACTCACCTTGCGATCACTAAACCAGTCCTTCAAAACCCTCTTCCATTCACGGAGACCCTTACTCTACAACTGCAAACAAATTCAAAGGAGACCAGTCACATGCTTCTCTGCTATAGGTCACCCGGCCCAAAATCGCAAAATCGCAGCTGCTACCATCATTGACTGATTTCATCTCCACTCATCTCCACTTACACCCTTAACAGCAAACACCTTTTGCTGCTTGGGGATTTCAACCTCTAGGCCAACTCCTCACAAGACCCCGTTGCCGATGCCTGTATTGACCACCTGGAAGGTTTAGGGCTACAGCAACTAGTATGTGGGCCCACACATGCTTCAGGTCACACACTTGATCTTATTTTCAGACAAAATCTGGAAATACAATTTTTGGAAAATGAACTGTTGCCATGGACTGATCACCATGCAATTAAATTCATTATTTCCAAAATCCCCCCCTCATCAACAACATCCAGACCAGTGACAACACACTGGACTAGATGTCAGAAGAAGCTCCATTCGGAACTTTTCAAAACCACATTAAGGAAAAAAATAAAAACAATTCAGCCGCATCAAACGGCCGTAGAAACACTGGATGCCATAAACTCAGCCCTACTACAGTCAGCCGACCTAGTAGCGCCGAAACATAAAACCTGCATCAGGAAAAACAACTGCAGCTGGTTCAATAACCAGCTGTCGTTACTGAAGCAAGAGCGCAGAAGGTCGGAAGCCACCTGGAAAAGAAGCTCTTCAGAGGTAAACCTCTCCATCTACAAAGCAACAACAAGAAAATACCACAAAGAAATCTTCCAAGTCAAGATTTTTTTTTCTGAGGCTATCAATAGTGCCTTAAATCGACCACGCGAACTCTTTAAGATGGTCACTCAGACCATGAAACCAGGATGTCTTGAAGCCCCCAATTCAGACACACAAAGAATTTTGCAATGAATTATCGGATTACTTCATTAATAAAATCGAGGCAATCTGTGAAAGCATTCAGAAAAACAATTCCCCCCTCAGCCCCCCCTGCAATTTATCACACAATACCCACAGTAATTCACCTCTATCAGGTAAGTTCACCCTGGAACCCATCTCCATCGATGCCACAAAAAATATCATTGGTACTTTGCCTAATGGCACAGCGCCAAATGATATCACTAAACTGCTAAAAGAATGCGCCAACATCCTGGCGCCCCCCATCACGCAGCTTATCAACCAGTCTTTCAAGGAAGGCATAGTCCCCTCACAGTTGAAAGAGGGCACAATCCAACCCATCCTGAAGAAACCCACCCTTGACCCCAAGGACCCACTCCACCGCCGTCCCATAACATGCCTAAATGTACTCTCAAAGGTAATGGAAAAAGTAGTGGTACAACAGCTGCAACAGCATCTAGATACCCACAAGATACTTGACCCATTTCAATCAGGTTTCCGTCCCGGACACGGGACAGAAACCGCATTGCTCAAAATATGGGACGACGCTCTCAAGGCCGCAGACGAAGGTGAATCTTGTCTTCTGGTTCTGTTGGACCTAAGTGCAGCTTTCGACACAGTAGACCACAAGCTTTTATTGACTCGGCTAGCTGAAGTAGCCAGAGTCGCAGAAGGCAATTTATCTCGGTTCTCCTCTTTTTTGGAAAACCGATCGCAAACAGTGAAGTTAGGTCCTTTCACAACTGAGAAACGCACGGTGTCATGCGGAGTCCCTCAAGGATCCCCTCTGTCACCGGTGCTGTTTAACATCTATCTTCGCCCTCTTTTTTGAGATTATTAGCAGCCAAAAACTGTTTTACCACTCATATGCAGACGACACGCAACTGTATTTCTGCATTGGCAACAAAAAGGATCACCACCTCAATCTAGAGACATGCCTCTCTTTGATAGAGGACTGGATGACAAAGAGTTATCTTAAACTCAACGGAGCGAAAACAGAACTTCTCCTGTTTCACGCCAAGCACAGGAATCAACCTGCAACAGCATGGACACCCCCGCCCATTCTGGGCAAAATCATCTCCCCTAACGCCAAAGTCAAAAGTCTAGGGGTCATTTTTGACTCCTATATGACAATGGACGCACAAATAGGGTCAGTAGTCAGCGGATCTCACCATCTGCTGCGCCTACTACGCAGACTTACTCCTTTCCATTATTTATGTGAAAAAATAAAAGCCCACAATCCCAATCGCATTCTGCGATCCACCAATCAAAACCTGCTCCAGATTCCGAAAGCCAACTGCAAGTCCAAAGGAGAAAGAAGATTCGCGATCCAAGGTCCCAGACTATGAAACGCTTTACCAACCAGCATTCGGTTGGAGGAGAATCATTTAGCGTTCAGGAGAAAGATCAAGACTCATCTCTTTTGATACCAAAGGAGACAGGAACACCAAGCGCCCAGAGGCAATTTAGTTTGCATGTGCTGCGCTATATAAGTTATCATTCTTTCATTCATTCATTATCAGGGGCGGACTGACAACTCATGGGGCCCCTAGGCAATAGGGGATTATGGGGCCCTCAGGCAATAGATTATGGTGCCACACAGTATGCACACACACACATACAGTATGCATACACATGTAGCACTACCCCCGAAGGAGCTGCTGGTTTGTTTTGGGTGGCACGTTACCTCTGTATCTCAGCTGTCTAGGGTACTGGATGAGAGCTGTAGTAAAGTCAATGTCCACACATGACAGGTGTCTTTTCTGTTCTTTTATTACCCAATTAAGATAGTAAAAAATCAGTGGAAGGTGAAGGGATAGCAAAATGGAAGACCGCAAATTCAGGTGTAACTGGAAATGGAAACAGTCCTGCTTCCAATGACAACTTCCAATGACAACCATTCTAGCTAGAGTGGGTATAGTGCATCTGGACAGGCTTCTCTCACCAGCCTGGCAGCCAGAGTGTCACTCAGATGAATAGGATTTAGTCTCTGCCACAGACCCTCCTGAAGTTTGGAGACAATTATGGTCCGATATCCTTCTTGACTCGATTCAGAACCCGGTTCTCCTTCAAACAGCTCTAGTTAAATCAGCAACTGACAGACGACCAGCGTCCAGCCTCTCAGAACAAAAGTGTCCTCCGATGAATGGACAGGCCTCTCCTGAAACACCAGCCTTGTGCTCGGTATCTCCTGGACAGGTTCCTCATCAGTCAGCTTCCTCCAATTGGATGGACAGCCCAGGACCATTTAGCAACCTAGGAACCCAGTCGACCCACTGGATCCAAAAGCTAGATGAATGAGCTCCAGACCAATGTGGTCCCAGAGCCAGGAACACCACGACACACACACGCACACACCCTGGGCAGGAGGGCCATGCACGGGGGTGGTAGAATGACTGTCCAGCTCACACAGCAACCTCGAACCAATGGCGTTTGCCCTTTAAATACCCCTCCCCAGCATGCACAGCAAGGCGACCAACCCTCCTGATTGGCTCCCGGGAAGAGATATCCAACTGCACTTGACCCCACTGCTGCCACCTGTCAGCCTGGAGCAGGACTCACTCCCCAGACAACGACAGTATGCACAAACAGTACAGCCAAAGCTGGAGCAGAAGCCACAAATTTAACCTCTCTAAACTCCCCTAAATTTACAATTGCACCAGCTCTGAAAATAGCCAGGCGCTACACACAGTATACACACACAGTATATATACACACAGAATATACACACACACATTGAAAAGGTACTGGAGAGGTGGGGAGGTTATAATCTTGGGATTTTTAGACCAAAAGGATGTCAGTAAAGGACATTTCAGGGACAGATGTAAAAAAAAAAAAACACAGATGTGTACATTCTGTCCCTGGTTTTACTGAGGCTGGCAACCCTGATAAGGGCCCTCTAGTGGCATGGGGCCCTCTAGCAGTGCCTGAGTGGCGGAAAGGTCGGTCCACCCCTGAACCTTATCCTGTGTGACCCCGCTGTTTTATACACTTGTTGTTGAGAGTAAATTTGAATGTGGGCGTTGCTAGGTTTTAATTAGATATGTCGGAAAGCCGCATATGATTCAATCTGGGATGAAGATAATATTGATATGAACAAAAGAGCTTTAAACGTGTGCCAATTTGCACAGTGGTGGAGAACATTGGTGGAGCACTGGATTGCATGAAGTAAAGTCACTCATTTGGAAGACTATCTTTGCACTTATTATATCTATTTTGATCAAAGCAAAACTTTATATATATTCACTCATTTGGATGTGCAGCACTAAGTTTGGGATTCTTTGCCCAGTAGGGCACTTTGGACTTATTATCACTATTTGTTTACAGAGGCTGATACATATATGTATTATTACTGTATCTAAATGGAACACTTTTTTTATATATATATATATATATATATATATATATATATATATATATATATATATATATATATATATATATATATATATATATATATATCAGTTTGAATGTTCATTGATAATCACTGTGACACTTTATTCATATTTTTAAATTGGGATTTAGGGCCACACTATATTATTTTCTCTATTAGTGACAAGTAGTTAAACGTGTTAAAACAAGCCATAACTTTTAATGTACCAAAAGCATTACATTCTTAAAGATCACAATAAAGGCACAAAAGTTATGTTTTATTTGGTTTCCAATAGCTTATAAACACCTGTGTAATAGCTAAAAAAAACGACTTCAGCGTCCCTGTTTTGAACTTTGAGTATAAAATTATCTATAATGCCTACAGCTACAGAGGTGCAATAGGGTTTGTTTTAAAGTGATTTTAGGGCTCATTCATGTTCATTGAAATCAGTGAAAAATATTTGACTAGGAAATAGCCTAATAAAATTTGATTGCTCCATCCATACACAACTTTGACATTCATGACATTTCAATACAGTTTAGGTTGTGACATGCTGCACTGAAAAATGTGGTGCATTTAAATAACACCACAGCAATGCAGTAGTGTGAACTGTCAGCATAGAAAACAAGGCATTTAGCCTTTTTTGATGTTTTGTGGCTGCACTGGAAATAGCTGCTTGTTCAGAACTTGTAAGTACTTTAGTAAGCAGAATCATGGGAGAGGTTTACTTAAAATATAAATTTGAAAGATAGGAATTATCACATGTAATAATATAACTTCATTAATATTATATATATATATATATATATATATATATATATATATATACACAGTAAAACCTTGGATTGCAAGCATAATTTGTTCCAGAAACATGTTTGTATATCAAAGCGAATATCCCCATAAGAAATAATGGAAACTCAGGTGATTCATTCCACAACCATTTATTCATAAGTCTTTCATTTCATAGTCTATTTAAAAAGATGGTAGCAATGTGATAGGTTATGTAACCATAAAATGTCCATCCACAAATGGAAGCCTCTACAAGGGGATTAGAAGCAAAATCCAGCAGGAGTATAAAAGAGAAGAGAGGTGCCTCTAAGTGCAGCAATATGTTGCTAAATGTTGTAATTACAATAAATGTAACCATATTGCTGCACTTTGAGGCGCCTCTCTTCTCTTTTATACTCAGTTGTGACATGACGCTACTTTTATATCAAGACATCGCTTGTATATCAAGTCAAAAACACTCTTAAACCAAGGTTTATATATATTGTGAGGGATTAACTTGTTAGCAGGAGTGTGTGACCCCCTGGATGGGTTCACTACATGCTGAATTGTACAAATAGGCAGTTGAGGATGATTGAAAACAAATGATATGGTTTATTTTTCCATATTGCTGGATACACGTGCAAGCATAAAAACAGCATAAACAAAACAAAACATAAAGTAAAACCTTGCCACTTGGGGCGTCTACCTTCCCAACACAGGAACCTACCTATTGAGTCTGGCACACCCTACTGCTGAGCAGACACTGCTGATCCTACAGCAGAAAACAACAGAAAAAGTCTCTTGGATATTTCTCACACAGAAATATCCATCCGCACCTCACCTCTTCAGAAGTGCTTGTGACTGCTGCTTCACTCCCAAAGCTCCAGGATGCATCAATCAGCCGTTATCCTTAGGCTTTATTTATAGGGGCTTTAATTGCCTCATTTTGAACAGCTGAAGGCTTCTAACTCCCCAAACCTCTCTGGCCATTTCTACAGCCGACGCCTAATAGTAATTGGTGAATTGTTTAAACAAGACAGAAATATATCTCCCGTCTATGACAACACACATAGATTTACCTGACTTCCTGTCACATACCCCCCCTCTTGTTTCAACCCTAGGGTTGGGACACAGGTTGCCAGGCACGCATGCACTCAAGACAAACCATCTGCATTCCCCATTTTAACACCGGGGCGATGCGGTACGAAAAAACGAAATTCCTGAAGGGCCAGGAACCACCTATTTATTCTCCTATTGGTCTCCTTGTTCTGTGCCATCCACTTCAATGGGGCATGATCTGTCACCAGTTCAAACTGTCTACCCAGGAGGTAGTACCGGAGAGAATCCAAAGCCCATTTCACTGCCAAACACTCCTTCTCAATGGTGGCATAATTCTCTTCATGGGCCTTCAACTTTCGGCTAAGGTACATAACAGGGTGTTCCTCCCCGTTGATAACCTGGGACAGTACAGCTCCTAACCACACATTTGAGGCATCTGTCTGAACCACAAAGTCCTGTGAAAAATCAGGCGATTTTAAAACTGGCTGACTACATAAGGCCTGTTTTAAAGCCTGAAAAGCTGCTTCTGCTTCGGGAGTCCATTTGGTCATGACAGACTCCTTCCCTTTGGTCAATTTGGTCAGGGGAGCCGCCTGTGAGGCAAAATGGGGAATAAAACGGCGATAATATCCCGCAATTCCCAAAAATGCGCGAACCTGTTTCTTGTTCGTGGGACGTGGCCAATCCTGAATAGCCTCGACTTTGTTTGTTTGGGGCTTGATTAGACCTCTCCCAATGGTATACCCTAGATACTTTGCCTCTTCTAGCCCAAGGGTAAATTTTTTCGGGTTGGCTGTAAACCCGGCTTTCCAGATGGAATCCAACACAGCCTGAACTTTTGGCAAGTGTGACTCCCAATCCTCACTGTGGATGACCACGTCATCTAGGTATGCAGCAGCATAGGCTCGATGAGGTCAAAGGGTTTTATCCATGGTGAGTTGAAATGTGGCAGGAGTATTCTGTAACCCAAAAGGCATCCTCCGATATTGGAAAAATCAATCTGGAGTTACAAAGGCTGTTTTTTCTCTGGCTGACTCTGAGAGAGGAATTTGCCAATAACCCTTGGTTAGGTCTAACGTCGTCATGTACCGGGCTTTGCCTAGGCGATCAATCAGTTCATTTATGCGGGGCATAGGATAGGTGTCAAACTTAGTGATTTTATTCAGGCAGCGAAAGTCATTACAGAACCGCCAGCTTTCATCTGGTTTGGGCACTAAGACAATGGGACTGGACCAATCACTATTTGACTCTTCTATCACCCCCAGCTCAAGCATTTTTTTTACTTCCTGGCGAATTGCCTCTCGCCGGGCTTTTGGAATTCTATAAGGCTTCAACTTGACCTTCTCCCCTGGTTGTTATTAATATCATGTTCAACCCCGGAGACCCAACCTGGCAAATCTGAAAACTTCTCCCTATTACGGAGCACAATTTCTTTAGCCTCCTGTCGCTGAGTTTTGGACATAGTCTCCGCTATCCCAACTTCAGGGACAGCCAGGCTAAATGGAGCAGAAAATCGGGTAGTCTCAGCGACCAAGGACTCTCTATCCTTCCATGGTTTCAACAAGTTCACGTGATATATCTGCTCAGGTTTTCGTCTTCCCGGTTGGCTAATTTTATAATTCACCACCCCCATTTTCTCCAACACTTCATAAGGGCCCTGCCATTTGGCTAGGAATCTACTTTCGACTGTGGGGACCAACACCAACACCCTATCACCAGGTGCAAACGAACGGACCTGGGCCCCCCGATTGTAAATCCTCTGTTGAGCCAACTGGGCTTTGGCTAAATGTGCCTTCACAATCAGCATCACTTGAGCAATTCTATTTTGCATTTGTGCCACATGTTCAATCATACTTCGATGAGGGGAACTCTCACTTTCCCATGTTTCCCAAGCAATGTCCAGTAGGCCCCAGGGGTGCCTCCCATACAGTAACTCAAACGGAGAGAACCCTGTGGACGACTGAGGAACCTCTCTTATTGCAAACATCAGATAAGGGGGCAGATAATCCCAGTTGTTTCCGTCTTTATCCACCACCTTCCTCAACATTTGTTTTAAAGTTTTATTAAATCTTTCCACTAACCCGTCTGTTTGAGGGTGATAGTACTGAAGTACGTAATTGGGTCACTTTCAGGAGTTTACAAAGTTCTCAGGTCACCCTAGACATAAACGGGGTGCCCTGATCAGTTAGGATTTCCTTAGGAAGACCCACACATCTGAAAACCTGAAATAATTATTTGGCAATGGTTTTAGCAGAGGTGTTTCGGAGAGGAATCGATTCTGGGTAACGGGTGGCATTGTCCATTATTACCAAGATGTGCTGGTGCCCTCTAGTGGACTTCAGTAAGGGGCCCACCAAGTCCATGGCGATCCTCTCAAAAGGGACCTCGATAATGGGCAGGGGTACCAACGGACTGCGGAAATGTGGCATGGGTGCAGTAATCTGACACGCTGGACAGGAAGAGCAGTACATTTCCACTTCCTTAGTGATCCCAGGCCAATAAAACCTCTGGGTGATTCTCTCCCGGGTTTTTTCTGCTCCCAAATGTCCCCCAAGAATGTGCCCATGGGCCAGTTCCAAAACCATCTTGCGGTACAGTTTAGGCACTACCAGTTGCTCAATGGTGTCCTCTATCCTCTGTGACACTCAATATAACAGGTCCCTTTCAATAATGAAGTAAGGAAGGGCAAACCTCTCATCAGGGTTAACTAACTCCCCATCTATCTTTACTACATTCTCCCGGGCTCTTAGCAATGTGGGGTCCCTCAATTGCTCAGTGATGACATTTTCTCTGTGCACCTCGAGGTCATCAAACCCTATCGGCCGCTGTTCCTCTTCTGAGGTAGCAGGCTCCAGTTCCCCTGCTAAGACTGAGAACGGAAACTCAGGTGAATCCTCACAGTTAGAGGTTTCTGGAGTAGCGGTTTCAGGCTCAGAAGAACCACTTACTGGGGAATCTGGGCAATCCCAGAGCTCCCAGAACTTTGGGAAATCCCTTCCCACAATGGCGTCATGTGGCAGTTGGGGAACTAAACCCACTTGGTGACAGAAGTTACCGAGGGACGTTTCAAAGGAAACCGGGTATTCTCGAGTGTCCCCATGTACACAAACTACAGCCATTTTCCTAGGATGTAAGGTGTTTTCCACCACTAAATCACTTTTTACTAAGGTGACCAGGCTACCTGAATCCAACAATACCACAACATCTTTACCATCTAAGCACCTTCTACATAAAGGTTTCTCATTTCCCTTTACTGTAGTACATGTGGTTGTAAAGAAGGACTGTCGTCTCTTTGTCAGAAAGTCACACTGCCTGGATTTATCACCCGTTGGGCAAACGGCTGCTACATGTCCCTCTCCCTGGCAGCGGAAACAAATCAACCTTCTGGTCCTCTCCTGTGGGATGGGTCTTCCAGGCCACTCTCGCCAATCATTAGTAGTAGTCCCGATAACACCTCTTTGGTCTTTCTCTCCACCCCCATCCCTTGATGCCGACTTACCTACAGGTGGGGATGGTCTGGTCTTGGGGTGAACAGTCTGTGCGTCTCTGGGTGAAGAGGACAAATTCTAAGTTGCTAGGTACCTTTCGACCAGGTCTACTAGTTTGTCTGCGGTTTCCGGACCACCATGGCTCACCCACTTCTGCAGGGTGGTAAAATGAGACCTAAGACATTTGTCCATGACTACTCGCTCCAAAATTTTTGGTCAGGACAAAGTTTCTGGCTGCAGCCATTTCCTAGCCAAATGGATGAGGTCATACATCTGCGACCGAGGTGGTTTCCTCAGCTGATAACTCCAATTATGGACCCGCTGAGCACGGACCTCCAGGGTTACACCAAAACATGCCAATATTTCCTCTTTTAACCGATCATAGTTTTTTGCATCTGCAACTCCAAATCAAAATATGCCTTTTGGGCTTCTCCAGACAATAGGGGGGCCACTAATCCAGCCCACTGTTCTTTAGGCCAACTCTCTTTTTCCGCTGTTCTCTCAAACGTGGTCAGAAACATCTCAGGGTCATCATCTGCAGTCATCTTTGGCAATAAGTGGCTTACCCGAAAAGTCGATATGTTACTGGCCTGACTCCCAGCCTCGGTCTGCGGTCTCTGAATCTGTTTTACAAAAGCCTCCATTTGCTGCTGGTGTCTCTGTTCCAAGCCTGCAATGCCCTGTTGGTGAGCCTGTTGTTGTGCTGCAAGGCTCTCTCGGTGAGCTGCCATGCTCTCTTGGTGAACCTGTTGTTGAGCTGCAATGCTCTGTTGTTGAGCTGCAATGCTCTGTTGGTGATTTGCATTTGCTATAATCAGCTGTTTCAGCATCTCCTCCATTTTGGGTTTACTTTAACTGCCCGCGGCACTCCACCATGTGTGAGGGATTAACTCGGTAGCGGGTGTGTGTGACCCCCTGGATGGGTTCACTACATGCTGAACTGTACAAATAGGCAGTTGAGGATGATTGAAAACAAATGATATGGTTTATTTTTACATATTGCTGGATACACGTGCAAGCATAAAAACAGCATAAACAAAACAAAACATAAAGTAAACCCTTGCCACTTGGGGCGTCTACCTTCCCAACACAGGAACCTACCTATTGAGTCTGGCACAGCCTACTGCTGGGCAGACACTGCTGGTCCTACAGCAGAAAACAACAGAAAAAGTCTCTTGGATATTTCTCACACAGAAATATCCATCAGCACTTCACCTCTTCAGAAGTGCTTGTGATTGCTCTTTCACTCCCAAAGCTCCAGGATGCAGCAATCAGACGTTATTCTTAGGCTTTATTTATAGGGGCTTTAATTGCTTCATTTTGAACAGCTGAAGGCTTCTAACTCCCCAAACCTCTCTGGCCATTTCTACAGCCGACGCCTAATAGTAATTGGTGTATTGTCTAAACAAGGCAGAAATATATCTCCCGTCTATGACAACACACATAGATTTACCTGACTTCCTGTCACAATATATATATATATATATATATATATATATATATATATACACAGTGCCTTGCGAAAGTATTCGGCTCCCTTGAACTTTGCGACCTTTTGCCACATTTCAGGCTTCAAACATAAAGATATAAAACTGTAATTTTGTGTGAAGAATCAACAACAAGTAGGACACAATCATGAAGTGGAACAAAATGTATTGGATATTTCAAACTTTTTTAACAAATAAAAAACTGAAAAATTGGGCGTGCAAAATTATTCAGTCACTTTTAGTGCAGCAAACTCTCTCCAGAAGTTTAGTGAGGATCTCTGAATGATTCAATGTTGACCTAAATGACTAATGATGATAAATAGAATCCACCTGTGTGTAATCAAGTCTCCGTATAAATGCACCTGCACTGTGATAGTCTCAGAGGTCAGTTTAAGGCGCATAGAGCATCATGAAGAACAAGGAACACACCAAGGCAGGTCCGAGATACTGTTGTGGAGAAGTTTAAAGCCGGATTTGGATACAAAAAGATTTCCCAAGCTTTGAACATCCCAAGGAGCACTGTGCAAGAGATAATATTGAAATGGAAGGAGTATCAGACCACTGCAAATCTACGAAGACCTGGCCGTCCCTCTAAACTTTCAGCTCATGCAAAGAGAAGACTGATCAGAGATGCAGCCAAGAGGCCCATGATCACTCTGAATGAACTGCAGAGATCTACAGCTGAGGTGGGAGACTATGTCCATAGGACAACAATCAGTTGTATACTGCACAAATCTGGCCTTTATGGAAGAGTGGCAAGAAGAAAGCCATTTCTGAACAATATTTTTATTGAGGTATTAGAAAAGTTGCAATACATGGAACAAAAATGCAAAAACATTAAGCATAAAAGGTACTTGCAAACGTTATAGTGTACATACACAATAGCATACAGCATACAGCAATACTTCGTATGGTAACTATATGTAATCGGAATGACCTTGACAAGGCTTTGATATGGCGCAATGGCCCCCCCCTTCAGTGATGGCCCTTCATGAATGGCCCACGAAAACGGAGGATCCCGGACGAAGAAAGCCATTTCTTAAAGATATCCATAAAAAGTGTCGTTTAAAGTTTGCCACAAACCACCTGGGAGACACACCAAACATGTGGAAGAAGGTGCTCTGGTCAGATGAAACCAAAATTGAACTTTTTGGCAACAATGCAAAACGTTATGTTTGGAGTAAAAGCAACACAGCTCATCTCCCTGAACACACCATCCCCACTGTCAAACATGGTGGTGGCAACATCATGGTCTGGGCCTGCTTTTCTTCAGCAGGGACAAGGAAGATGGTTAAAATTAATGGGAAGATGGATGGAGCCAAATACAGGACCATTATGGAAGAAAACCTGATGGAGTCTGCAAAAGACCTGAGACTGGGATGGAGATTTGTCTTCCAACAAGACAATGATCCAAAACATAAATCTGCAAAATCTACAAAGGAATGGTTCACAAATAAACATATCCAGGTGTTAGAATGGCCAAGTCAAAGTCCAGACCTGAATCCAATCGAGAATCTGTGGAAAGAACTGAAAACTGCTGTTCACAAACGCTCTTCATCCAACCTCACTGAGCTCGAGCTGTTTTTTGCAAGGAGGAATGGGCAAAAATTTCAGTCTCTCAAAGTGCAAAACTGATAGATACATACCCCAAGCAACTTACAACTGTAATCGCAGCAAATGGTGGCGCTACAAGTATTAACTTAAGGTGGCTGAATTATTTTGCACGCACAATTTTTCAGTTTTTTATTTGTTAAAAATGTTTGAAATATCCAATAAAGTTTGTTTCACTTCATGATTGTGTCCCACCTGTTGTTGATTCTTCACAACAAATTACAGTTTTATATCTTTATGTTTGAAGCCTGAAATATGGCAAAAGGTCGCAAAGTTCAAGGGGGCCGAATACTTTCGCAAAGCACTGTATATATATATATATATATATATATATATATATATATATATAATCAGTGGTGGCTGGTGCTCAACATTTCTGGAGGAAGCAAACAAAATATCAATTGCAGTCTCACTGTGCTCATCAAATGCAGCCACTGTGCCCATCAAACGCAGCCACTGTGCCATCAAATGCAGCCACTGTGCCTTCAAACGCAGCCACTGTGCCTTCAAACGCAGCCACTGTGCCTTCAAACGCAGCCACTGTGCCCATCAAATGCAGCCACTGTGCCATCAAACACAGCCAGTGGCTCTGTGCCAATCAAACACAGCCACTTTGCCCATCAAACTCAGCCACTGTGCACATAAAAAAAAAAAAACGCAGCCAGTGTGCCATCAAATGCAGTCAGTGCCACCGAACAAAACCACTGTGCCCATCAAGTGCAGCCACTGTGCTATCAAATGCAGCTACTGTAACCATAAATTGCTGCCAGTGTGCCCCGTTAAGTGCTGCCAGTGTGCCCTATCAATTGCTGACAGTGTGCCCCATCAATTGCCAACAGTGTGCCCCATTAATTGCCAACAGTATGCCCCATCAATTGCCGCCAGTTTGCCCCATCAATTGCCTCCAGCTTTCCCCATTGCCACCAGTTTGCCCCATCAAATGCTGCCAGTGTTCCCCCCCCCGCTCGGCACTTACCTGTCTTGGGTCAGCGCTGTCCTCCACTCTCCCTCTGAGTTCTCGATGTCTTCTCCCGCCCTCTTCTGCTATGATTGGATGCCTGATAGGCATCCAATCACAGCGCCTGTCACTTCAGCCAATTAGGTGACAGGTAACCAGACCCGGTGCTCCTGATTGGCTGAGAGGCAGGTCAGTATTAGGGAATTGATTTATTCGACGGGTGCAGGAGAGAGGGAGTGGCGCTCCTGCGCCCTCTATGGATGCACCACCACTGATATATATATATATATATATATATATATATATATATATATATATATATATATATAACATACTAAGTCTATTGTGTATGTATACTGTATTTTAGTATAAGCTACTGAGATCTGTAATCGACAAGCTTTTTTTAGATCTATGAAAAAAACAAACAAAAAATATAAAAGGAAGCATTATGCTTCACATATGGGGTGGATATGAGAATAAAGTACATAATAACCACATGCAAACATTCAAATTTACTTGAATTTTCTTTTTTTGCCAAACACTACACAAAAAAAGAAAAATAGAGAAATTAGAAAGAATAATATAAGTACAATAATACTTTACATTACCTTTAATAAATATGTTTGTTATCTTTTATAAAAGTTCATCAAAGGACCCAGCTGCTTTTTAATGCAATCTTTAACTTCTTTATTTCTTAAACAGTATATTAGGGGATTAAATATAGGTGTTACAACAGTGTAAAAAACTGCAACGACTCGATTTAGAGTAAAAGCCAAACTTACTTTTGGCCTAACATACATAAATATCACAGTACTATAATAAATAAACACAACAATTAAGTGTGAAGAACAGGTAGAAAAGGTTTTACTTCTATGTTTACTAGCTATGCGTAAGACTGCTGCAAGAATATAAAAATAGGAAATCAAAGTCACCAAGAAAGACAATAATATCACTAGGGAAGCACACACAAAATCCAACATATCAATTAGGTATGTGTCTGCACAAGACAGTTGAAGCAGGGGGGGAGTGTCACAAAAGAAATGATTAATAATATGACCCCCACAAAATGGAAGTTGGGAGATTAGGACAATATGTGGGAAAGTGGTCACAAAGCCGCCAATGACTGAACCTATACTAAGACTGTAGCACATGGCATTATTCATCAGGGTTGTGTAGTGTAGTGGCTGACAGATGGCTAAGTAGCGGTCATACGCCATGACACCAAATAAAAAACATTCTGTGGATCCCAGGAAGAAGAAGAAAAACAGCTGCATTATGCAACCAGGGAAAGAAATATATCTCCCATGTGGAGTAATAGTGGTGAGAATCTTGGGAACAATTACAGAAACATAACAAATCTCCAGAAAAGAGAGGTTACGAAGATAAAAATACATAGGTGTGTGCAGGTTTCTTTCTATCCGTGTAATAATGATGATCACAAAGTTACTCATAAGCGTTAACAGATATGTTATTAGTAGTAGCAGGAAGCACAAATATTGCAAACTAAGAGAACCAGGAAATCCCAGGATTATGAATTCAGCCGGTTTGCTTTGATTAACATACATCTAAGTGAATCAATAAGAGGGGAGAAAAGCATCATAGTAAAGTACATTTTAATAAGTTTCATGAAATTTAGTTTTATACACATTTGTCCTCATTTAAATAGGTTGTGGTTAGCTGAGTACAGATGTTTAAATTGTGATTTTAACGATCATTGTGAGTATCTTTCCAAAAACAACATTTGTTTGTACCAACCTTTATTACACATCATCAAAAGATATTTCGGAAGAAGTGATCTATAAAACCTGTAAAGAATTAACTTTTTTTAAACTATTTGCTTGCACAATCACTTACAGCATAATAGTATTATAAGGGTGTTGTTCATGGGTACCGATCAGTTAACCATAAATTATCTAAAGAGAGATGACATGAAAATGTAGATGATTGATTTGGTTGGTTCTTTTTGCTCAAAATGGAGAAATAGGTGAAATAAAAAAAATGCTTATAATACTATCTTTGTAAGGAGAGTGTTTTTAGTTGTTATGCATTACAGCAATGGTTGTAAGCCTGCACTATCCAATATTCCTGCAAAGGCATCCATAAGGGGGAACTGTTAAGGATTCAAACAAACCCTTTATTGGATTGCCAAAGAGCAGACTAAGCACAGTCCCTTATGTAGTGTATTTTGTTACTTGCCTTCTATTTCCCCTCTGCATGGGAAAACTTGTGGTTGCAAAAATGTCAGTGCAGACACACAATTATTAACCAAATACAAAATGCTTTCAATGGTATATTTAACAGGACTAAAGGGAGAAAATAAGATAAGTTTGTTGTAAGGGTTCATAGGTTAAGACTTAGCCAGTAGAATAAATAAATATGATGAGCGCAAACTGTCTAAAATAACAGAACAAGTAAAATCACAAGTGTGTAAAAAAACAATAATCCAATAGTCCAATAATCTGAAAAGTGCAACAGTGCAAAATAATACAATAGTGCATGCAAAAATAATTCTTAGAATGATAAATCTGGATCTTTGCGTTAGGTACATCGAGCAAAAACCATGTAAATCCACCAAATTGAAGGCTTTAAACACTGTAACTTCTCCCTGCCTGGATTCCTATCAGACTCTGGGGCTTTGGTTTCACTCTTGCCCTTCTCATTGGTCCTTTTAGTGACCATATTTGCCTCAAAACAAATCAGCATCTTTCTTTCACAGAAAAAACTTGCAGTTGTATGTTGATTGCAAAGGTTCATCTGTCCAGAAAGGGCCTCTGGAAACCTTACGACTTTAATTGAATATATACTACTCTGGGCACTGTGTACTCAGATATTATGGTCATAGATGAATTTTTACCATCAATAAGATTTTTATATAGAAAGTATAGCTTAACCTATTTTAACGATATAACAGCCTATAAAAAAGTTATTACAGTTTCTTTAGTCCTTGTTCGTTTGGGGTGATTACATCCTGACAGAGCCATGTTTACCTGCCCGCGGATGCACAGGTGTTCCATGTATCCCCATGTGTTCATGTCTATCAGGAAACAGTGGCTGCAGGGACACAGCCACTGTGTCCCAATATGATATCTGCGTGGGTGGTGCTAGTGCATGTCACAAAAACGCATTCTGATTGTGACAGGGGCCCGACACCTGCACCAGCACAGATGGCACAATAGGAGCAGCAGCTGTGTCTAGGCAGCCACTGTGTCCAATAAACAGCATGGGGGGGGCACTGCCAGCACAGGGATGCATGGAACACTTGTGCATCCCCATACTGACAAAAAAATGGACCTGAATAGAGCATTGATGTAATCACCCCATTTGAACAAGGCCTTACGTTAAGAGATAATGATATTAATATAAATTAAAGCACACATTGCATACATTAAGGCATTTTACAAATTTCTAAATACAAAGCTTAAAACATATATGAATAAACTATTGCTTTAAATAGATTTCACACTAAAACAATGTATTGAAAGAAAAAAAAAATATTAAAAAAATAAACTAAATTTAATCAGCCATAGGATTGTGCAAAATTACACATTTTCAGTGGTATTTTCACTATTTTAACATTTTTTTTATTTGGCAAATTAAAAGCTAAGGACTTTGCAGAGAGGTAAAGTAAAAACTGCTTTTATTTTATTGCTATACTTCAAAAACTCTTACTTGCTGTCTCTTCCTGAAAAATATTACAGAACAAAATGCTTTGATTTGTTGAATGTATAGCCTTCCTCTTTGTTTGTCATATATGTATTGCCTCTATTCTTCCATTCTTTTCTTCTGCTCACTTTCAATCAAAATACATAGTTGCTTTTATAAGAAAACTGCAAATAATCATGTGTGGGATTCAGAAAAGTAAAACCTGGATTTCAGAAAAAGCATTGATCCTATATGCAGTATAACATAATTGCAAAACAATCTTCAAGGAATTAATTATCTTAAGGGAATTCATTAATACCATCTCTTGAGCCAAATGGATAAACAACTTGGCAGCTAGTTTTTTAAACATACAATTATTTTTTATTTTTTTGAAAACTAGACATTTACCTAATTCAAAATAAAAGCAAACGGAATTTTAAGATAGCAAACACAATTTTTTATAAGAAGATCAATTTCTTTTATTACATACAGAATAAAATATTAGTTGCCTCATTATTCAAAAATAGCCCTCAATCTACATAACAACCTTATTCTTGGTGAGCTTTTGGTACATTTATTTGACCAGACATGATGTTACTTGTAGCTCTTTCATTTGCTGGTAGGCAGGGCCGGCCTTTGGGGTGTGCGAGCTGTGCGGCCGCCCAGGGCCCCACGGGCAACAGGGGTGTCGTGTGGCCATCACAGCTCGCAGAATGTGAGTCGCAGTCAGTTACTCACATGATCATCACAGGAGTCCGATCCTACCAGTCACAACAGCAGCCGCTGTCAGGTCCCCCTGCTCTAGGACTGGGTGAAGGGTAAAGCATCGGCAGCGGCACTTGAAAAAAAATGGCTTCTGCCGGCCCGACAGGCATACCGCGCATGTGCCGCTGCTGCTCGGGAAAGCCCGAAAACGATTGGCTATTCTCGGGCTGACGGCGCATTTGTAGTGGCTTCTAAGCGTCGGGCGGCCCCATTTTTAAATGCAAAGCCGCACCGTCCACCGACAGGCAAGTCACACTGAGCCCCTGGCCCTGCATGCATCTACATCTACTTTTTATAGCCAGCCTACACACAGAAGGGGAGGAGGATATAAGGGACCTCCTTGTGTATGTTTAGGTGACCAGGGGGCGAGGGGTGAAGATAGGGGGGGCGCCACAGGATTAGCTCGCACAGGGCGCCTGAACAGCTAAGGCCGGCCCTGCTGGTAGAACAGGAGCATGGGCTGGACACATAATACAGAAATATGAAGAGAACCAAAGAGAGTCAAAGTTCATTCCATGCATGTTTGAATGAAGAACAAACATCTGGAACACAAATTAAATCACAGAGGAGGACACAGGAAATAGGGAACCATTAGAGGGTCAAGAAGTGACATCAGATTGGAACTGGAAGTGCACACTCCACCATCTTGGGAATTAAAAGTTTGCACTTATCTGCTAATGAAAGCAATACTGGTCTAAATAAACATGTTTTAGTGAGATTTGTACTATTTGCCTTTTTTGTTCTCCCTGTATTGCCTTATTCTATGGGGAGATCTGCCTTGAATACTAGATATTTTGAGTAAATCCACCTAACCCTGTGTCTTTGAGGGCAAGGCTGGCAAGGTGGAGGCTAGGGTTTGGACATTAATGGTATATCAACTGATTACCAGTCAAACTTTGAAAAATATAAAGAGAGTTTTTTTACAAAAAAAACATATACAAATATTAGATATTCATAGAATAAAGTTCTCTTATTCATAACAACTAGGGATGAGCTTCAGGTTCGACTCAAACCCATGTTCGAATCGAACATTGGCTGTTCGACCGTTCGTCGAAAATCAAACAAAATGGGTCATTCGCGCCAAATTCGAATGACACACCACGGCCCATAATTCACTGCGGCATTGCGTGCTGATGATTGGCCAAGCATGCTGTATGTCCCGCATGCTTGGCCAATCACAGTGCACAAATAACGAACAACCATAATTGGCCAAAGCCTGGGTGGAATTTATTGTGTGTAGAGATCTGATAAGGTCTGTTTTGCTGAACCGGACCTTGATTCCCTCTTGAGTTTGTGCCTCTTGTTTTTCTACGACCCCTCCTGATAGGTGTCGAAAAACGTGTTGGTGTACCATATGCGACTTCTTCATCAGCATGTGTATTGGTTGGTTCTCTAACTGCAGATTGATGTGGTGCGATTTGTGTTGTATCATTTTGCAATACTCGCCCTTTTTCTATCATGTTCACAGTGTCTGGTAAATTTTGTTGCCATGCAAAAATGGTATTTGCCTTGAAGTCACCCATATCTCTATGGTACTTCTTTAGTTTCTTTTTTTGAGTGTCCTTGTCGACTTTTTCAAGTCTTTTGTTGGTTTTATAATTAAACTCAATCATCTGTTGAGTGTCTTTTATTGGGTCTAGTTGTAGTTCTAGTTCATTAATCTTAGATATCAGGTGTGCCATTTTACGTTTCTTTCTCTGGAGAATGAGTTCTTGCAGTTTAAACCCAACTCCGGTGAAAAAATCGTACCATTCACGGATGGACCCTGCATCCTCAAGACCATCCTGTGGGATGACTTCCCACCTTAAACTTCTAATAATGATTTTATTCTTTATGTATTGCTCTAGAGTGCAAATATCCCACCAAGTTCTTACTTGTTTCTCTAAAGTATTGCCCAATACTGATATAATGTTATTATAATTCACTTGTGCGGTGGTGGGTTCATCATCGATAAATAATGCATCAATATCCAAGTTTCTGTTGTTCAAGAATCTCAAAGCATCCATAGCTGCTGAGAACAAAATCAATAACAACTCAAAAAGAGTGCTAATGTAGCCCTTCCTTCAATATTTTAGCACAGCTCAGCGCTCAGAATAGCACAATTGAGATAAATTTGCAACAGATCGTCAGATAAATAAAATAAAATTGCAGCAGCTACTTAAAAACGACAATATTTCAAACAGAACATTAAAACAAAAAACGTTTTAAAACACCAAAAGTCCCAAAGTCTAGTGTAAAACTGTAGCAGCGCTACTTCCAAACTGGCATCCGGAACACTTCTATATATCAATAAAATATAGGAAATCAGATGATAGTGCAGGTGGATGCAATAAACAGGCAAAGTCCTTCAATCAGTGCTCCTTTCACCAAGGGGGCGTTCACCACGTGGGGGGTATTAACTCCCCTTTTGGGGATGCACTCACCACAAATATGGAAATTCAGAGCCTGGATTATATATCCGTGTATGTCCTGGGAGATGCACTTTCCACCAGCTGGTAAGTTTTGGGTGTTCAATCAAACCGTAAGCACATATAATGGAAAAAACTCATATAGTGTAATATAGTTTAAATCAAGTTTATTAAGCCCCAACACATCCCCTTATAAAATGTGCGTACCACAGTATAACAGTAACAAGCAAATAGTGTCAGTACTGTGCCTGTATGCCTCTCCTGGACGGACAGTGCAGTTGTTGTTGCTTCACCACTCTCCTGTTCCTGGTCCCAGGCGTCTAATTGCGCCCCCGCACACGTGATAATACCCAATCCCGGTTAGGGGATGAGATAGACACCACCGCTGTTCGGGCCAAAGTTGAGACAGCTAATCTACAGTCAGGCCTTGTACACACGAGGGAATAAATCCGCTGAACATGGTCCGACGGACCATTTCAGCCGAAAAATCCGCTCGTGTGTAGGGGCAAACGGACCGTTCTGGCCGGATTCCTCCGGCGGAAAAATTTCAAAGCATGTTTTGAAATTTTTCCGCCGGATAGCTGCCCGTCAGATATGTCCGCTGGTTAGTACGGCAAACCAGCGGACATATCTGTCCGCACATGCGTCGTATCCTGTGAATGGATCCGACGCATGCGCGCGGAAGTGTTTACTTCCTGGTGCGGTGACGTGGCGGCGTCAACGTCACTGCCACGTCACTGCGCTGTCCGCCGGCGGGGAATTTGATCCGATGGTGTGTACAGCCGGGGACCGTTTACAGCGGATAAATCCCATCGTGTGTACAAGGCCTCACTGTCATATTGAGAACAGATGACTGACTTGGCCTGATGTAAACATAGCAGTGCGCGCTCGTGAATAGCAGCACATCTGCCATATTAGCCCAGACAAAACAATACATTAGGAATATGGATAAAATATGCAACAGTTATTCCTAACTATAGAATAATCTGATTAAGCATACATCTCCTAGTGACATTGTATATATCTACCATAAGACATTGTGCATTTATATAATAAAACAACCCATATAATCATAAAATAATAAAATCAGTAACATAGATTTCCACTGTGTATCAATTTCAATTTTATTTTATTTTATTTTATTTATCTGACGATCTGTTGCAAAATTATCTCAATTGTGCTATTCTGAGCGCTGAGCTTTGCTAAAATATTGAAGGAAGGGCTACATTAGCACTCTTTTTGAGGAGATTGTGCTAGCTGCAGTGTTCTAACGTGTTGTATTGCCTGTGTGCTGTTTAGTTTACACCTAAACGTACTCGATGTTTACTGCACGTTTGCTGTTTAATAGCACCTAAACACATTTGCTGTTACTGCACGTGTGCTGTTTAACCACTTAAGACCCGGACACATATGCTGCTAAATGACCCAAGGTGTTTTTACAATTCGGCGCTGCATCGCTTTAACAGACAATTGCACGGTCGTGCGACGTGGCTCCCAAACAAAATTCACATCCTTTTCTTCCCACAAATAGAGCTTTCTTTTGGTGGTATTTGATCGCCTCTGCGATTTTTATTTTTTGCGCTATAAACTAAAATAGAGCAACAATTTTGAAAAAAATCACAATTTTTTACTTTTTGTTATAAAAAAAAATCAAATAAATTAAATTTTAGTAAAACATTTAGGCCAAAATTAATTCAGCCACATGTCTTTAGTAAAAAAAAATCGCAATAAAAAAAAATAGCTACCTAGCGGGAACAGCGACACTAATACAGCGATCAGAAAAATGATCGCTTAGTGACGCTGGCAATAGGGAGTGAAAAGGTTAACTAGGGCAGTGATCAGGGGGTTAAAACTTTATTAGGGGGGGTACGGGGGCTATCCTGAACCTAACACTAACTAACTTTCACACTGCCTGTCACACTGACACTAAATGCAGTGATTAGAACACTGCATTCAGTGACACTGTGACAGGGGGGTGGGGGGGTGATCACAAGGGGTTAATGTGCCTATGTGTGTGTTTGTTAGTGTTGTGTTGGTGCACACTTACTGTGGATGTCTTCTCTCATCAGCAGCGGTGGGAAACACCGCTGCGATGAGAGATGACATAATTTCCTCCTCCTGTGAAAAACACAGGAGGAGGAAGTGACAAGAAGAGGAAGTGCTCCCATTGGATCGCGGGGGGGGTGAAAAAAAACGGACATCCGCCCGCTCGGCGGCAATCGCTCCCAGAGCCAGGGGGACCGCCGCACGCCGCGGAGGGGGTCCCGATCGGACCCCCGAACCGCACAAAGGCGAGGACGTAAATATACGCCCTTGTGCCTGTACGAGCCATGTTGTGGACGTACATAGGTGTGCAGCGGTCCTTAAGTGGTTAATAGCACCTAAACGCATTTTCTGTAATTGAACTTGTGCTGTTTAATAGCACCTAAACGCATTTGCTTTTACTGCATGTGTGCTATATAATAGCACCTAAACGCATTTGCTGTTACTGCACGTGTGTGGTTTAATAGCACCTAAACACATTTTCTGTTACTGCACGTTTGCTGTTTAATAGCACCTAAACGCAGTTGCTATAACTGCACGTTTGCTGTTTAATAGCACCTAAACGCTTTTTGCTGTTACTGCACGTGTGTTGTTTAATAGCACCTAAATGCATTTTCTGTTACTGCACGTTTGCTGTTTAATAGCACCTAAACACATTTGCTGTTACTGCACGTGTGTGGTTTAATAGCACCTAAACGCATTTTCTGTTACTGCATGTTTGCTGTTTAATAGCACCTAAATGCATTTGCTGTTACTGCACGTGTGTTGTTTAATAGCACCTAAATGCATTTTCTGTTACTGCACGTTTGCTGTTTAATAGCACCTAAAAGCATTTGCTGTTACTGCACGTGTGTGGTTTAATAGCACCTAAACGCATTTTCTGTTACTGCACGTTTGCTGTTTAATAGCACCTAAACGCAGTTGCTATAACTGCACGTTTGCTGTTTAATAGCACCTAAACGCATTTGCTGTTACTGCAAGTGTGTTGTTTAATAGCACCTAAATGCATTTTCTGTTACTGCATGTTTGCTGTTTAATAGCACCTAAACGCATTTGCTGTTACTGCATGTGTGTGGTTTAATAGCACCTAAACGCATTCCCTAATGTAAAGCGTTGCGTAAACGGTTGGCGCTATATAAATCCTGTATAATAATAATAATAATTTTCTGTTACTGCACGTTTGCTGTTTAATAGCACCTAAACACAGTTGCTGTAACTGCACGTTTGCTATTTAATAGCACCTAAATGCATTTGCTGTTACTGTATGTTTGCTGTTTAATAGCACCTAAACACAGTTGCTGTAACTGCACGTGTGTTTAATAGCACCTTAACGCATTTTCTGTTACTGCGCGTTTGCTGTTTAATAGCACCTAAACGCAGTTGCTGTAACTGCACGTTTGCTGTTTAATAGCACCTAAACGCATTTTCTGTTACTGCATGTGTGTGGTTTAATAGCACCTAAACGCATTTTCTGTTACTGCATGTTTGCTGTTTAATAGCACCTAAACACAGTTGCTGTTACTGCACGTGTGTGGTTTAATAGCACCTAAACGCATTTTCTGTTACTGCACGTTTGCTGTTTAATAGCACCTAAAACCAGTTGCTATAACTGCACGTTTGCTGTTTAATAGCACCTAAACGCATTTGCTGTTACTGCACGTGTGTTGTTTAATAGCACTTAAATGCATTTTCTGTTACTGCATGTTTGCTGTTTAATAGCACCTAAACACATTTTCTGTTACTGCATGTGTGTGGTTTAATAGCACCTAAACGCATTCCCTAATGTAAAGCGTTGCGTAAATGGTTGGCGCTATATAAATCCTGTATAATAATAATAATAATTTTCTGTTACTGCACGTTTGCTGTTTAATAGCACCTAAACACAGTTGCTGTAACTGCACGTTTGCTGTTTAATAGCACCTAAATGCATTTGCTGTTACTGTATGTTTGCTGTTTAATAGCACTTAAACACAGTTGCTGTAACTGCACGTGTGTTTAATAGCACCTTAACGCATTTTCTGTTACTGCGCGTTTGCTGTTTAATAGCACCTAAACGCAGTTGCTGTAACTGCACGTTTGCTGTTTAATGGCACCTAAACGCATTTTCTGTTACTGCATGTGTGTGGTTTAATAGCACCTAAACGCATTTTCTGTTACTGCATGTTTGCTGTTTAATAGCACCTAAACACAGTTGCTGTAACTGCACGTTTGCTGTTTAATAGCACCTAAACGCATTTGCTGTTACTGCACATGTGTTGTTTAATAGCACCTAAATGCATTTTCTGTTACTGTATGTTTGCTGTTTAATAGCACCTAAACGCAGTTGCTGTAACTGCACGTGTGTTTCATAGCACCTTAATGCATTTTCTGTTACTGCACATTTGCTGTTTAATAGCACCCAAACTCAGTTGCTGTAACTGCACGTTTGCTGTTTAATAGCACCTAAACGCATTTTCTGTTACGGCACGTTTGCTGTTTAATAGCACCTAAACACATTTTCTGTTACTTCATGTTTGCTGTTTAATAGCACCTAAACGCAGTTATTGTAACTGCACGTTTGCTGTTTAATAGCACCTAAACACATATGCTATAACTGCACGTTTGCTGTTTAATAGCACCAAAACGCATTTGCTGTTATTGTAAGTGTGTTGCTTAATAGCATCTAAATGCATTTTCTGTTACTGCACTTTGCTGTTTATTAGCACCTAAACCCAGTTGCTATAACTGCACATTTGCTGTTTTATAGCACCTAAACGCTTTTGCTGTTACTGCACCTGTGTTGTTTAATAGCACCTAAACGCATTTTCTGTTACTGCACGTTTGCTGTTTAATAGCACCTAAACACAGTTGCTGTAACTGCACGTTTGCTGTTTAATAGCACCTAAACGCATTTGCTGTTACTGCACATGTGTTGTTTAATAGCACCTAAATGCAGTTTCTGTTACTGCACGTTTGCTGTTTAATAGCACCTAAACGCATTTGCTGTTACTGCATGTATGTGGTTTAATAGCACCTAAACGCATTTTCTGTTACTGTATGTTTGCTGTTTAATAGCACCTAAACACAGTTGCTGTAACTGCACGTTTGCTGTTTAATAGCACCTAAACGCATTTGCTGTTACTGCACGTGTGTTGTTTAATAGCACCTAAATGCATTTTCTGTTACTGTAAGTTTGCTGTTTAATAGCATCTAAACACAGTTGCTGTAACTGCATGTTTGCTGTTTAATAGCACCTAAACGCATTTGCTGTTACTGTAAGTGTGTGGTTTAATAGCACCTAAACGCATTTTCTGTTACTGCATGTTTGCTGTTTAATAGCACCTAAACGCAGTTGTTGTAACTGCACGTTTGCTGTTTAATAGCACCTAAACGCATTAGCTGTTACTGCACGTGTGTGGTTTAATAGCATCTAAACGCATTTTCTGTTACTGCACTTTGCTGTTTAATAGCACCTAAACACAGTTGCCATAACTGCACGTTTGCTGTTTTATAGCACCTAAACGCATTTGCTGTTACTGTACGTGTGTTTAATAGCACCTAAACACATTTTCTGTTACTGCACGTTTGCTGTTTAATAGCACATAAACGCATTTGCTGTAACTGCACGTTTGTTGGTTAATAGCACCTAAACGCATTTGCTGTTACTGCACATGTGTTGTTTAATAGCACCTAAATGCAGTTTCTGTTACTGCACGTTTGCTGTTTAATAGCACCTAAACGCATTTGCTGTTACTGCATGTATGTGGTTTAATAGCACCTAAACGCATTTTCTGTTACTGTATGTTTGCTGTTTAATAGCACCTAAACACAGTTGCTGTAACTGCACGTTTGCTGTTTAATAGCACCTAAACGCATTTGCTGTTACTGCACGTGTGTTGTTTAATAGCACCTAAATGCATTTTCTGTTACTGTAAGTTTGCTGTTTAATAGCATCTAAACACAGTTGCTGTAACTGCATGTTTGCTGTTTAATAGCACCTAAACGCATTTGCTGTTACTGTAAGTGTGTGGTTTAATAGCACCTAAACGCATTTTCTGTTACTGCATGTTTGCTGTTTAATAGCACCTAAACGCAGTTGTTGTAACTGCACGTTTGCTGTTTAATAGCACCTAAACGCATTAGCTGTTACTGCACGTGTGTTGTTTAATAGCATCTAAACGCATTTTCTGTTACTGCACTTTGCTGTTTAATAGCACCTAAACACAGTTGCCATAACTGCACGTTTGCTGTTTTATAGCACCTAAACGCATTTGCTGTTACTGTACGTGTGTTTAATAGCACCTAAACACATTTTCTGTTACTGCACGTTTGCTGTTTAATAGCACATAAACGCATTTGCTGTAACTGCACGTTTGTTGGTCAATAGCACCTAAACGCATTTGCTGTTACTGCACATGTGTTGTTTAATAGCACCTAAATGCAGTTTCTGTTACTGCACGTGTGTTGTTTAATAGCACCTAAACGCATTTTCTGTTACTGCACGTTTGCTGTTTAATAGCACCTAAACACAGTTGCTGTAACTGCACGTTTGCTGTTTATAAGCACCTAAACGCATTTGCTGTTACTGCATGTGTGTTGTTTAATAGCACCTAAATGTATTTTCTGTTACTGTATGTTTGCTGTTTTATAGCACCTAAACGCAGTTGCTGTTACTGCACTTGTGCTGTATATTTTTTACTTAAACCTACTTGGAGTTTACTGCACTTGTCCTCTCCAGTTTGTACCTAAAGGTACAAGGTGTGTGTATTGATTTTGTCCTGTGCAGGCCATTAAAATTTCTGGAAGGACAACAAAGAGAGGCAGAGAGTCACGAGGGCAAGCAGGCTCTGCATCTAGAGGCAACGCTGGTGGTGGACATGGTGCATCCTCTTCAGCACGTAGCTGTGGCCGCTCGTCCTTCTTTTCGGGAGCTGGCCGTGTTGAGCCTCAACATGCAGAGAAATTAGTAGAGTGGATGACCAATCCTTCCTCATCCTCCTCATCCTCTCTCACCCAGGCTGAGCTTAGTTTGTCTGCAAAGCAGCTGCCAAGGTGTCCTCTTGCCTCTGCACATTGGCATCACACAATCCTTCCCTAGTCCCACCATGTCCTCCTGAGGAGTCCCCCAAACTGTTTCAACACAGTGTTGGGTACATGCTGCATGAAGATGCGCAGCGTTTTGAAGGCTCCGATGATGGAACACAGATAGAGGAAGGCATTGATGTGAGCCCAGAGAGAGGGGGTGCCCGAGAGGGACAGCAATCTGGCAGTGATGTTCCCCCAGCTGGAGCATACTGCCAGGATTTCGACAGTGATGAGGAGGAAGGGGATGGTGAGGTCACTAACTCTACGTGGGTGCCTGATAGGAGAGAGGAGGAGGAAGAGTAGGAGGAGGAGGAGGAGGGCGAGGCACAGGCACATCTCCAAAGAGGCTATGCCTGTGCAGGGCACTGCTGTGTCTCAACGTTACTGCAAAAGTTCTTTGGTGTGGGCCTTTTTTGAGACATGTGCACCGTTGCTATTTGCAACATATGTCTCAAGCTTATCTCTCGTGGCCAAAACATCACTCGCTTAGGCACTAGTGTTGAGCGGAATACGCCATATTCTATTTCGCGATATTGCGCGAATATATAGAAGAATATTCGCGAATATTCGCTAATATCGAATATTCGTGATATTTTTTGCATTCAGTGACACTGTGACAGGGGGTGGGGGGGTGATCACAAGGGGTTAATGTTCCTATGTGTGTGTGTGTCAGTGTTGTGTTGGTGCACACTTACTGTGGATGTCTTCTCTCATCAGCAGCGGTGGGAAACACCGCTGCGATGAGAGATGACATAATTCGTAATGCGATGACATAATTCGTAATGCGAATTTTTCGGCAACATAAAAGGATCGCCTCAGCTACTCGGCCCAGGGTCTCTAATCATACCAGCAATGCTTTTAGACGTCGATGGAGATCACTAGGATGTGATCTGTTTTAAAAATAAATTTGAAAAAATAGCGTATGCGAATATTCGTGAGCAACACTATTAGGCACCACATGCTTGACCAGACATATGTCGACCTGACATGCAGCAAGCATACCAGAAAGACCCACACCAAGGAACCAAGCGGACCTCCCCTTGCCCCTCATCAGCTGGGACCTCCAACCCCACTAGACCCTCAGTCCTCTCTGAAGCCTGCACTGATTGGACTGAAGGTGTAGAAATAGGCATGTCACAACCTAGTAGTACATGCGGACAATCTACTGATAGTACCAGACAAATTTCCCTGCCCCAGCTGCTGCAGCGCCGAAAGAAGTACTCTCCCAACCATCTACATGCCCAGCAGTTGAATGCTAGCTTAACGAAATTGCTAGCACTTCAACTGCTACTTTTTCAGTTGGTAGATTTTGCCCCCTTCTGTGAGTTTGTGAAATGTGCGGTACCTCAGTGGCAAGTTCCCAAATGCCACTTTTCTCACGGAAGGCGATTCCGGCTCTCTACCGGGAGTGGTAAGGTGCATATGACAGGAACGTTTCCTCTCTTTCACGGCGCATTGGGTGACTCTGCTGGCAGCTGGGAAGGACGCAGGGCAAGGTACAGTAGTGTTGGAGGTTGTTCCGCAACTATGCCTCCAAAACACTACTACTGGTTGTGACACACCTCTCTCCTCCACCCCCTCCTCTTCTTCCTCTGTGGCCTCTTCCTGTGCTGATGTCTCCTCGGAAGCAGCTGTGCTCCAAAGGCGTACAAGGGGCTACGCAGGAACACAGGCCAAGAGATGCCATGCGGTTCTAGAGCTGGTGTGCTTGGGAGACAGGAGCCACACTGGGGCCGAGGTTCTGTCAGCTCTGCAGGGCAGGCTCAGAGGTGGTTGACGCCATGCCAGCTTAAGCCTGGAATGGTGGTTAGCGACAATGGCACCAACCTCCTCTCTGCCCTGCAACAGGGAAAACTGACCCATGTGCCCTGTTTTGCACATGTCCTGAATTTGGTGGTGCAGCGTTTCTTGGGCAGGTACTCGGGCTTACAGGATGTCCTGAAGCAGGCCAGGAAAGTCTGTGTGCATTTCCGGAGGTCATATAAAAGTGATCGTGGGTGACGTCATACGTAGCCCCTCCCCCTCATACGCCTTCACCTTCTCTACCCCACGCTGAGGATATCCCGCCCATAGGAACGCGTACGAGGGGGAGGGGCTATGTATGACGTCACCCACGATCGCCACCTCACGTGTGATCAGAGCTGCTGGATGCCAAGTTCTGTTATATGCTTATACCTAGCACTCGGCGGAGAGTGCCACAGAATGTGAGTTTGTTTTTAATCTTTTAATAAATTGCTGGTTTGGCTTCAGAGAGCACTAGGTCTCCTCTCTTCTTTTTGCATATACCCTGATTGCCTTACCATTTCCTGGGTCTGCTGTTGTGCCATTGAGCTGCCATACCCGCTGCTGTCCCTCTGTGAACAGGACTTTGTTTATACCATGCCCTGTGACCTATTGTAGGTCTAATCGTTAAGGTGAGAGGCCATCCGTACTGTCTGGTGGAGGTTCTTTCCTTGGGTTTTTTTCACTCTCGATTTTGCACCTACCTGTGAATCCGTTGGATTTCTCATCTGCACATGTGCACTTTATGGACTATATTTGTTATCATCACGATGTTGACATTATCACTGTACTTTTAATTATTCACTGTGTTTAATTTTTGTGATTGCGCTGCACTATTATTATTACAATTTCTGCTGGGGTGTTTTATTTGAATTTACCTTAAGTGCTAGCTAGCAAGCTTTAGTTTTAATTTAATTACATTATTGTTGTTTTTCCAGCGCTAAATAATTTTTATTTATTTTTCTCTATTTTCCCGTTGGGATTCTCAGCTGTTTTCCTTGACGGGAAAACTGCTAGGGTGCATACACGTGGCTGGGATTCCTGGCCAAATGCTCTCCTGGCAGTTTTCTTACTGGGAAAACCGGTCGTGTGTATGAGGCTTCAGGCTTGTGTATGTGTAAAATCGTCTGTTGGGGAAAATGTACTGCCTCCAGGTCTTCACATAAGGTCACCAAGAGATCACATTCAGTAAGGCAAAGTATTTGGCCGTAACATATATTGAACCCAACAAGGAACGCCAACCTGGTGTAAAATCCGCAGAATAATGACAGTGGCTGATCGGCAAATGTTAAATAAATGGATTTCTTTTTTTTTCACAAAGGAAGAAAGAATCCTATCCAAAAATTGTGATACAGGAATGAAAAAAGAGTCTCTACCTGATACAATTAGATGTCCAGGGGGATTTTCTCTATCCTTGTGGACTTTGGGAAGCGTATATAGGACCGGTGTCACATTTGAGTTGAGTTGAGTTGAGGTGCACTTTCTATAGCGTGGTCAATTACCCCGAAGGATCCCGACACGCTGGCGACGTCCCTGGGTAAACCCAGGGACAAGTGGACAACAAGATGGTACGACTTGGACTGATGTTCCCGCTCGGATGTTACACTCAGGCCAACTGACGCCTTAAGCCGGGTAGGCTTGATGGAATAGCCATGTTTTTAAACTCCGGCGAAAGGCCGCCAGTGATGCCGCCTCCTGGATGTCCTCCGGGAGGGAGTTCCACAGCATGACACCCTGGTGGGAGAAGGACCTGCCACCCCGACGAGTTTTCTTAGGCACCGGTATGCTTAGGAGGCATTTCCTGCTAGATCGCAGAGTTCTTCCCGGGGCTCTCTTGAGGAACCTTCTCCGCAGGTAGCCAGGGGCTATGCCTTTCAAGATCTTATACATAAGGCAGCCAGCTTTGAACAGAGAGCGTTGAACAACGGGCAGCCAATGCAAGGCTTTCCGGGCAGGGGTGATATGTTCCCTCAAGGGGACACCCGTGAGTAACCTTGCCGCTGCATTCTGAACAAGCTGCAACCTGCGGGTGGATTTCCTTGGTAATCCTAGATAAAGAGAATTACAGTAGTCTAGGCGACTACCGATCGTGGCGCAGACCACGGTCTTTTTATCTGGTGGCTCCAGGTACTTAAAAAGCACCCGAAGTAGCTTGAGCTGCCAGTGGCATGAGCTGGCAACCCTGCTTATCTGCGGTTCCAGAGTCAATCTGGAGTCCAGGATGAAACCCAAGTCCCGCACCTGGGTACCAACCACCGGTGGGGCGCCAAAAGAGGCGGGCCATGGGGGGAGGTTAGGTGGACAGGACAAGTCGCTGAAGATGATACCCTCAGTCTTGTCTCCATTCAGTTTTAAAGAATTGGAGGCCATCCATGTGTTGACATCCTCCAGACAGGAAGCCAGTATGAGACTGGGAGTCTGGTTCCTGGGCAACCTCAGATAAATCTGGGTGTCGTCTGCATACACTTGATACTGGACTTTATGGGTCTGGATGACATCAGTCAGTGGCTTCATATAGATGTTAAAGAGTAGGGGCGACAAGGCCGAGCCCTGAGGCACCCCACAAACCAGGGCTGAGTTGGTGGAATAATGAGGGCCAAGTTTGATCTTTTGCACTCTGCCCTGGAGAAATGATGCCACCCATGTCAACGCTGCGCCATCCATGCCCAAAACAGATTGCATACGTCGTAGTAAAATCGTGTGATTGATGGTATCAAAAGCAGCCGACAAGTCCAGCAAAACCAAAACTACCGAATCTCCATCGTCCAGGCTATTGAGGACATCGTCATAAACACATAGAAGACTTGTCTCTGTACCACGCCCCGGGGCGGAATCCAGACTGGTGTTCATCCAGAATGTTAAAGGACTCCAGATAACTCTGCAACTGGATCACCACCAGTTTTTCCATGATCTTGGCCAGGAACGGTAGGTTAGAAATAGGCCGATAGCTGCCCAAGACAAGGGGGTCCAAGGAGGGCTTTTTCAGCAGAGCAGAAACTACTGCCTGCTTTAGGCTCTCCGGGACCACACCCGTCAGGAAACAGCTATTGACTACATCCCGTATAAACGGGGCAAGGAGCTCAGCGGCCTCCTTGATCATAGTGGCCGGGCAGACATCCAGGGGGGAGGACGACGGCTTCAAAGAAGTTATCACCTCAACCACCTGGGAGACCGTCACCATCTGAAAGCAGGAGAGCCCCGGGGGCCGACCCGGAGTAGCCGGACGCCTCTTGGGCAATAGCGGGCGAGATGATATTATCTCTAATGTTCTCAATCTTAGAGATAAAGAAGTCGGCGAGCTCCTGGCACCAATCCTGCGACTCCATAGGAGTTGGTTTGGTAGCCAGGGGCTGGGAGAGCTCAGATGTTATCTTGAAGAGCTCAGCAGTGCTGTTAGAGGCCTCCCGGATTCTTTCTGTGAAGAAGCACTTTTTGGCCTGCTTGATGGCTCTCTTGTAACCATTGAGAGCCTCAAGATAGAGCTTTTTGTCCAAGTCAGTTGTCGACTTACGCCAGCGTTTCTCCCTGGCACGAGTGGTCTGCTTGAGGAGCCTAAGCTCCTCAGTAAACCACTGTGGATTTTTTCCTAGGGGACGGGGGTTAGATCTTAACTTCCGGGGTGCCACGCTATCAAGTGCACCCTCCAGAGCCAACTCCAACAGCGCTAATTTAGCACTGGGGTCGGTCAACCCAACAAAACCAGTTGCCCGTAACCTCTCACCCACCAAGGTCACGAAAGTCCCCGGACACACTCTACGGAGATTCCGGGAGTAAATCCTGGGACCCGATCTGTCTGGGATATGAGGCCTCTTTTTTTGAGGCCTTATAACGGAGAATGGGATGTAGCTGTGGTCCGACCAAGGGACAACCATGGTAGGGCCACAGACTAGAGGGGCTTCGTGGTTCAAAACCCAATCCAGGGTGTGGCCGGCCCGATGGGTGGGGCCGGTAACCAATTGGTGAAATCCCAAATCTCTCAGGCCTGTAATTGTGTCTTGGGTGAGGGGGTTGGTGGAATCTTCCCCCCATAGATTGATATCACCCAATATACAGGCCTGTTTACCGGACATAGCCAGATGGGATGCTAGCTCCGTTATATCCATAAACAGAGTGGGTCTGTGATTGGGGGGGCTGTAGATCACTGCAAGGCCTATGGTATTATTAGGAGCCAATTCCCAGTTGACTATAAGGGATTCAAAGGAGCCAAAGACTCTGTCCTGACAGGTGGCAGGGCAGATCCTCAGCTCCTTTTTAAAGATGATGCCCACTCCTCCCCCCATCCCCACCGGTCTGTTACAGCATAAAATAGCGTAGTTGGGGGGAACGAGCTCATGCAGGACAGGTGCATGGTGGTCCTGGAGCCAGGTCTCTGTGAGGAGGAGGAGGTCGAGGTTATCCTCAGTGATGAGATCCCGAATCTGGGTGGCATTAGCCACCGCAGATCTACAGGCTCTCCATCGCAGATTGCTCCGGGGAGTAACGTTCCGTCGCCGCCATCTTGCTACACCCCACACCATGGCACAGTAATGATAGAGTGAGAAGGGGGCAAGCGGACAACTTGTTTCACCCACCAGAGTTTTAGATTTCACAGTTATTTTCAACACAAAACGGATCTTTTATGCTTAAATACAGTGTTTGGAAATCCGACGGATTGTTTACATGTTAAATCTTTAAACAGGAAGCAAACATGCTGACCTTACATGGTTGCTAATGTGACAGAGCACCTCTGATTTTCACATTTAACATGTAAACAGTCTGTCGGATTTAAAAACACTGGGGTAGATTCACATACACTTAATATTCCGCTGCGTAATCGAAATACTCTACGCTTCCGTATTTGACCAGGCTCTACACCGAATTCAGATAGATTTTTGCCCGTACGCTACGGCTGTGTAGTCTATTTTTCGCCACGTATTCGAAATACGCGATTAGGGGGCGTGAAGCATTTAAATTAAGCGCGTCCCCGCGGTGAGCGAACTGCGCATGCTCTGTTCAGGAATTTCCCGCCGTGCATTGCGCAAAATCACGTCGTTACGTCATTCGTTGTTTGAGTAGCGACGTTTACGAACATTCCTATTCCCGGAACGACTTACGTTAAAAAATATAAAAGACGTCGGAAGACGTTGAAATTCGACGCGGGAACGATGGCCATACTTAACATGGGCTGTCTAATATTAGAGGAGCAAAAAGCTGGTATAGTGATACGCAAAAAAAAGATGACTAAAGGTGCCGTAAGAGATTGCGTTTGAAGTGCGAAATTTCGTGTATTGCAGGCAAAAGCTCATTAGCATACCCTGACGGCGAAAAACAACAGGAAGTCCACCCAGTGGCCCCAATTTTATTGCAGCGTAGATCTAAAGGCGTACTAACACGTAATCCAGTCGAATTGAAGCCCGCAGCCGTCTTTTCATGGTTTGAGGTTTTCGACTAGCTAAAAAACGCCCGTAAGTCGAAAGTACTCCAGTCTAACACCAGTTAGACAGGCGTAATCGCTCTCTGAATCTGGGCCACTGTATTTAAGCATATAAGCTCTGTTTTGTGTTGAAAATAACTGTGAAATCTAAAACTCTGATGGGTGTAACAAGATGTCCACCTGCCCCCTTCATACTCTATCATTACTGTGCAATGGTGTGGGGTGTAGCAAGATGGTGGGAGAGAACGTCACTTCCAGAGCAATCTGTGATGGGGAGCAGAATGTGACACTACACTGGAATCCTTGGATGGACGGGCAACAAAAATCCATATAAATCAGGTGTGATAGTCCTCTCTTTTAGCACTTATTTGAGGACCACCTCTAGTTGTTTATGTATGTTCCATAAAGCGTCACTAATTTTTTAAATACCCTGAGGTGCCGTACACACGGCAGAGAACCTCGACGGGCAGAACACATCGTTCCGCCCGTCGAGGTTCTCTCCCGGCCGTCGGATTCGGCGACCCGCCCGTCAGGAATGGCAACCAGCCATTCTTCCAGGCGGGCCGTCGAGGAAATAGAGAGCGTGCTCTCTATTTCGGCTCGACGGGCTTCCCGACGGGAAGCTCGCTGAGACCGTACACACGGCCGAGGTCCTCGCTGGAATGTGCATTCCAGCGAGGTTCTCGCTGATTTTCAGCGAGAACCTCGGCCGTGTGTACGGGGCCTGAGATAGAATACTTTCATTAAGTACCACTTAAAGCATACTGTAGAAACCAAACACTGAGAGATATGTTAGTACATTCTGAACGTTAAAGTAAAAAAAAAGGAGAAAATAACATTTTTAGGAACCAAGAAAAATGGATCGTTTCCACGTCTTAGTTGTGTGCAGTGCAAACTAATGAAGAAAGAGGATAGCTTCATACACCATAAAATCTAAAATAAATACTGTATTATATCCACGGTTACCATACATGTCAAACCTCATATGTAGTATATGTTTTGATTTGTCCATGTAGATTGATATATGTGGGGGAAACTACCCAAAAAATTAAGGATCATATATCACAGCATTGATCGTCTATTAGGAATACAAAAACAAAACTGTGCCTAAGCATTATATGAAACATGGTCATAAGGACACAGATTTGTAATTTATTATTTTGGAAGAAGTTGGTACAGATAAAAGGGGAGGAGATAGACTCCAAAAATGTAAACAGAGAGAAGTTTGGCGGATAAAACAACTGAATTCTTTGAATTCCCAATGGTTTAAATAAGGACTATGACTTGTATTTATTGTTGTAAACAGATGTGGGCAATATCTAAGTATATGAATGTATCTTTTTGTAGGATCTTTATAGATATCATGTTGTCTTTTTAGAATGAAGAGAGATGATTTTTGAAAATTGGGCTGTGTATGCTGCACAAGTGCAATCTAGAGATTCGATTGGAAACAATTTTGTATAGCTATACTAAGAGCAGGGTTTTACCCTTATACTGTTTCTTTAAATAGCAGAATATTTTCTCAATGTTGTTAGCCTATATAGGCCCCACAGGATAATAGTACTAGTTAGTTATACATTTTCTCAGTTTGGTGTGAATACGTCTTTGGGGATGTGAGCTTTTTTTTGTTGTTTGCACTTTTTTTTGTATTTTCTTGCATTTTTGCATCTATATTTGATTTTCTTATAATACTTTTCATATTAGGATTTTTTTTATATATATTGTGCAATGGTAAATAATATGTGAGAGGTATAATGTATGAAATGGATAATTGCGATATTGGTGAAGCGAAACACCTGTGCTCTCTTGAGTGGCTTACACGTATTGGCCAAAAAAAGTTGATCAGTATGTGGAACACTACACGCAACTTGATGAAGGACAGAGTTCCTGACCAAGCTGTGCAGTCTTGTATATGCATGAAGACTGAAGTAAAATTATTTTGAACAGAAACTGAGATTGCATCTCCAATTTTATATATACAGTATATATATATATATATATATATATATATATATATATACTGTATATATATATATATATCTATATATACAGTATCTCACAAAAGTAATTGCACCCCTCACATTTTTGTAAATATTTTATTATATCTATTCATGTGACAACACTGAAGAAATTACACTTTGCTACAATATAAAGTCGTGAGTGTACAGCTTGTATAACAGTGTAAATTTGCTGTCCCATCAAAATTACTCAACACGCAGCCATTAATATATACAAAATAGGTGCAACGCTAGTGCAATGTGACAAATCCTTAAATAAACAAGAATAATATGTGAACAATGTGAATCAATCAATTCATAAAACAAAGGAAGAATCTCCAAAGTGTTTCAGTCCATAGTATGATCAATGAAAACATGAATAGTGACCAAAAAACATTGAGAAAAAATAATGACAAAGGAAAACTAAATGCCCCATACACACAATCGGGCTTTAGCTCGACCAAAATCACATCGGAATTCCGAAGGAATTCAATCGGAGGAAAACATGAAACATGTTCTCTATGTAAACTCCGATGGAATTCATCTGAGTTTCCGATGGGGCTACACACGGTCAGAATTTCCAATAGAAAAAGCCTGTCTGACTTTTTCCATTGGAAATTCCAATCTTGTGTACGGGGCATAAGGCAGAGTCCTGTTAGTATTTTTATCTGTGAATTAGCAGATAACAAACACCCATCCATGTAGAGAGATGAAAAACTGCATGGAATATGTGCAATTCCACAACCAGATAAAAAGGATGGCCTGCTTACCAGATGGGGATGACTACTAAACAGCAGTCTCGTCCAACATAGGGAAATTGGTCTCCCCAAAACCCGTGCAATCTCTGGAACAGCCGCTAAACTCTAATAGTACTCATAAACAGAAGAAAGGAAAACTTCAATGCAGTATGTTATGATATAAAATGGATTTTAATAAAAATAATCGCACTTACAATGTTGCAATAAAATCAGGCGATGAACATGAAAACACAGCAAAGACGATGTATGCTCTTTAGCTACGCTTCACTTCCTGGTTAGTTGTTTTGCCTATCCACTTCCGGAAAGGAAGCATGTGATGACATCTCTGTCACAGGCTCCACCCTAATTATATTTATATATTTAATAAAAATTGAATATATAATTATATCACATTATATATATATATATATATATATATATATATATATATATATAATTACATACATATATAAATATTTTTTTTCTGGCGCAGCTTCAGGCTTTTTTTATTATCTATACACAGCCAATAATGTCTAAGCCACTGGCAACAAACGCGAATACACCCCCAAGTGAAAATGTCCAAACTGGGCTCAAAGTGTCAACATTTTGTGTGACCACCATTATTTTCCAGCACTACCTTAACCCTCTTGGGCAAAGAGTTTACCAGAGCTTCACAGGTTGCCGCTTGAGTCCTCCTCCACTCTTCCATGATGACATCATGGAGCTGGTGGAAGTTAGAGACCTTGTGCTCCTCCACCTTCCGTTTGAGGATGCCCCACAAATGCTCAATAGGGTTTAGGTCTGGAGACATGCTTGGCCAGTCCATCACCTTTACCCTCAGATTCTTTAGCAAGACAGTGGTCTTCTTGGAGGGGTGTTTGGGGGTCATTATCAAGTTGCAATACTGCCCGGCGGCCCAGTCTCCGAATGGAGGGGATCGTGCTCTGCTTCAGTATGTCACAGTACATGTTGGCATTCATGGTTCCCTCAATGAACTGTAGCTCCCAGTGCTGGCAGCACTCATGCAGCCCCAGACCATGACACTTCCACCACCATGTTTAACTGTAGGCAAGACACACTTGTATTTGTACTCCTCACTTGGTTGCCATCAAAAACTCTTGATACCATCTGAACCAAATAAGTTTATCTTAGTCTCATCAGACCACAGGACATGGTTCCAGTACTCCATATGCTTAGTCTGCTTGTCTTCAGCAAACTGTTTGTGGGATTTCTTGTGCATAATCTTTAGACGAGGCTTCCTTCTGTGACAACAAAAAAAAACAGAAAGGAGTGCAGCGCTAGAAATAGTTAACAATTAAATACATAGATCAAGTGATAATAAAGCTCATTGAGAAATGGGTTGAAAAGAGCTAATTGATAAATGTGATAAAGGATAGATCTCCATAAACTAATAAGTGATAAAGTCCAGTGCAAAAAATCCAACAATAATTCTTGTGCTGAAAAATTCTAAAGGTGATCAGGTGCGGTCCAATATGCTGTTAAAGGAGAAAGGATTTCCACAAATTCACCCGTGAGAAGACTGCCTGCTTACCACAAGGAGAGACTGCTTTGCATCAGTCTCATGAAGCATAGGGAAGTCCTGGTCTCTCTGGTCTCTGGTCTCTATGCCTCTCGACTTGTAGATCTCAGTACTGGGGTTGCAATTCAACAGTCCTTGCAATTAAAGTACTCCAAAACAGGCTTTCAGGCAGCCACTGCCAAGTCCTTTCAAAGTTTGTTTGTTCCCAGCTTCTCAAAGCTCTTTGCAGCACTTACTTGTTCAGCTTTACCATACACAGGCTCTGCTACACACTTCCACACTTTATGGAGATCTATCCTTTCTCACATTTATCAATTAGCTCTTTTCAACCCATTTCTCAATGAGCTTTATTATCACTTGATCTATGTATTTAATTGTTAACTATTTCTAGCGCTGCACTCCTTTCTGTTTTTTTTTGCTTTGTTGAATTGTTGTACACAATTTTTAGTGCCAGCAGCTCATTGATCTTACATTCACAGGTTAATTTTTTCAATTTTTAATTAGCGCAGCGTCAGCCTTTGGCTTTTTTTTCTGTGACAACAGCCATGTAGACCAAATTGATGCAGTGTACGGCGTATGGTCTGAATACTGACAGTTTGACCCTCCACCCTTTTAACATCTACAGCAATGCTGGTAGAACTCATATGTCTATTTCCCAAAGACAACCTCTGGATATGATTCTGAACATGTGCACACAACTTCTTTGGTCGACTATAGCGATGTCTGTTGTGAGTGGAACCTGTCCTGTTAAACCGATGTATGGTCACCGTGCTGAAGCTCAGTTGCGGGGTCTTGCCAATCTTCTTATAGCCCATGCCATCTTTATGTAGAGCAACAATTCATTTTTTTCATATCCTTAGAGAGTTCTTTGCCGTGAGGGTTCATGTTGAATTTCTAGTGACCAGTATGAGTGAGAGAGATAACACCTTAGACCTTGTAACAGTAACAAATCACATGACAATGGGGAGGGAAAATGTCTAATTGAACCCAATTTGGACATTTTTACTTGGGGGTGTACTCACTTTTGTTACCAGTGATTTAGACATTAAAGGCTGTGTGTTGAGTAATTTTAAGGGGACAGCTGTACAAGCTATACGCTTACTACTTTACACTGTAGCAAAGTGTTTTTTTTTGTGTTGTCACATGTAAATATATAATAAATTATTTACAAAAAATTGAGATACTGTGTGTATATATATATATATATATATATATTACTTCACAGGAGTGTTAGACAGCACACACTGTATGTCCCAGTGCCAGCAATCAAGCCTTCCTAAAGGCCATATATAAAGAAAAAGTCCATGGTTTGCTGTACTTAAAATGTATTACTTGTAACACATGTAATAAATTACACACTTTTAATGTTGTTACAAATAACAGTTTTGAGCTACAAAGCTTCCGCCCTTTTTCAGATGAGAACAAGATGTATACGGACATGATTCTCACCTCATTTTATATTGTTACATTTCACACCAGAAATCCATTAGGCATCAATTAACAAATTAATCAATACAAATTATCATAAATATTTTCATCCTAGATTCCAGAGAGATGGCTCAATGACGTAATCACGCTCCAATCAGATAGAACAAGTTCCATTTATCCTAGTATTAAAACATACAAATCCATTAACAAATATCCAGAAAAAATTAAGTTGTATATACATGATTCATATGATTTTTTTTTTATTGAAAATCAGGGATTTAGCTGTTTTTGCAGACTCAATACTGGTCACTTGGGATATTTCAAGTATACACCATAATACCCAGGGCTTTTTTCTCAGGGGGAACTTGGGGGAACTCAGTTACACCACCTTTGGCTCAGACACTTTGGTGCCTGCTCACCACAATCACTTGTAAACACAGAAGTCTGTTTTTTGTGTTTACAAGTGACAGCTCTGCACTCTGTGTTCAACCCCCCTGAACTCTGCACCCTGTATGTAATGCAATCCTGGTATTTAATGCCCCTTTAATACCCTTCTACTGTTTGTGAAATCTGAACAGGGTCATGGTTGAGTTCCTGCACCTATTTTCTGAGAAAAAAAACTCTGATAATACCACATTATTTGGTATAGAAGACTGTCGCCATCTTCTAATTGCATCACACTTATACAATACAACACAAATTGCTTTCTTGATGCAATTATTGTAAATTGTATTAGAGGAATATGTTTTCCTATTCAAAGAAACATACTATCTACAAATTAGGGACGTGGTGATGGTTTCTGATGTTGCACCCCCAAATGCAAACACCTTTGTTAATATGGTTGAAAAATATTTAATTTTTACCATTGTTTTGTTCAACAAAAATTTTAAATGTTGGTTCAGATTTTTGGATGATGTGTTCGCGATATGGGAGGGCGACGTGAACACTTTATCATTATTTAATACCTATATTAATTATTTAATACCTGGTATGGAGTTTAATATGACTTGTAGTCAAGAAAAAAAAGCCCTTCTTGGATACATGTATTAGTATGGTAAATGGGAGACTAAAGCCTTGTACACAATCCGATTGTTGGCAGGGGATTGTCTGATGACAGACTGTTGGCCTAAATTCCGACATTTAGTACACTCCTTTTGATAATTGTTGTCCAACTTTCAGCCAAAAAATGTTGGATGGCAGGCTAGTAAATTTTCAGTGGACAATGGTCTGTTGTCAAATTTTCGTATCATCTGTACAAAAGTCCATCACTCACACAAAAGTCCAAAGTACAAACGTGCATGTTCAGAATCAATGCTCACCAAACATGACATTAGAAGAAGGTGCCCAAAGGGTGGAGCTCAAGAGCTGAAATTCCACATAGTACGTCATTACTTTCTTGTCTGTTGCCCGACAATTGTGTGCCGTTAGTATGCAAGACAAAATCCAGGTACAGGCACTTTTGGCAAAAGTCTGAGGCTCGGTTGGCCAAAAATCGGATGGTGTGTACGAGGCTTAAGTAGTGATTTATACACAAAACTGACCGATTGTAATCAACTTTTGCATTTAAATCATTTACACCAAACTTGGGTATTTAAATCAATTCCTTAGAGTCAGCTAATTAGGGTAAAAAGAATTGTTGCTAATAGTGAAGAACGAGATAAATGTTTAGATGACATGGAAAATAAACTTGTTCAGAGGGGGTATCCCATAGAGACTATTAAGGAGGAAAGGAGAAATATGGCCAATCAAAAGAGAACTACTAGCATGATTAAAATATTACCAGTTGGGTCTCAATTCCATCCACATTCATTTTAACATACATAAAATTATATAAAAACTGGCATATATTAAAAGAACATTTTCCCCAAATCCCTGAATTTCATTAGCCTCCATTTTCATTGTATCGGAAAGGCAGAACCATACACAAAAAACAATAAAGTCATTAGGCGCTAAAACTAGCAGTCATTAAAGGAAATATATATATATATATATATTGTAGCAGAGCGTCCCAGAGAGAGCCTGGGAAAGTCCAGTTCGGGGTTTATACCTCTCCCAGGCTCCTCTCTTACACGTTCAGGGATCTCTGAGCCCTGATCCAGGTCAGGTGTTGGCCCTCTCCCCCAGGTCAATTTAAGCTCACCTGAGCTAACAGCCATTGCTCTGTCCTGGGAAACAGTGTGAATCTGTGAGAGCAAGGAGGTTGCTGAAAAACTGGTGAGAAGTTTGTGTTTGAGCTAACAAGCGATAGGCTTGTTTAGCTTAGTAGTTAGGACCTGCATATCGTGTAGTTAGAGCCGAGACACGGCTAGGTGTTTGTTTGGCTATTTTTGTTTTGTTTTCTGCACACTGCACAGCACCTGTAAATAGACTTTGTATAGCACCAATAAAACATCCCACTGTTGTTCACTGATCCTATGGACTTTGGTATCTGTGCCTGCTCACCCCAGGGAGCTTTTGTACCCGCTACCTATCCCCAGCTTACATATGGTGGAGAATGCGGGCAGCAATAGTAAGTTACTATTTAAAAGGCCAGTACCTAAAGTGACAACATGGAGGAAATCCTCAAACAAATGGTGCTATTCAATGCTGCACAACAGCAAGCAAACGCTGCACAACAGCAAAATAATGCTGCGCTGCAGCAAGCCAACGCTATCGCACAGGAGCAATCGCAGAGGCAGATTAGTGCTGTACAGGAGCAATCCTGAACAGCTTGCCACTGCTGCAGAAGCGGATAGGAAAACCCTGACTAAGGTTGCAGAAACGCTAGCACAGTGGGCACCTGCGGAAATCAAGGATATTAGAGACAAGCCTTCAGCCATCCATGTGGCTCGCTTTCTGTCTAAAATGACTACGGATGATGATCCAGAGGCCTTCCTGCTAACATTTGAACGGACCGCTGAGAGGGAAGGTTGGCCTAAAACCAAGTGGGCAGGACTGATCGCCCCCTTACTTTCTGCTGAATCGCAGAAGGCCTACTATGATCTGGAGTCGGCAGAAGCGGGAGACTATGAAAAGGTCAAGCAGGTAATTCTGGCGCGAGTCAGTGTCACCTTGGCCGTTCGAGCCCAACAGGTCCACAGCTGGTTCTTCCAAATTGAGAGGCCCCCAAGATCGCAGATGTTCGACCTTATCCACCTGTTGAGAAAATGGCTACAGCCGGAGTCCCTGTCTGCGCCACAAATAGTGGAGCGTGTGGTCATGGACCAATTCCTGAGGTCACTCCCAATTCCCCTGCAGAGGTGGGTGAGTCAAGGGGACCCCAAGTTGGCAGATAACTTGGTGGAACTCGTCGAAAGGTACTTTGCTGCAGAGAACCTGGTCACCACCCCAACAGCCGCACGGACTTTCCACCCAAAGCCACGGTCTCCCCAGGCAACCGGTAAGACTGTTCCAGGGGAAGTGGGTGGTAAGCATGGCAAGGAAATAGGGGGGAGGATGTTTGGTGCCAGGATGGAAGTTTGGCGTCCCAAGCAAGGGAAACCACTGCCTGTCAGCAAACCAACTTGGGGAAACATCAGGTGTTTTCGTTGCCAAGAGCTGGGACATGTTGCAGCAAATTGTCCTTTGACTGATGAACCAATGCAGTGTGATCTGTCTATTAGAAAGCAGTCTATGTTTGCTGCTGTTTCATGTGCTGCAGTGCCAAATGTGGGGAAACACATGTATCACATGACTGTTAATGATAAGCCTATTACGGCCTTACTGGACTCTGGAAGTCTGGTTACTTTGGTTACAGCTGAGATAGTTAAAACTGTGAATTTTCATGAAAAAAAAAGTTGCTGTGATCTGTGTACATGGGGATACCCGGGAGTATCCTATAGCCACAGTTCAGTTTAAAACTGGCTTAGGTACGGTGTCCCATGCGGTCGGACTTGTGCCCCACTTGGTGCATGAGGCCATCATTGGTAGGGACTTCCCTAAGTTTTGGGAGCTGTGGGATCGTCCCGACCCTGTCGCAGTACCTGACTCAGTCGCAGAGCCAGAGCTCCTGGCTACTTCCGATATTGTGGGTTCAGGGGACTCATCTCAGAGCTCTCCGAGTTTTCCTTTCTCGGTTATGGCAGGGGAGCTGGAGGAGCCTGAGGAAGTCCCCACAACCAGTAGAGCCGGACAGCCGTCTGCCGACTCGGAGCCTACGTTGGAGTTTACTGACCTCAATGTGCACAAGGAAAATTTTGGTACTGAGCAGAGAAAAGACCCTACCCTTGCCAGGGCCTGGGAAAATGTAATGGTGATTAATGATGTACCTGTCGATTCAGAGGATAGGCCCTGTTTTCCTTATTTCAGCAGCAATGATGATTTACTGTATCGTGTATGTAAAAAGAATGATGAAGTTATTGAACAGTTGGTGGTCCCTAAGCCTTATAGAAGGGTGGTGTTGGAACTTGCCCATGGGCACTTGCTAGGAGGCCATTTAGGGGTTGAGAAAACCACTGAAAGAGTGTTGCGCAGGTTTTACTGGCCTGGGATACAGAAAAATATTGAAAATTATTGTCAATCATGTCCGGTGTGTCAGATGTCAGCCCCCCAGCCCCACTTCCGAAGTCCTTTAGTGCCCTTGCCCATTATTGAAGTGCCCTTCGAGAGGATTGCCATGGACCTTGTGGGTCCGCTCCCCAAATCCGCCCGTGGTCATCAGCATATCCTCGTGATTATGGATTATGCTACCCGTTATCCTGAGGCCGTTCCCTTACGCGCCGCGTCTGCTAAAAATATTGCCAAAGAGCTGTTTATGGTGTTCAGTCGGGTTGGCATCCCTAAAGAAATCCTTACAGACCAGGGTACCCCATTTATGTCACGGATAACTAGGGAGCTGTGCAAGTTATTTAAGGTGACGCAGTTGCGAACCTCTGTGTATCATCCACAAACGGATGGCTTGGTGGAACGTTTCAATAAGACGTTAAAGGGCATGTTAAAAAAGGTTGTTGACAAAGATGGGAAAGACTGGGACTTCCTGATACCGTACCTGATGTTTGCTATCAGGGAGGTTCCCCAGTCCTCTACAGGGTACTCTCCATTTGAGTTGCTTTACGGGAGACACCCTCGGGGACTCTTGGACATAGCCAAGGAAACTTGGGAGGGGGAACAGACACCTCACAAAAGCATAATTAAGCATATCGCTCAAATGCAGGACAGGATTGCAGCAGTAATACCAGTGGTGAAAGAACATTTACTACAGGCACAAGCAGCCCAACAGAGAATATACAACCGGGGGGCCCAACTCCGTGTTTTCTCACCGGGTGACAGGGTCCTCGTATTAGTTCCCACTGTTGAGAGAAAGTTCCTGGCTAAGTGGCAGGGCCCCTTTGAAGTAATTGAAAGAGTTGGGGAAGTCAATTACAAGGTGTATCAACCAGGTAAAAGGAAGCCGGAACAGATTTACTACGTAAACCTGTTAAAGCCCTGGAAGGATAGACTGGCGTTAACTGCAAGGTCCCTCCCGGTAACGCCTAAGGGTACTGAATCCCCTCTGATCCCTGAGGTCACGATTCCGGACACCCTGTCATTTTCCCAAAAACAGGAAGCTAGAGAGTTCCTGATAAGAAATAGAGAGAAATTTTCAGAGTTGCCTGGCACGAGTTCGGAGGTTCAGCATGATATTGTTACTGAACCTGGGGTCCGTGTCAAGCTCAAACCGTACCGAATTCCTGAAGCGAGGAGAAAGGACATCAGTGCTGAAGTTAAAAGAATGTTGGAGCTAGATGTCATTGAGGAATCCAATAGTGATTGGTCGAGCCCCATCGTGTTAGTCCCAAAACCGGATGGCACCTGGAGGTTCTGTAATGACTTCAGGAAGCTTAATGCAGTGACAAAGTTTGACACGTACCCAATGCCCAGAGTAGATGAACTTATAGACCGACTTGGCAAGGCTCGCTATCTGACTACTTTGGACTTGACAAAAGGTTATTGGCAGATACCCCTGACTGCTAGTGCCAAAGAGAAGACTGCATTTGTGACCCCGGAGGGTTCCTTTCAATATAAAAAGATGCCTTTTGGGTTGCAAAATGCCCCTGCGACATTTCAGAGGGCCATGGACAGGACCCTAAGACCTCACCGACAGTATGCTGCAGCCTATCTGGATGACATAGTGGTGCATAGCACTGACTGGGGCTCTCACTTTCCCCGTGTCCAAGCGGTCCTCGATTCCCTCTTCAAAGAAGGGTTTACGGCAAATCCCAAAAAATGTGCCATTGGTCTAGAGGAAGCCAAGTATTTGGGCTACACTATTGGCCGTGGTGTCATAAAGCCCCAGGTAAATAAAATAGAAGCCATCCGGGAGTGGCCACGTCCGGCAAACAAGAAGCAGGTCAGGGCCTTTCTTGGCATTGCGGGGTATTATAGAAGATTTATCCCAAATTTTGCAACTTTAGCTGCCCCACTGACAGACCTTACGAAAGGGAAAGACTCTGTAATGGTGAAATGGTCCCCAGTAGCGGAAGAATCTTTCCAAGCCCTGAAAAAAGCTCTTTGTGCACAGCCAGTGCTATACTCCCCCGATTTCGCCAAAGACTTTTTGGTACAGACAGATGCCTCTGATGTAGGTATCGGGGCAGTATTGTCACAGGTACACAACGGGGAAGAACACCCTGTGGTCTACCTAAGCAGAAAGCTCAATGATCATGAGAAAAAGTATGCAGTCATTGAAAAGGAATGCTTAGCCATAAAGTGGGCCGTGGACGCGCTCAGGTACTACCTGTTAGGGTGCCAGTTTGAGCTAATAACTGACCATGCTCCCTTGAAATGGATGGCCCAAAAGAAGGAGACTAATAGGCGGGTGAACCAGTGGTTTTTGGCTCTACAGGATTATTCCTTTGCAGTAAAACACAGGCCAGGTGTTGAGATGGGAAATGTAGATGCCCTGTCCCGTGTTCACTCCTGTTGGGCTACAGGTGTTCCAACCCTGGGGTTGAAACAAGGGGGGAGGGTGTGTAGCAGAGCGTCCCAGAGAGAGCCTGGGAAAGTCCAGTTCGGGGTTTATACCTCTCCCAGGCTCCTCTCTTACACGTTCAGGGATCTCTGAACCCTGATCCAGGTCAGGTGTTGGCCCTCTCCCCCAGGCCAATTTAAGCTCACCTGAGCTTACAGCCATTGCTCTTTCCTGGGAAACAGTGTGAATCTGTGAGAGCAAGGAGGCTGCTAAAAAAAACTGGTGAGAAGTGTGTGTTTGAGCTAACAAGCGGTAGGCTTGTTTAGCTTAGTAGTTAGGACCTGCATATCGTGTAGTTAGAGCCGAGACACGGCTAGGTGTTTGTTTGGCTATTTTTGTTTTGTTTTCTGCACACTGTACAGCACCTGTAAATAGACTTTGTATAGCACCAATAAACATCCCACTGTTCACTTATCCTATGGACTTTGGTATCTGTGCCTGCTCATCCCAGGGAGCTTTTGTACCCGCTACCTATCCCCAGCTTACAATATATATATATATATATATATATATGTATATATATATATATATATATGTAGTCTTGTCACAAATGATGTAAGAAAATGACTGGACCCCAGTGCAGCAGCCAACTTCTGGAGAAAGTTACGCAACAAAAGCAACGCTCAAATGGGACCAGTAACAAAAGAACTTTTGGCAATTGTGGCGTTAAATATAGTTCATTTATTGGATGCACACTTGAGTTAAAATAAAATGTCAGATGAAAATGATGACGTTAAAATAAAACAAAATAAAACTAATTCTCATGGTTAAAGTACTCTGAAATATAATTTTATGCGATACCGCCACATTTCCTGATAACATCATGGAGTATACTCTATAGTCCCAATCATGACCGGATGGCCGGATGGCTCAATACACAGAGAAAAGTGAGTGAGAGTGGAGAGACACAGCTCTCTGAGATACAGCTGCTGGTTGGTGTCAGGTGTAAAACTCACTGTGCTGCGGGAGGTGCATTGTAGTCCACGCTGCTGGATGTTTACAGTCAAGCAGACTGGTATAGCGGGCTACAACCTGGCATCCTGGATGGCACTCTAAGTGATTTGTCAGGTGTAAAACTCACTGTGCTGCGGGTGGTGTACTGTAGTCCACGCTGCTGGATGTTGACAGTCAAGTAGACTGGTGTAGCGAGCTACAACCTGGCGTCCTGGATGGCACTAAGTGACGTGCACTAATTTCAAAACTCAGAAGCAAAGGTCGGTGCTGGAAGAAAAGACTACCCGGGTGGTGGGTGGCTCGCAGGCTCATTGTTGCTGTGGTGACCGTGACTTACATGTTTCACACCCTACGCTTTGTCAAAGTCACCTGCTTGACTGTCAACATCCTGTTTTACACCTAACATGTCACTTAGAGTGCCATCCAGGATGCCAGGTTGTAGCCTGCTATACTAGTCTGCTTGACTGTTGGCATCCAGAAGCATGGACTACAGTACACCTCCTGCAGCACAGTGAGTTTTACACCTGACTCTAACCAGCAGCTGTATCTCAGAGAGATGTGCCTCTCCACTCTGTGTATTGAGCCATCCAACCATCCGGTCATGATCGGGACTACGGAGTATACTCATTGATGTTAGCCCCTTGTCATCAGGAAGTGTGGCGGTATCGCTTATATTATATTTCAGAGTACTTCAACCATGAGTATTAGTTTTATTCTGTTTGATTTTAACTACATCATTTTCATCTGACAGTTGTCTTTTAACTCAAGTGTGCATCCAATAAATGAACTATATTGAGCACCACAATTGCCAAAAGTTATTTTGTTACTGGTCCCATCAAGCGCTGCTTTTTAACCTTTTTGGGATCTCAAAATGTAATTCGATGATAAAGGGAACGTTTTTGACACATCCACATAGAGGCAATAAAATGTAAATAAAAGGATATCATACATGCCAGTCTTCTTATGTGATATATATATTTATGTTATAAAATGTCCATGTGGCTATTTATATGTGGGGGAAACAACACAAAACAGTAAAGGATAGAATTGCCAGACATAAGTAAACTTACGAAATTACCATTTGCGAGAATTTGTTGAAATGGAACATACTGTATCACAAGTGAAATATATGGTCTTTGATGCAGTTCCCCTAAACAAATTGGGGGGGGGGAGGTAATCATGAATTCAATTTGGAAGTAAAAATTGGAAGTACAATGGATAAATAGATTGGCTACTTTACAACTTAGGCGGCGTACACACGATCGGATATATCCGATGAAAACGGTCCGCGGACCATTTCCATCGGATATGTCCGATCGGGAGTTTGATCCGATGGCGTGTACACACCATCGGATCAAATTCCCCGCCGCCGGACGGCGCGGTGACACGGCGGTGACGTTGACGCCGCCGCGTCACCGCCACGTCACCGCACCAGGAAGTAAAACACTTCCGCGCATGCGCCGAATCCATTCGGCAGCGGCGCGGCGGCGGTGGGGGCCGACATGTCTGCTGGTAAGTGTACCTTTGTTAATGTATTTTTTAATACTAGGATAAATTTTACTTTTTCGATGTGGTTGGAGTGTGATTGCATCTCGTTAAACCATCTCTCTGGAATCTAGGATGAAAATAATTATGATAATTTGTATTGATTAATTGGTTAATTGGTGCCTAATAGATTTCTGGTGTGAAATGTAACAATATAAAATGAAGTGAGAATAATGTCAATATACATCTTGTTCCCATCCAAAGAAGGGCGCAAGATTTGTAGACAAAAACTGTTATTTGGAATAACATGAAATACTTTTCATGTTATTCCAAATAACAGTTTTTGGCTACAAATCTTGCGCCCTTCTTTGGATGGGAACAATAAATCTATTAGGCACCAATTAACCAATACAAATTATCATAATTATTTTCATCCTAGATTCCAGAGAGATGGTTTAACGAGATGCAATCACACTCCAACCACATCGAAAAAGTGAGAATAATGTCAGTATACATCTTGTTCCCATCCAAAGAAGGGCACAAGATTTGTAGCCAAAAACTGTTATTTGGAATAACATGAACAGTATTTCATGTATTACATGTGGAATTAATACATTTTAAGTGCAGAAATTCCTGGACTTTTTCTTTAATCTATGGCCTTTGGGAAGGCTTGATTGCTGGCACTAGGACATATACCGTGTGCTGTCTACCAGACCTGTGAAGTTGTACCCATGTGAATGTGTGCCAGTAATTTTACCAGGAATATGGCTACAAGTGGATCAATCTCTTACACAGAGGAGGATGTTTCCCGAATTTATACAGGCACCATTGGTTCACAAGATTTTCTGACAGACATCATCTGTGCAACCATAACCATAATATATAAAAAAAAAAGAAGTAAAAAGGAATTCAAATATATGCAGTAACACTTCACATTACCTTTTAATAAATATGCTTTCTATCTCACATAAACATTCTTCCAAGTACCCAGGTGCTTTTTAATGGAAAGTTTCACTTCTTTATTTCTTAAACAGTATATTAGAGGATTAAGTATAGGTGTTATCACAGTGTAAAAAACTGCAACTACTCGATTAAGAGTAAAAGTCAAGCTTACTTTTGGTCGAACATACATAAATATAACAGTACTATAATAAATAAACACAACAATTAGGTGGGAGGAACAAGTAGAAAAGGTTTTCCTTCTATTGTTAATAGGTATATGTAGGAGTTTTGCAAAAATATATAAATAGGAAATCAGTGTCACAGAGAAAGAAAATAATGACACTAGGGAAGCACACACAAAATCCAATATATCAATTAGGTATGTGTCTGCACAAGATAGTTGAAGCAGGGGGGGAGTGTCACAAAAGAAATGGTTAATAATATGACCCCTACAAAATGGAAGTTGGGAGATTAAGATAATATTTGGGAAAGTGGTCACAAAGCCGCCAATGACTGAAACTATACTAAAACTGTAGCACATGTTATTATTCATCAAAGTTGTGTATCGCAGTGGTTTACAGATGGCCAAATAGCGGTCATACGCCATGACACCAAATAAAAAACATTCTGTGGATCCCAAGAAGAAGAAAAAAAGCATCTGTATTATGCAAGTAGGGAAAGAAATATATCTCCCATGTGGAGTAATAGTGGTCAGAATCTTGGGCACAATTACAGAAACATAACAAATCTCCAGAAAAGAGAGGTTACGAAGATAATAATACATAGGTGTGTGCAGACTCCTTTCTACCCATGTAATAATGATGATCACAAAGTTACTTGTAAGCGTTAACAGATATGTTATCAGTAGGAGCAAGAAGCAAAAATATTGCAAACTAAGAGAACCAGGAAATCCCAGAATTAAAAATTCACCCACGTTGCTTTGATTGATATGCATCTAAGTGAATCATAAGAGGGAAAAAAGCATGAAGGTCATGTTAATTGTTATACGTTCCATGAACGTTATCCGACTTTTTGCAGCAATTTGTCTAGGAAATGGTTGGTTTTAGCACTTCAATCATCACAGCACCATGGCTGATATGGTATCAGGATGATTGAAGCACATTACTCCTGTCATTACATTGTAATATAAAATTAAATCGTTCAACTCACCATAATGCAGAATCTGCCACCAGATGCAGCTTGTCACTTGCCACATCACCTACCACCAGATGCAGTTTGTCACCTGCAACCAGCTGTGGATTGTCACTTGCCACATCACCTGCCACCAGATGTGGATTTCTGCTTGCCATGTTGCCTGCCACCAGATGTGGATTGCCACGTCACCTGCCACCTGCCATGTGGATTTCTACGTCACCTGCCACCAGATGTAAATTTCCACTTGCCACATCACCTGCGACCAGGTATTATTCTAGGACAGCTGTGCTAGTATAAGCAGCTAGGACAGCTGTTCTTCATGTGTTGCAAAATCTGATGCAGCTCTGCATAGAAACCAATCAGCTTCCAGGTTTTATTGTCAATGCTTAACCACTTCATTACAGGGCATTTTTCACCCCCTTCCTGCCCAGGCCAATTTTTGTTTTCAGCACTGTCGCACTTAGAATGACAATTGCGCAGTCATGCAACACTGCGCTTTTTCCCCCCCACAAATAGAGCTTTCTTTTGGTGGTATTTGATCACCTCGGTGGTTCTTATTGTTTGCACTTTAAACAAAAGAAGAGTGACAAGTTTGAAAAAAACACAATATTTTTAACTTTTTGCTATAATAAATATCCCATGTTTTTAAAAAAAAAAAATATATTTTTTTCCTCAGTTTAGGCCGATATGTATTCTTCTACATATTTTTGGTAAAAAATAGCAATAAGCGTATATTGATTGGTTTGCGCAAAATGTATAGGCCCAGATTCAGGTACATCTGCGCATTATTGGACCGGCGTAGCGCACCGCCTTTACGTTAGACTTGCGCAATTTTGCTGCTTAATCACCCTATTCTCGTAGCTTTTGCGCAGGAAATTGCGCATGCGTAACGTTTTTTCAGAGGCGTAAGGAGGAGTAATACAAATTGGGAAGGACGTGGGCATGTTACATTGAAATGAGCCGTGACCCCATGCAAATGAAGGGCCGGCCGGCTCGCGCATGCGCGCTTGAAGCAGACCATGTCAGCTCTGCTGTGCGCATGCTTACAAATCGGGAGCGGCGCAATCAGTGAAATTGGAAATGGACTAGGGCAACGTTGTGAACTACGCAAACAGCATAAATGGACACACACAAACGCACTTGCATTGCAAAAGTACATCCCTTTGTCCCTTCCCATTTAACCAAGTGCTTTTGTCCTGTTGTTCGTTGCGGTGTGTTTTGTAGTTGTCAGATTAGTGTTCTGTGTGATCAAGTGTTTGTTAGTAGATTTTTGAAAGTGGTTTTTGATAAGTGTTTGAGAGACTGTTTGTTTGATTGATATATTTGTGTTTGTTTGTTTTCCTGCTTTATTTTTGTTTAGTTTTTTGTGACTGTTTATTGCTGAGTAGTTTTCTCTCTGTGTGTGTTTTTGCTTGATTGGTTGGGCTTGTTTGTGTGAGTGAATTTTGTTGACTGGGAGTGAGTTTTTTTGGAAGGATGACAGAGAGAAAACGAAAGCTGAATTTTACAGTTGTGGAAAAACAAATTCTTGCCCGGGCCATTAGCGAGTATGGGCGTTACCTCCACGGCCCAGAGAGTGCCAACACCACCCCAGCCAGGAGGAGGGAGATTTTGGATAGGATCACTGAGCAGGTCAATTCAGCGGGGCAGGGGGAGACATGGACCCGGTCTGGGATTGACAAAAAAATCAATGACCTCCGGCGTCTGGTCAAACAGAAGCTGGCCAGAATGCATGCCCATGCCAGGGGCACAGGAGGGGGCCCACCATGCTGTATTAGGCTGACAGCGGAGAAGCGTGCGGTGGCCCTGACCTTTCATCGGCATGAAGTTGAGGGCCTGCCCGGCTTTGACTCAAGTCCGGAGCCCGTGGTGCCAGGTAAGTTTTTTTTTTATATCAGGTGTGTAGCATGTGTGGGGGAGGGGGTGAAAGGGAATATGTGGCAAGTGTGTGGATCCTCCAACCTGTGAATGTTTTGTGTCATCCACAGATGTGCAGGAGGGTGCAGGGCCATCTGGCCTGACCGCACCAACCCCAGGACAGCAGCCTAATGAGGCCCCCCAACAAGGCCGGAGTCCGCGGAGGAGGTTCAAGAGGAGCAGGAGAATCATGAGGAGGAGGAGAATCATGAGGAGGAGGAATCCATGTCAGGCACTGGACGTTTGGTTTTTGAGGACTCTTCCCCTCTGGCTGGCAGCAGGCAGGCCTCCCTAAGGGGGAGCCCCCCCTCCTCCCCCAACATGGCTCCCCTCACAAGGGCCTCCCCTTCTCCCCGGCCACAAGCATCAGCTGGAGGCAGGATGTCATCCCAGACCACCAGGGGGGGTGGCCGATCTCCTGCCAGCCACTCTGAGAAGGGACCAGTTCCTCCAGACCCGCCATTTGGGACAGGTCAGCCAGACATTGGTGCGGATGGAGGAGAGCCTGTCCTCCATCAAGGATACGCTGGGGAACCTGGACTCCCACTCCCGGGCTTTCACAATCTGCCTAAACGAACTGCAGACGACATCAGCAGGCGTTGGGCAGGATGTGAGGGCCCTTACCCTGGCTATCCAGGCCAACACGGCAACACTTGGTGCTGCCCTGGACAGAATAGCCGTGGCCTTAGAGGGCAGGCCGCCAGGTGGGCAGAGATCAGGGGCTGCTCCTCCTTCCCCGGTTTTACCCCTCCCCCATGAGTCTCCCCTGAGAAGCCGGGGACGTGGCCGGGGGCGCCACAGGCGTGGCTCACGCAAAGGGCATTAATTTGTTTTTCCCCTTTTTTTTTGCTGGAAATTTTTTGCTTTTGCAGGTAATTTTTTTTTTATTTTTTTTTGGGTTGTGAATGCTGTGTGAATGTGGGGGTGACATTCCTGCCGGAAAAGGGGTGTCACCCTCAATTTTGGTGGAGAAGGGTTCCCCAGGACCAGGGAGAAGTGATCCCCAGGTCCGTGTGAATGGTGTATGAATGTACAGTGACATAATTGGAGCCTTGGCGTGGCGTTGCTGCTCACAAGTCCTGCATGGTGGACTGGTGCCAATCCAATTTGATGTGGATGTGGGGTGTGTGTGCTAGGGACCACAGTGGTGTGCATGCATGCATTCTCATTGTGCCATGATTAATGTGTATGTTTAACGTGCAAAGATGCCCAATGTGAGCTCTCTCCTGGCTGCTCTTCCCTCAGAAGACGGGGTAGCCTCGGTTAGGGGGGGATTGTCTGGTTCAGGGGTCAGGTCATCACGTAGGTCAATCTGCAGGCCCTTTCTCACTGCGAAGTTGTGCAGCATGCAACATGCACCGATGATCTGGCACACAAAGTTTGGGGAATACAAGAGGGTACCCCCAGACTTATCCAGGCATCGGAAACGTGACTTTAGTAGGCCAAAGGTGCGCTCCACCACTGCTCGTGTTTGGGCATGTGCTTGATTGTATCTTTCCTCTCCTGGGGTTTGGGGGTTCCGGATAGGAGTCATGAGATGGGGTCCCAGTGGATATGCAGAGTCACCTGTAAGGGAAAAGACAGGAGGATGTTAGTCATGCATGTGGCCCTTGTGATGTGCATCATGGGAGGGGATAGCCATGCCTGCCACCCATGTCACTCACCAACCAGCCAGGTGTCCCCATACACGTTCTGATCGAATTCCATTCGGATGTGGCATTGATTGTATATGTAGCTGTCATGGCTGGACCCTGGGTGTTTGGCACGGACGTGCCATATGAGGCCTTGGGCATCGACTATCACCTGTACATTGATGGAATGCCAATGCTTCCGATTGCGGTACATGTGCTCTGTCTCCTGGGGGGGCTGGAGTGCCACATGTGTGCAATCAATGGCCCCCACAGTGCGTGGGAATCTGGCAATTCTGTAGAAATCTGTCATTGCCTTTAGCCGCAGGTCCTCAGTGGTGGGTTTGATGATTTGGTTGGCCATGCGTCTGAGAATTGCAGGGACAACCTGGTGCACACATCTGCTCATGGAGGATTGTGACATCCCAGCCACCACTCCACTTGTACGCTGAAAAGAGCCATTGGCAAGGACATGGAGTGTTGCCAGTACCTTGACCAGTGGCTGCACTGCATGTGAGCGGTGTGTTGGGCTGGTGATGTCCTCCTGCAGGGTTGTGGTTAATTCCAGGATGGCATGAGGGGTGAATCTGAAGATGCGAAACACCTCAGAATCACTCATGCCAAACAGGTCTATGCGGGTGCGGTATATCCTCTCCCGTGCCATCCTCCGTGCCCTCATCCTTCTTTGTTCATCTAAAGTCAGTAGTATAGCTATGTGCGACGATGCCCCTGGCATGTTGGCATACAGATTGTTGTGCAACACGTGTGACTGCTGAGCTCCTCACTAACAGTGTTGCTTTATCTAACAAGTAGACTTTTTTTCTCTTTTTAGACCAGCTTTTATATGCTCTAATTTTAGACAGGACATTTTGCTGTTGCGCACACTGCGTCGCCTGCGCTGCCCCAACGTTCTTTTGTGGATCCCCGTGAGTCCCTCATTAGCATATTTGACTAGCAAATCAATGGTCTGTCTAGCGCACTTTTGCGCGGACGGATGCGCCAGTCTAACGAAATTACACGGAACAAAAATAAGTAGATTTTTTGCGTATCTCGTTCTGGGGATGCCGTGCATCGAAACGCACGCGCACATTTCGACTTATGCACGCGCATCTTCTGTTGCGCAGGCGTAATCGCTCTGTGAATCTGGGCCATAGTGTCTACAAAATAGGGGATAGATTTATGACATTTTTTTTTTTACTAGTAATGACGGCGATCTGCAATTTTTATTGTGACTGTGACATTGAGGCGGACACATTTTTGGGGCCATTCACATTTATACAGCGATCAGTGCTATAAAAATGCACTGGTTACTGTGTAAATGTCACTGGCAGGGAAGGGGTTAACACTAGGGGGCGATCAAGAGGTTAATTGTGTTACCAAGGGAGTGATTCTAACAGTAGGGGAAGGGAACTCACAAGGGGAGGAGACCGATCAGTGTTCCTCTGTACTGGGAACACACATATGTCTCCTCTTCCTGACAGGATGTGGATCTGTGTGATCCGGACACATGCACCGGCTCCTGAGAGTGCGCCCCCTAGACGTCCGGAAAGCCCAGGGCATCATGTGATGCCCGCCCAGGATGGGAGATCCCACCTGTGGAAGTCATATCACTATGGGCTGGTAGGGAAGTGGTTAATTAAACAAGATTAATTTAGAAGCTGATTGGCTACCATGCAGAGTTGCACTAGATTCTGAGTTGTAGTAAATCTCTCCCACTGTGCCTAGTGTGGGTGGTGTATTATATTGCTTGCTTCTGTTTCATCTCTGCATGGGAGAACTTGCAGTGACAGAATGTCAGTTTGGGTAAAATGGTACAATAGTAAAAGCAGTTAGCATTCTGACTTTTCAAGGCCATTTTGGTAGAGATTTATTTGTTGTGAAATATCAGCAATTTTTCCTTTCACGTTAGCCCCAGCAGCATATGTCTTTCAATATTTCTAAAACAACAAAAAATTACATCTTGCCCTTGCCCCGCTACCCACAAAAATCATCAGAGAATGTAATAGGAATGCAGAGTACATTTAATTGTACACTTTTATTGATAACAGTCAGAAAAGGATCATAAGGTATTTGTTTACACTTATTAAACAAACTAGCTGAATACCCGGCGTTGCCCGGTCTTCCTATCTTAACCTTTTGGGGAGGAAAATATATATTTCCCATAGAGTTGAATGGGACTTTAAAGAAAAACCCTTTCCCATAGAGTTGAATGGAAAATTAAAGAAAAACCCTGACCATGGCAAATGGGGGTGGGTAAGGGTTAAACCACCTATCCTATGTTTGTTGCTGACATATAAGTAACACGTGTGCCAAGTTTCATGTTAATATCTTTAGCCGTTTGGACGTGATGCTGGAACATACATACACACACACACACACACACGCTTCCAATGGTATATTTAACATGGCTAAAATGAGCAAACAAGAGAAGTTGTTGTCAGGGCTTACACGTTAGGACTTGTAACTGTGGGTCACACACAACTTTTTTTTCCATTTAGCAAGCAGGCTGAATGAAAAAAAAAATTCTGCAATCACACAAATTAAGTTTTGCAGTGGGTCTGTTTGACAGAAGTCAATCTAACCATTGGGATAACCATAAGGAGAGCCACACATGGATCAATCAACTGATATCAACATAAATTAAAGCACAAATGTGAATGAGGGGGTTAAAAAAACAGAACCAGCGCAAAGTGGAGAGATAATGAGTAACAACAACTAGAGTAATTAAACAGGTGTGTATTGATAAGGAGCAGCACGTTGTATAAGAAAAAATAAATTAATAGAAATCAATACTAAATTGATTAAACCATGCTCCTTCTGTTTTAACTGCTTGCCGACCAGCTGCAGCAGGTCGGCTCGGCTGAGCAAAATCACGTAATATTACGTGATTTTGCATTCCATTTTGCTGGGCACCTGTGATCGCTCGTTACAGAGCGTGAACCGGGAGCTGTGTGTGTAAACACACAGCTCCCGGTCCTGTTTGTCTGTTCATACAATGTATAAACAGCGATCTGTCATTTCCCCTTGTCAGTCCCACCCCCCTTCAGTTAGAACACACCTAGGGAACATAATTAACCCCTTACTCGTCCCCCAGTGTTAACCCCTTCCCTGCCAGTGACATTTTTACAATAGTCAATGCATTTTTATAGCACTGATTGTTATAAAAATGCCAATGGTCCCAAAAATATGTCAAAAGTGTCCGAAGTGTCTGCCATAAGGTCGCAGTACCGATAAAATTGCCGCCATTAGTAGTAAAAAAAAATATTAATAAAAATGCCATAAAACTATCCCCTATTTTGTACACGCTATAACTTTTGCGCAAACCAATCAATAAACGCTTATTGCGATTATTTTTATGAAAACTATGTAGAAGAATACGTATGGGCCTAAACTGGGTAAAAAAAACTTTTTTTATATATTTTTGGGGGATATTTATTATAGCAAAAAGTAAAAAATATATATTTTTTAAAATGGTCGCTCTATTTTTGTTTATAGCGCAAAAAATAAAAAACGCAGAGGTGATCAAATACCACCAAAAGAAAGCTCTATTTGTGGGAAAAAATGTGTTTTGGGAGCCATGTCGCATGACCGCGCCAATTGTTGGACCGCACAATTGTCGGTTAAAGCGAAGCAGTGCCGAATCGAAAAATGTGGCCCGGTCATTGACCAGTAAAATGGTATGGGGCTGAAGTGGTTAAAGTGCAAACGTGCAAAGTGATTTTAACTAAACACCAACATGAATATATGTGTGTCCACAATCTTCAAATCCCTGCTGAACAATAGGGATGAGCTCCAGCGTGTTTGCATCATACACGTGCATGGCCCTGTGCTAACCACAGCCAGGGAGACATTTCCCGATGCTCGGCTGCAGAGATCAGGAAATGTCTCCCTGGCTGTGATTAGCGCAGCGCCGTGCAGACTTCCTGGCGGGCTCTGCACGTGTGCGATGCAAACACGCTGGAGCTCATCCCTGCTGAACCGTAGATGCTTAATCGTGATACATAATTTCCGACGTTTTTTGAAGCACAGCTGAAAAGCACCACCGCGTCTCCATGCGCATGGATTTTTAAGCTGCAAGCATTTGCTGTTTTACCTTTACCTACAAATTTGTATTTATGTGCATAACGAAGCCAAGGAAAGATGGAAAAATCTCCAAAAGGCATCAAATTACAGATTAGACATTCTTATAATATGTCAAAAAAAGTTAGATTTTATTTCCATCATTTACACTTTCAAAATTACAGAAAACAAAAAAATTGAATTTATAGCATGCACTGCCCCCTTTGCAAAGCTGAGACCTGCCAGTGATGTCAATCTCAATAGTTTTAAATGCCCAAACTCATCTGACCTTGCCCCAACAATCAGCACCATGGGTTCTTCTAAGCAGTTGTCAAGAAAACTAAAACTGAAAATAGTTGACGCTCACAAAGCTGGAGAAGGCTATAAGAAGATAGCAAAGCGTTTTCAGATACTGTATCAATATCCTCTGTTCGGAATGTAATTAAGAAATGGCAGTCATCAGGAACAGTGGAAGTTAAAGCAAGATCTGGAAGACCAAGAAAAATATCAGACAGAACAGCTCGCAGGATTGTGAGAAAAGCAATTCAAAACCCACGTTTGACTGCACGATCCCTCCAGAAAGATCTGGCAGATACTGGAGTTGTGGTACACTATTCCACTTTAAAGAGATACTTGTACAAATATGGTCTTCATGGAAGAGTCATCAGAAGAAAACCTCTTCTACGTCCTCATTACAAAAATCAGCATTTGAACTTTGCAAATGAACATATAGACAAGCCTGATGCATTTTGGAAACAAGTTCTGTGGACCGAATGAGCAAAGGTACGTTTGGAGAAGAAAGGGCACAGAATTTAATGAAAATAACCTCTGTCCAACTGTTAAGCATTGACATGGATCAATCATGCTTTGGGGTTGTATTGCAGCCAGTGGCACAGGTAACATTTTATGAGTAGAAGGAAAAATAGATTCAATAAAATTTCAGCAAATTTTGGATGGTAGCTTAATGCCATCTGTGAAAAAGCTGAAGTTAAAGAGAGAATGGCTTCTACAAATGGATAATATTTCTAAACACACCCCAAATCCACAGGGGGGTTACATCAAGAGGCGTAAACTAAAGGTGTTGCCATGGCCTTCACAATCTCCTAACCTCAACATAATTGAAAATCTATGGATAGACCTTAAAGTAGTTGTAAAGGAATTTTTTTTTGCCTAAAATTAATGTCTGCAAGGTAGACAGACATAATAGTGTAATGATTATGTTAACAAATGAGTAAATACCTATTAAATTACTTCATCTATATCAGTGGTCATCAACCTTGTCCTGCAGGGCCCACTAACAGGCCAGGTTTGCAAGATAACTGAAATACATCACAGGTGATATCATTTGCTGCTCTAGTGATTGCAGTATTCTAGTCTGCATCTCCCCAAGGTAATACATAAAACCTGGCCTGTTAGTGGGCCCTGCAGGAATGGTTGATGACCACTGATCTATATCACCTCCGGCGTTCTAGTTTCTGTTCGCTTATTCACTTCCTGATTTGCATCACTTGTTCATGTAAGAACTACATTTCCCAGTATGAATTGCAGCACACCCAGTAATTCACACCTCCTTGAGCGTCCTGCTGCACAGATGTAGTTCCCAGGAGGGGGCGAGCACGTTACTGACCACCGCAGTAAAGTCTCCCTAAACGGTGGTCAGTAAAATCAGACAAGCAGGAAGTGAACAGAACATAGAAGAAATAGAGCAACTTCTGAGCAAAAACGAACAATGAGGAAGTGAAAAGAGGAATGTCTACAGGTAAAGTATGCTTATTATGAAAAAAAAATGTCCTTTACAACCCCTAAAAGAGTAGTGCGTGACAGACAGCCCAGACATCTCAAAGAACTGGAAAACTTTTGTAAGGAAGAATGGGCAAAGATACCCCAAACAAGAATTGAAAGACTCTTGGCTGGCTACACAAAGTGTTTATAAGCTGTGATACTTGCCAAAGGGGGCAGTACAAGATATTAACTCTGCAGGGTGCCCAACACTTTTGCAGACACAATTTTTTGTTTTCTGTAATTTTGAAAGTGTAAATGATGGAAATAAAATCTATTTTTTTTTTACATATTATAAGAATGTCTAATATGTAATTTGATGCCTTTTGGAGATTTTTTCATCTTTCCTTGGCTTCGTTATGCACATTAATACACATTTTTATCTGGGGTAACCAAACGTTCGATCCCCACTGTACTTCACTATGGAAGCCCTTTTTTTCTCCCATTAACCATTGGACAACTCTGCTCAAATAGTTTTTTGCCTGGGAACGTGCTCAAACGATCTGGATTCCTTTTGGTGCGAGTGTCCTGGAGGTTGGTTAAACGTTGGGATCATCATTGGGATCGTGCATAACTCCTGCTGGATATACCCATATGTGTTTTTTTTTTACTACATGTAATAGGATAAGATTAGGCCTCTTTAAAACAGGATAATAAATGAAGCTTGTGTTTTTTTTTTTTTGTATTTAAAACATATGGTAAAACCTCCTATGCTGCTAAATTGTATTCAACCATAGGAATGTACAAAATTCTACTTCTTGAGTGGTCTTGAAAGAAAACATATTTTTTTTTTCAAAATCACAATTTTGTTGCTTTGTTCTTATGCCGCGTACACACGGTCGTTTTTTCGGATGAAAAAAAACGTCGTTTTTTAAAACGTCATTTAAATTGATCATGTGTGGGCAAAACGTCGTTTTTTGTCTTCAAAAAAACGACCAAAAAAAATTCCAACATGCTCCAATTTTTTGTGTCGTTTTTCAAAACGTCGTTTTTTGTTTCACAAAAAGTCACTGTGTGTAAAAACGCAAAAACGTCTTTTAAAACGACGTTTTTCATGAAGCGAGCTTCAATGAGTGGTGAACGAGCTAACCTCGGAAAAGAGTGGTGAACGTAACTTTGAAAAAACGTGATTGTACAAAATTTGTCAGAAAAGTCGTTTTTTTTCACAAAAACGTTGTTTTTTACTTCACAGTGTACGCGGCATTACAGTTTTTATTTGGTAACTTAAAAACTAAGGTCTTTGCAGACAGATAAGTAAATACTTAAAAACTAAGGGCCAGCAGACAGATTCACGTAAATACATTGGCACATATTTTGACCGGCGTAGCGCACCTCCTTTAAGTTAGACCGGCGCAATGTAGAGGCGCAATCACCGTATCCTTGTAGTATTTGCACAGAAATTTGCGCCGGTGTAACGTAAATTACGAGGCGTAAGGCGGAGTAATTCAAATTGGGAAGGACGTGTTACATTGAAATGAGCCGTGACCCCATGCAAATTAAGGGCCGGCCAGATCGCGCATGCGCACATGAAGCAGACCATGGTCAGCACCTCTCTGCACATGCTCACAACTCGGGAACGGCGCAATCAGTGAAATTGGAAGTGGACCCGGGCAACTTAGTGAACTACGCAGAGAGCTTAAATAGACAGAGACAAACGCCCTTCCTTTGCAAAAGTACATCCCTTTGTATCCCTTCCTATACAGCAAGGTGCTTTTGTTCTTTTATTTATTAGCGTTTGTTTGTTTGTTTGTGACGTGTCTTTGAGATATTTGGGGACTGTTTTGCAGAGTGATTTTTTGTCGTTTCTGTGTTTTCTTTGTTGTGTTTTTTTTTTTTTATTATATTTTTGCTGGGCATTTGTATTTTTTGCTGGTAATTTTTTTATTTTATTTTTTGGTTCTGTTTGTGAATGATTTTGGAATGTGGGGTGACATTCTTGCCGGAAAAGGGGTGTCACCCTCATTTGTGGTGGAGAAGTGATCCCCATGTCCGTGTGAATGGTGTATGAATGAATGTACAGTGACATAATTGGAGCCGTGGCGTTGCTGCTCACAAGTCCTGCATGGTGGGCTTGTGCTAATCCAATTTGATGAGGATGTGATGTGTCTGTGCTAGGGACCACAGTGGTGTGCATGCATGCATTCTCATTGTGCCATGATTAAAGTGTGTGTTTAACGTGCAAAGATGCTTATTGTGAGCTGGCTCCTGGCTGCTCTTCCCTCAGAAGACGGGGTAGCCTCGGTTAGGGGGAGATTGTCTGGTTCAGGGGTCAGGTCATCAATTATGTCAATCTCCAGGCCCTTTCTCACTGCGAAGTTGTGCAGCATGCAACATGCACCGATGATCTGACATACAAAGTTTGGGGAATACAACAGGGTACCATGGGGGGTTCCAGATAGGAGTCATGAGATGGGGTCCCAGTGCATATGCAGAGTCACCCTGAAGGGATAAGACAGGAGGATGTTAGTAGTGCATGTGCCCCTTGTGATTTCAGCATCATGGGGGGGACAGTCATGCGTGCCACCCATGTCACTCACCAACCAGCCAGCTGTCCCCATACATGTTCTGTTCGAAATCTGTGGGGATGGGGCTAGGATTGTATATGTAGCTGTCATGGGTGTCATGGGTGGTGTATGGGGTTGGTCTGGTGATGTCCTCCTGCAGGGTTGTGGTTAATTCCAGGATGGCATGAGGGGTGAATCTGAAGATGCGAGACACCTCAGAATCACTCATGCCAAAGATGTCTATGCGTGTGTGATATATCAAGTGAAGAGTGAGGGGCTTGTATCAGATAAGAATATTGAATTAGATTAGATTATTATATCGATCAAGGTTTTAAAGGGCTATTGAAAGATAGTGAGACCGTGTTTGTAATGTTGTATGTATGTTATGTATTGATGTATATATGTATGTATATTTTTTTTGTAATGTTTATAAAAGCAAATAAAAAGTTTTTGAAAAAAAAAAATAATCCTCTCCCGTGCCCTCCTTCGTGCCCTCCTCCATGCCCTCCTCCTTCTTTGCTCATCTAAAGTCAGTAGTATAGCTATGAGCATGGATGCCCCTGGCATGTTGGCATACAGTTTGTTGTCCAGCAAGTGTGACTGCTCAGCTCCTCACTAACAGTGTTGCTTTAGCTGACATGTAGACAGATTGTCTAATTTTATTCCACCTTTTATATGATCTAATTTTAGACAGGACGTGCAGCTGTTGCGCACAGCGCGTAGCCTGCGCTGCACCAACTTACTTTTGTGGATCCCCGTAACTCCCTCATTTGCATATTTGAATAGCAAATCAATGGTGTGTCTAGCGCAGTTTTGCGCGGACGGATACACCGGTCTATCGAAATTACGCCGGTCCAAAAAATGTCATGCGTATATCGTTTTGGGGATGCGGCGCATCGATACGCAAGCGCAGATTTAGACTTACGCCGCGCATCTCCTGTAACGCCGGCGTAATGGCTCTGTGAATCTGGCCCACTGTTTTTACTTTTTTTTCCATACTTTAAAAACTCCTACTTGCTGGCTTCCAGAAATGTTTTACTTCAGAATGAAATAATGCTTTGTTTTGCTTCTCATGTACAGTATGTTTTGCCTCTATTCTTCTCTTCTGTCCACTTTCAAGCAAGACGCATAGCTGCCTTTATAAGGAAACTGCATATAATCCTCTGTGCAAGTCAAGAAAATTAGGTTTGTATTCTAGAAAAGCATGGCTCTTCTTAGAATATATATATAATATTTCCTTTAAAAAAAAAAATGCAAAACAATCCTTTAAGGAATTCATTACCATATCTCATGAGCCAAAATGTATTTCCATTGTCAGCAAGTTGTTTACAAATTAAACACAATTTTTATTATTAAATTGATTTATTTTATTAGATACAGAATAAAACAATACTAAAAGATATTTTGTTCATCGTGTACATTATTTGTTATTATTTAAAAATAAATACTACTTATTCAACTTTACTTATTTAAAAATTGCTCCCAACCCACGCCTGTCAGTTTTAGAATATTTATATGAATAATTTGTATATAATAATTGTATATAGTAAGACATCATTCACTGAAGGATACAGTTCAGTATGAACAGGACCACATATATATTAAATATTGAATTCAAGAGAATAATAAGTAAAACAAATCATCAACTGGTCTTCCTTTATGCTATTGATCTTTATCCAAAGTATATATAATCTTACATATTTATATGTGTATATTTTCTTGCAGTTGATCTATGGTTATTATGTTATCTCCAACCAATTTTATAAGAACACATCTGGACATGGATGCTTGGTCCACTGTTCACCCCCCCTTTGGGAATCACCTGGGTTTTGCTGCCTCAACCCCTGTTGCGGATGCTCTGCGACACTCCCCTCATGTACAGGACTGCCAGAATTTTCCTTCTCTCTCTTTTATTGAGCTAGTATGTAAGTATTAGGGTTTTGCCCCTTCAATACCATTTCTGCAATATGCCCACCACATATATGAATTATTTTGGTTTTTCATATATTAATTCTAGACTCCCTTTTCTGCATCTACTGCTGAAAAAATTGAGACCAATCCATGAAAAACATGTAGCGTTACAAGATGCTTAGAAAATATGTTTGGATTGTCTTGTTGTTATGAAGTTTGATGTTTGGTTTTATCTATGAAATGTTATTTGTACTTACACAGTCCTATAGTACAGTACTATGATGAATTATGACTCAGCTCAATTAAATGTTTTTTGCCCATATTCTATCATGTCTGTATATTGTCTACTATATTGTATTTTGTCATGCAATAAAATCATATGTATATATTGATTGGAACAAGAAATTAAACTCAGCACTGCTCCAGTTAATATATATATATATATATATATATATATATATATATATATATATATATATATATATATATATATATATATATATATATATATATATATATATATATATATATATATATATATATATATATATATCTCTTAACAATATACTAAAGTGCTCAGTGCCAATATAGTGCAATCAATAATAAAGGTAAATCAGGTATGGAGTGTTGAGATGGTGAAATATATTCTGGTGACTTTCCGTGCTCCCCACCTGGGTCCCCACTCAACAGATGGAAATGGTAAATGCGCCTGTATCAGAATGGTAATGTCAGGTTCAGCGTTTAAGACCACCAGACATGTAGCTACACAGAGGAACTGAGACCAAACAAGCATTTATCATTAAAGTGATATTTATTTACAGTGAACATACACCAATAAACATACACAGCAACCAGTGAAAACATAGACCAGTCCAGCAAACAAGAACAAGAATAACTAATAAACCTAACAGCTATCTATATACAATATCTTCAACATAAGGGAAAAGGCAACAGGGATGCAAGGAAAGGGACATGGCTGGGGACAAGAGCATAGAAAAAGGTAAGAAGGGTGCAGAATGGATCAGGACAAGGGCAGGTAATCAGGCACAAGCTGGTATCAGGCAGACAGGAAGGTACCAGAATCGTGACGCACTGGGGGAAGGGAGAAGCAGCCTTAAATATCAACCTGGCAGCTGGAGCCAGGTATGGCTGATCAGAACCTGCTGGCTTCTGGGAGACACCTGCTGGTGGACACTGAAACTGTAGCAAACAGCGTAGAGCAGGGTAGTGCCACCAGCAGGTGAACTTAATCCTAAAACAGGTAATGCCCATCCACAGAGTAAGTTGGTGTGTCTGGCCTTTAAGGAGAGATGCCTGTTGACCTCCTCCCGCTGATCCAGATCCTTCGAGCTCAGCTGATCAATAACAATCCACAGTGGTGTGATTTTAACAAAATGGAGGATAGGGCATATAGTGTAATACTGCAAATTTTATTATTTTTAAAGGTTTAAAATCATTGCACTTACTGTACATCAAAAACGTTAAAATGTGCAGAGATTGCCGTCTTGGCATACAAACAGCCTTTACAGATACTCCGCAGCTTGACGCGTTTCACCCCTCCTACTGGGCATCATCGGAATAATCAATATATTGATTGTTTATTATGATTGGTCTAATTTAAAGTCCCCTAAACCTATACTTTTCCCCTTGATACACATTTGGGATAGAGGTTTTTCATATATGGTGTCACTGACCACACCACCCTTCTCTCTTTACCTCCCCAATGTTTGTAGAACATCCTCCTTCTTTTGCAATATGTTTATTGTTTTATCATAAACAAAAACATTTACAAACATTTGTTTATATCAAAGGTCTGAAAAATAGTCACAATAAGTAGTAAATCCGTTAACATATAGAGTACTGCATATAGGATGACATAAAAGATCAAAAAAAGGTAAGTATAATGCAAAGGCACCTGACACCATTTTTCCCAGGTTGTAATGAGAATTATGAGATCTGGCATGATCCTTCCACCTCTCAAAATGGGGATAGATAAGTACATCAGCAAATGTTGTCACTTAACATGGACAAATAAACCACAGCAAAAGGAAAAATGACCAGTAATGCTAATTTCATAAGGACTGAAGTGTTCAAAAGTTAGAAGGGGGAGGCACTTCCGGTTCCGGCGCCACATGAGGGAGAGGTAGTTATCCTCTGCTCCCGCCACGCTCCTCTCCACACCGGCCGTATTCACCGCTATTAGCTTCGGGGAGATCCCCCTTCACCCCCGCTACATCCTGGGCACGGATGGATCGCTTTGTGGAGTGATCGTACGCACGGGTTGCAGCCGCCGCCACGATCCATCCAGCGGGAGAGCCGACGGCAGACGCAGCCAAGATGGCCGCCGCTCTCTCACAAGCAGAGCCGTCACCCGCGCCAGTGCAAACACAGACGCAGCCGCCGCCTCACACTGCTATTCTGTCACCCGCAGCCACAGACCCTGCCTCCCCTGCGGGTATAGCTCAAGCAGTTGTGGCTCTGCTGGGTCCCACACTCACTGCCACAGTAGATGCTGCAGTACACAGGGGTCTGGAACAGCTCCACATTGAAGTACAAGCGCAGGCTCAGAGGCTTACACATGTGGAGGACAGGGTATCATTGCTAGAAGATGACTCCACGGCCACATCAGCTGTGCTGGCACGTCTAAATACTGTGAATAAGGATCTGTGGGACAAACTCAACGATTTGGAAAATCGCTCGAGGAGGAACAATCTGCGCATTGTTGGACTCCCGGAATCGGTCTCCACTACCCAGCTCACGAATATCTGCGCGAAAATCATCCCTGAGCAATTGGGACTCCGCATACCCTGTACCATCGAAAGAGCACATCGCATTGGGCAATACTCAGAAACTCGCGTCAAGCCTCGCCAAGTCATAGTTAAATACCTCAACTTTGCTGACAAGGCGGCCATTATGCAGAGGTTTCGGCGCACACGCGCACTGTCCGTGGATGGAGCGCGACTGCTGCTCTTTGCGGACTACTCCGTGGAGGTGATGAACCGGCGCAAAGCCTTCTCTGCGATTTGTACCACTCTTCATAATGCCCGAGTCCGGTTCTCGTTAGCTTACCCGGCAATCCTTCGGGTCCAAACACAAGACGGGGAACAACTCACCTTCGCCACGCCCGACGAAGCAGAGAGCTACATCAACACCCTGGGAGCGGCTATGGATCACACCAGCTCGGCAGAAATTTCATCCTCTCCGTCTGCTCAACCTCATCAACATAGCCCAACTAAGCCTCCCTTTAAACGCATCCGTGTCACCCAGAAGGAGGATCGATCTGGCAGTCGCTGAAAATCCATAGTGCAACTGTCATATCGGACTGGCATCGGGAACGGGTAGTATTGTCCCTTTCATCTTTTATCCCGCACCCTTGTGTATGGTCTACAATGTTTGTTGTTTTTTGACCCTTTTTTTTTTTCTCTCTTGCCCTGCTGAACCCTATGTGGCGGCTATGGACCTTGATTGTTGTCCGGAACTTATGCCTGACTTTGCTGTGCGGTTAACTGTTTTTGTTCTAGTCACCACCCTGCCAGCACATGATTGCCACTGGAAAAGTACGCTGTAGGGGCCCCAGCTGCTATTCAGCCCATTTCCTGATCATACCCAAATGCTGACTACCCGCCTGCTGATACTTGCACCCTTCTCTGGGGTCGCTATCCCTGCTTCCTACACTCATATATGGCTGGCTTTCACACCGCCCGCTTTTCTCCCCCCCCACCCCCACCCCGTAGCTTCTTTACAGGCATCAAGAGAGGGGCTGATGGTAAACGGGAGCCAAACTAGGTAGTGGAACCTCATGTGGAAAAAAGTGAAGTGTCTGAAGTGTGTTAGATGTCTTTTGCATCTAAAAGTTGCTTTACTGTTTTTTTTATGCATTACTGTTGATTGCTTATTATCCGTAACCACCTGTTTTATACTTGTACCCTCAGGAGATTTGGGACGCTTTGGTGACTCTCATACTGCTGACGCTTTGCCTTCAGGGGCGCTCCACGGCCAACCCCTGCCTCAACGTATAGATTTACCTCAGACATGGCTTCGTCGACCGATGGGAGTCACCTAAGGTTTGTCTCATGGAATGTTAAGGGGCTTCGCTCTCCATTCAAGCGTATGTCTGTCCTTAGGCACTTAAAGTGGCTCCGGGCAGATGTGGCTCTGTTACAAGAGACGCACCTGTCCGCAGACGACATAACACGTCTTCGTAAACTTTGGGTGGGATCGGTATACGCCTCACCCGCAATCGGCCGTAAGGCTGGAGTGGCTATATTGCTACACAAGAATTTAAGACACACTGTTAGGGATGTTAGGGCAGATTCGACTGGCCGCAAACTGACTTTACACATGACTTTAGGAACTAAACAAGTTGCTATCACCAACATTTATGCCCCTAACGCCCCAGACACCCCCTTTTTCCAGGACATGGTGCAGTGGGTACTTACTGCCCCTGAAACCCTTCATTTGGTGGGTGGGGACTTCAACTCTGTCATGTCCACGCTAGCGGACCGTACAATCGGCACGCCTCGCGGAGGACATAGACTTTCCCCTCCAACGTCTGACTCGACTCTTCTAGCGCGAGCCGTTGCCTCCATGCGTTATGTTGATATGTGGCGTCTGATGCACCCGACGGATCAGGAGTATACCTTCTTCTCACCCCCGCACAACTCTTTTTCCCGAATCGATTACTTTTTTGCCTCCCCTGCGTTAACAACCTCCTTGTACGATTCGGAAATCACAGATGCCAGAATATCAGATCATAGTCCCATAGTCATACACATGGCACACGCTAAACTCTCATCCCCCTCGCCCACTTGGCGTTTTCCTTCGTTCCTAGCAGACAATGATGACTTTCGCCACATGCTAAACGGAGCGTGGAACGAATACGCATCAACTAACGGAGAGCACGTCGCGAATCCAAACCTCTTTTGGGAAGCTGGCAAGGTCTTCCTGAGGGGGAAGATCATCTCGTACACCACCCAATTTAAAAAACATGCCAGACAGAAATACGAATGCGCTAGTGAAACTTTACGCTCGATGCACGAACGCCTAGCTCTAAATCGCACACCTGATAATATACGGGATTGGCGTCAGGCTAAACGTACATTTGACCTTTGGGCCGAACAACAGGAAGCAGCTAAAATGTCCTACCTTAATCTACATTATCACAGATATGGTAACAAAGCCGGCAAACTATTGGCCAAATTATGCTCGGGACCGAGGCACCCTACTCATATTTCCTCCCTTAAGGATCCTACTGGTTCCTTGCTCACCTCACCTGCAGACATTAGTAACTTACTTGCGGAGTACTACACAAACTTATATGCTGCCGACCAGACTGACTCTTCCCCTAGCTAAGGTCCGTCTGCCCAAACTCCTTGCGCAATTTTGCCATCGAGCCACTGTCCCCAGACTGCTCAACTCCCAAGAAGGGGTCAGGGGAAGGATGGCGTCACTGTGTTGCTTCCCGCTTGGCCCCAACACTCGGCTCAATCTGGTTTTGTCACAGGGCGCTCGGCTACTCTAAACATTCGTAAGGTTTTGATGGCTGGAACATGCTAAAACACATCCCAATCAAGATGTTGCTATTATTTCTTTAGATGCCGAAAAAGCCTTTGATATTAGTTTGTCCTGGCTGTTCAAAGCAATGGAGCGATTCGGTTTTTCGGGCCCAATCATGCGATTCTTACAACAAATGTATGCTTCCCCAACTGCGCGTCTTGTTAGACTCGGACTCGATGAAAGGCACAAGGCAGGGATGCCCACTATCCCCCCTACTCTTCAATTTTGCCATCGAGCCACTGTCCAGACTGCTCAACTCCCAAGAAGGGGTCAGTGGCGTCACTGTGGGTAAACAAGTTCTCCGCTCTGCCTTATTTGCAGATGACATATCTTGCTCTGGCTTTGACAGACTTCACAATCTCTTTGCGGCCTTTCGACTAATAAATTTTGATAAGAGCGAAATTCTGGCACTCAACCCCCGACTATCTGCTGGGTGGAGACCTCTCTCTCCGTTTGCTCTAGCAACTCAGCATATCACATACCTAGGTATCTGCATAGGCCGTGACCCCTCATCCCTATATGTACTTAATTACCCTCCGTTGATAGCAAAAATTGTCAAGGAGCTAGAAGCATGGGCGGCCCTCCCCCTCTCGCTCTTTGGGAGATGCCACCTTTTTAAGATGGTGCCCTTTGCACGTTTGCTTTATCCAATGCAGACCATAACCCTGTTATTAAAACACTCTGATGTGCAGAGGATCCATAGAGCACTAACCACTTTTATATGGTCTCGCAAAAAGCCGCGAATTGCGCTACAAAAACTATGCCTCCCAAAGTCTGAGGGTGGGGCAGGTCTGCCCAATATTCGGTTTTATAATCTCTCATGTCTACTTAGACAGGGCCTAGACTGATTAAGTGGAAAGTCAAAATATTGCAATATCCTGCTTGAAGGTGATCTGGCCTCCCCACACACCCTGTCGGCCATCCTTCACTCCAACCCCAATACTCTACCACCTCGCCTCAAATCGAGTTTGCTCATCAGAGATACGGTCATCGCTTGGAGGGAGGTGAGGAAACTTTTGGGATTGCCGTCAAGCATCTCTCGCTATCTACCGATCCAGGGCAACCCTATGTTTCTCCCATCCACTCTCCACACAGCCTTCAATCAGTGGCGAACCAAGGGACTCACGAAAATAACCTCCGTTTACCATGGTCAACCAGCTAAGTTCAAGACCTTTGGGGCCCTGTCGAGCGAATTCTCCTTGCCACCATCACACTCCATCTTCTACCTTCAACTGACTGACTATCTGAGATCTTGTCATGGACCCAACTCCGATCCCTTCCAACAGTCATTCATCGACTCTGTCCTAAATAGTGACGATTATTCCATCTCCAGTCTTTACTCCTACCTTATTCAGCACCAAGCAGACAAGTACCACCTCGCACCGTTCCGAAAATGGTCTACCATACTTGAGGACGATGAACTGCCGGAGAAAATCCTTGAAGGATACAGACATGTCCGCAACATTATTATTTCAGAAACATGGCGTGAAACACAATTTAGGATCATACACAGAGCATATTATCCGTTTCGCTTCAATAAAGCAGACCCAACTCAAGCACAGTGCCCCTGGTGCTCTATGCCTCGCCCCACACTGCTACACCGTCTATGGGACTGTACAGCTATCTCCAAATTCTGGGACTCTGTAGTTGCCCACATTTGCACTATCGACACTACCAGGATCCCGAAGGATCGTTTACTGTGCTTGTTTGACTACACCCCATCAACATCTTCCACCACTGTAGTCGCACCCCTCCCTATCCCACAATGGGCCCACTTGTGCCTCCTAGTTGCTCGCAGGACTATTATGTCCCACTGGATCTCACCAACACCACCCACGCTAGGGGAGGTAAAAAGAGCTATGATCTCGCTCTTCTATTTGGAGAGGCTAGACACCATTACGCTTAACTTCCGGACTACCTCTCGCTTTTTCAGGAGATGGCGGACTTATATAGAGGCCGCATTAACCCAGGAAATTCTACAGGAAGCTATACAACCCTTCCGCTATACTGACTGGTATTTGAAAAGGGATCTCACCAATTCGCTCGGCCGCCTCAAGGTCTCTGACCCATCTAACCCATCTACCTTTTGCCCACCGTAGCCCCACCATGGATCCTTGGAGCTCCTTGACTTCCATGACTTTCCTAGGCCTACAGCCAACCAATCCCGCAGCTATGCTAGCCGTGGTTGGGCCTTTTTACATGACAATCAGCCTTTATTGTCTATACCATGCTTCTGCTCCTGAGGGTATCACTGTTGCTACTTTTGTCATTTAAGCTTGAGTCATCTCTCGTGGTTGTTCATGTCATATTGCTATGTTGTAATGCATATTTTCAACTATTCTGGACTTATTCTCATCCTGTATGTTTATAATATGGAAATACGAATAAAAATATTTGGAAAAAAAAAAAAAAGAAGGGGGGAAAGAAAAGAGAATTTGGTTTGCTTTTCCCAGAGAATACTACTAGCCAATTTCTTATGAAGCATTATCTAAGAGATGTTAATCTTTGTTAACAGTAGGCAATTTACCTGATTATGGGCTAAGAATTTTTGGGATTGTCTGCAATTGTATAATTTGAAAGTGCAGTTCTAGCATGTTTAAGTACATTAATATTGGTTAGACATGTGCAGACTGGAATGTTTAGTTTTTTCGTTTGGAAAATAAATGTATTTATAACATCAAGTTTATTAAAGAAGAGTTGGAAAGGTTAAATTCGGGAGTCGCAGCTCCCAACAAGTGTTTACAACAAGTCGCGAAACAGTACAACACTTGGTGCATTGTTGAGAGTGAACTTGGATACTTAACAATAACCGTTAAATGACAGATGTAAATTGCACATATCACAGGGTTAGTGCCTGTCAGATAGGTGTCTGTGGTAAAATAGGCTAAAAGTTTCAGCATGGAAGAAAGAAGATAGTTGTGTACAGGACACGAGGCAAGAGAGGAAGGAGAAGGAAAGAGAAGAGAAAAAAAAAAGGGGGTGGGATAGAGAGGAGAAGAAGGGGGGGGGGATCACAGAAGGGGTCATTCAGGTGTCAACTCTGTCAACTTATTGGAGAGATGCTCGAGTATGGGAAGGTAATCCAGAATTAAGCTGGAGGGTTTAGGTCCCTCCCAACAACTGTTCATAAGCTTGTGAAAATGTATATTGAACCCAGGGGGACCAGGTTTGGAAGAATTTTTCATTATTATCGGAGGATTGGGCTATTGTCTCCTCCATGTCATAGAGTTCAGCCACTCTGGACAACCAGTCACGGGTCGAAGGGACCCGAGAAGATTTCCAGAATAGAGGAATAAGAGCCTTGGTAAGAAATATTTGAGACATGGAGGAGACAACAAGCAGCATCGAGCCTCAATTTGGTCTCTGTAATCGCCCGAATCACCTCACAAACCTTCTGCCAGTAAGGAGCAATCAGAGGGCACTGCCACCATATGTTGAGGAGGTTGCCCCTGTCCTTGCCACATCTCCAGCATGTGTCCGGTGTTTGCGGGGACCAAGAATGTAGTTTCACCGGCATGGCATACCAATGTGTGAGCAATTTGTAAGCCGTTTCTCAAGGAGCATTTGTGGGGGAGAATACAGGATCTCCTCCATTGGGGCCCTGAAATTGGCACATCCAGAGCCTGCGACCATCTCTCCCTGCATCTGTCATCTCCACGCACCGGTTGGTCTCGTATCCAAGCATATGAAATTGAGGTTGTTTTTTGCATGGGTCCGTCTGCCAGGCACACTGACTCCATCTCCGTAGTCCTTCTACCAAAGTTGTGTCTCTTAGGGGCTTAATTCAAGTAGCTCCTCACTTGAACATATGTTCAGAGGGGAAAGTCAGGTGTGTTTGAGTCTTGTTTGAGGACACTAAAGTCCTTGAACACAGTGTCATGGAAGCAGTCTGTGGCTAGTAGTGGCCTGGTGTTGTTGGGGTAACGGAGAAAGTGATTCTCCATCCCCGGGGGGAAGTCAGGGTTATTAAACAGGGGTGATAGTGGGCTCAATGGTGTGGACAGGTCAGTTGTCCTTGACAGCTTGTGAAAGACTCCCAACGTGGTCCCTAATAGTGGGTGTACCTTTAGGGAGGCAGGGTAACTCGTTCATGGTATCCATGGGAAGAAACGTAAAGGAATGGGGCTTAGATCTTCTTCTATTTGTATCCAGTCTTTGAGTTCGTGGTGACAGTGCCAATCGATGATTATGGTGACGTGGGCCACGAAGTAATAGTTCCTAAAGTCAGGGATGCCCATACCTCCCCTGTGTTTGGGCAGTGCTAGTAGTTTAGCTTTAATTCTCGGGGGTTTATGAGCCCATATGAATCTCTGTTGAAGTGAGGAGATTGTTTTAAAGAATTTCAGAGGGATTCTGACTGGTAGGTTGCGGAACAAGTATAAAAGTTTTGTCAGAATGGCCATTTTGCATATGGCTGCCCTACCGAACCAGGAGAAGTTGCGGGCATGCCACCTTTTCAGGTCCTCGCCTATTATTTTAGGAATAGGGGGGAAGTTACGGTCATAAACTTGTGCAATGTCTGGTGTTAGCCACACTCCCAGATATCTAAGGGCGGCCGAATTCCCATCTAAAGGGACATGTGGATTTGAGAGCCTCTAGTGAGAGTGTCGGGATGTTAATGTTCATTGCTTCTGACTTTGAGAAGTTGATTTTTAAATTGGATATGTAGCCAAATAGGGAAAATTCCCTCATGGCAGGGAAGCCTGGGGTTTTGTCAAAAAGAAAAGCAAGTCGTCCGCGTATGTGGCAATTTTGTATTCTTTGCCAGTTGCTAGTGGAAAAGCCCTGAATCGTCCTCTCAGCTATGATTCTCCTGATGAAGGGTTCAAGGGAAAGGATAAAAAGGAGAGGCGAGAGGGGACAGCCCTGTCTGGTGCCGTTACCTATCTGTAACGTCTCAGAGAGGTCTCAGCACGTGTCCATCATGTAGTCCCACGCTACTCGATCGAAGGCCTTCTCAGTGTCGGTGGACAAGAGAAGGCCCTCGATCTTCCAGGTGCGGGCAGCGTAGATCAAATTAAGTGCTTTGGTGACATTGTCTCTGGATTCCCGACCAGGCATGAAGCCAGCTTGGGATGGGCCTATGATGTCATGTAGGAGTGGTCTCAACCTGTTGGCCAAAATTTTAGCCAGCAGCTTAACGTCCAGGTTGAGAAGTGAAATTGGCCTGTAGCTAGAACAAATTTGGGGGTCCTTGTTCGGTTTTGGTAGAACCGTGATGTGCGCCAAGAGAAATGTGGGTGGTACATCTCTAGGAGAAGCTAGCGAATTCAGGGCTCTGTGTAGGGGATCCACAAAATTTGTTTGCGTGTAGCTGGCATCTTTCAAGGCCCTGGCCAGAAATCTGCCTGATTTGTCGCCATGTTCGTAATATATTTTTCTTTTGAAAAATAAAAGTCGCTTAGTTTTAGAATCTAAGAGTTGTTGAAGGTCTTTCCTCGCGTTTAAAAGTGTGCAAGCTGAGTGTCTCGAGTTTATGAATTTTATCTTTAAGGAGCCGGATGGCCTTTTCCCTTTCTCGTTTACGATGTGATCCCATTCTGATGAGCTCCCTCCTCACCGTGTGTAACGGTCACCACCGCTTACGACCTTTCATCCACCCACGACAAGCTTATCTGACACACGAGACAGAGCTCCGTACTTGCTTCCAAAGATATGACCCATTTATTGATATTTTCTCAGCTTCTTATACAGTTTGAAGCAAAATGCAGTTAATCACAGGACAATGTAGTCCCCACCCCCCTATTCACTCCATGGGGGGCTAATTATCTAACCCGTAGCTAGACATCTGGGCACCGCATCATCAATAGAGTTCAATTAACCTTTAACATAACACAGACATCTAGTTGAATAAGTTATCTAGACAGCTTTATCACACAATGGCAGAGTCTAGTGAGAGTGGGTGCAATCAACACCTTTTCAACGGAATGTCTTTCACATGAATAGCCAACACCTTAAGATATTTCAATAGCCTATTATACAAAGGTATGAGTCACTGTCTGGTTGACCTGGTCATGTCATCATGAACTACTTGTGATATCTCAAGACATCCACTTTGTAATATTCCAGTCCTGCAATACGAATTATTATTAATGTCCCATCTTCTGCAATATATGAATTATGATTTCTTTGTCACCCTATGGCCCTAGTGGACATAAGGTGACCCTAGACATAGGAATATCTCAGTCTGTCACGGTTCACCCCGTCAAACCGTGCATTTGTGAGCCTCCCAGATTGTCAGGGGGTCCATGTCAGGTGTGATGTTACGGTCAAAAAATTCTCTAATGGACGAGTAGATGTTCGGGAGTAGCTGCGGGTCGGTCAGTAGGGATGAGTTAAGTCTCTACGAGTTGGGCCTGGCAGGGGCTTTGTGAAAATTAAGGGATAGCGAGGTCGGGCGTGATCTGAGATAGACTGAATTCCTATGTGTGCTTCTGTAATCAAATGGAGGTCTCTCTGGGACGTAAAGATGTAGTCTATTCTGGAATAGCGGTTGTGGGGAATGGAGTGGAAGGTGTAATCTTTGTCCTCTGGGTGTGTGAAATGCCAGAAGTCTATCAGTTGCATGGATCCCAACAGGGTTTTAAAACTCTTGAGGATCCTGTAAGTGATGCAAGACTTACCCGTCGAGGTGTCTGACAAGGGATTCAACGGAACGTTAAAATCCCCACCCAAAATTATACAGGGGGTGCCAAAGCCCCTAAGCTTGGATAGCATATGCCTGCAGAATGCGAGATGGGAGGAGTTGGGGAAATACACGTTGGCCAACGTGAGGGGTACTCCATTACAATCTCCCTTCAGGAAGATGAATCTGCCCTCCGGTTCTATGAGTTTGTCCACTATGTTAAAGGAGGCATGTTTGCTTATCAAAATGGAGACGCCTTTTGTTTTTGCAAGGTTGTTTGTGGCATGATATGCCTCGGGAAAATAGGAGTCAGTTAGCCTTGGCACTTGGGCGGTTTTAAAATGCATTTCCTGCAAGAAAACGAACTTCGGCTTACCTTTCTTAAGTTCCCTCAAAAGGGTTGATCGCTTCTCGGGGATATTCAGCCCCCTAGCATTGTGGGAGATCACTGTTGGAGTCTGGCCTAGAGAGGTGTATGCCATTGCGGAGACGCAGGGAGAGATGCCAGCGTTAGTGGTCAACTACAAACCAAAGAGGAAAAAAAAACAGATCTTATAATCAAGACAAATAATGTACTGGTGTCCCCCAGGGTTCTGCTAGAGCGCTATCAAGACACTAAGTAGGCAGAGGGTGGTGGGCTGGGGATAAGGGTAAGCGGGAGGATGGGAGAAGGAGGGAAGAAAGGGAAAAGGGAAAGGGTGGAAAGGGAAAAGAAGGTGCAAGTAGAGTCGAGAAATTAAAGAAGAATAGATGATCTTCCTCTAAACCTAATACGGTCTCAAGGATAGTAAGTAGTGTGTTGTAGCGACCCCCTCAGAGGTCCCACGTCACACTATGTGGGAGGTGGAAAGGCGGCTGAGAAACAGGCTGGAGACGCCAAGAGTACAAAAAAAAAGGGGGTGAACTAAATAAATGAGTTGAGGGATCCGAGGTGGTCGTCTCACAGCCATGATACACACACAAAAAAAAAGGAACAAGTGCGGCATATAGGTCATCTCAGCACCAATCTGGGATAGGTAGAAAGCACAAGATTAGCAGGATTAGTCACAGGATTTCAGTCTCGGGAAAAAACGATAAAGTGAGATTAAACACGGAGAACAGTAATAGAGCAGGCCCGACAAGGGTTTGGGAATACTTAGGGTGTCAATGAGTCCGACATCTCCAGCTTCTTTTCTTCCCTCCACCCCCAAACTCCCCACAGATCTCAATAAGCTGAGCACAGCACAAGCAGCAGCGTCCGGGAATTCAATACCATAAATAGATGATAAAAAACAAAACAAGAGAAGAAAAAAGAAAAACACAGAAATCAGCATTGGCAGAGATAGAGTCATCACTGATGCACCCTCAGCCTCCTTCACTCCAACGGATGGGCACCGAAGGCGTAGTGGTATGCGGTGTGGTAGTATGGCTCCTGTGCGGGCAAAGACAAAGTCTTTTCCTAGTAACGTTTCTATGTGAGCGCAAATATGCTCCGTAAATGGGAAGTAGAGTCTATGCTGCAGAGTTCAGGGTGTCAAGGTGGATTGGCCAACAGCCATTCCCGTTCTTCGCCACAGAGCAAGCATGGTGTCAGTGAGATGACCCCTGCTGGCGTGCAGTGGGAAGACTCATCTGTGGTTCGTGGAGGGGGGGGAAACCAAAAGGTCCGAATGATGGCTGCAGAACCGGATTGCTGTCGGGGGTTAAACATGTAGAAATGTAAAAGACCCCTTGCTCAAAACTCATCCAGGGCCCTGGATGAGTGTGGTTTGTTGTTAGGAGTACCTGCCTGGGAGCCAGCCATGGATCCCCCTCGGCGGGAAGCTTTTTGTCTCTTGGAGGACCTGTTGTCCGGGGATGTCAGCGGGGAATCCGGAGGGCTTCTCTCCACAGGTGGAAGACGGAACTCCTGGTACCAATCAGGGAGGTCAATAAAATCTAGTTGTAGAGCGACACAAAAAACTAGGAGATCCGCTGGGGAGCGCAGCACGTGTTGCTTGCCTTTGTAGTTCACCAGGAGGGCGAACGGAAATCTCCAAGTGTAGCGCAAGTCTTTTTCTCTAAGTTTGTCTAAGAGAGGACGCAAAGCTCTGCGGTTTTTTAAGGTGATCTGAGAGAGATCTTGAAATAGCATTATAGTCTCTCCATTAGAGATTATTCTATCATTCCTGCGTGCCTTCCTCATTATATCCTCCTTCAAACTAAAACTTTGGAGACAGCAAATTATGTCACGTGGTGGCTGGGAGTCAGGGCCCTTAGCCCTGAGAGCTCTGTGTGCCCTCACAAAATTAATGGCCGGCCTCTCTAACAGGCTATTGAAGACTCTTCGGTATCCCCCGTACCCTTATGTTGCACCTCCGTCCTCGGTTATCCAAGTCCTCCAGGTGTCTGTTGATTTCAATAAAGTGTTCAGCATGGGAGAGAGAGACCCTCTCTAATCTGCGAATCTCCCTGTCCCTATGTCTCCCCTCAGGCCTCCGCCGCCTCCATCTGCCCATTAAGGACCATGAGATTAGATTTCAAGTCTGTGATGGCTGCAGAGAATGTTGACTTTATATCTGCTGCAAAGCCTGTCATATCCTCGTAGGTGAGGGGTCTGTGGTTACGGAGGTGTACCTTACCGGTTTCCTCAGCGGTGGACTGGGAGTCTTCACTGTATTTCTCCTCCATGTGCGGCGGCGCCATCTTGGGTCTCGCTGTGCTGCTCCGAGAAGACGATTGAATTTTAAAGATATCCGCGATATCTCTCCCCTTACAGGCAGCCGAAGTGCGGCGGGATCTTGTGTGCAGGGTACCGTGTGATCTCCTGTGCATCCTGCGCCGGATTAGTGCGGAGAGACGGGTCTCAGGCTGTGAGAACGACGGAGCTCCTGGATAAAGCTGCCGTCTACATTGCGCGCCAAGCCACGCCCCCCCCCGGAAAATAAATGTATTTAGTTACTCCCGAAAATCATTTTGATTTATTTCGTTTTTCGTTGGGAAATAGCTTTTGTCCGAAAATCCAATAATACTTGGTTTCTGTCGAATGGTCAAAAGAATATTTGACGGAACGTCGAATCTTTACGTCGAATCGTACATTTCCGTTTGAATATTCCGCCTACAAGAATTCTAATGTTGGATGACTAGTAATAATGTTAAATCTATTTTCTCATAAATCGAAATCTAATCTCTGTAATGTCAAATCTATTATTTCCATAGTGTCGAATCTTTTCTCTATAATGTCGAATCTTTTCCCTATAATGTCAAATCTTTTCCCTATAATGTGGAATCTCTCTATATCTAATTTTTACCGCAACGAAAACGAAAATAAAGCATTTTTTACGTCGGATATTTCGGTTTTCGTTTCTTGCGCTTTCGTTATCGTTTGTTAAAACGATAACGAAAAAAAAATAGATTTTCGGACGAAAATGCATTCTAACGAAAACGAATGCACATGTCTAATATTGGTTACTGAATGAATTAACATATACACTCAGTTCAAAATCTTTTTATTTTAGGAAAAGTCCACCAGGTATGATATATGTTACTCTCCTACCCCCATCCTCTACAGCAAGACAGGAGGGGGATGCTTTGTGAGAGATCTTGTCAATATTGGATGGAACTAGGTAACACCAAGAAAAAATCTTAACATTTTCTTTGACTAGGGTGGTACTGAACATTTCTTTGTGGATCCTGTTTTTCCATAGAGCCCAGTCCTCATCAATTATATATTATCCATGCCTAGATCTCCCTGTAACACTAGGTGGTGAGGTATCTTGTTAGATGTTGTGTGAAGGATTCAATAACACCAAAATTTGGACCCTAGAACATGCATTCTGATGCTCTTTTTTCAAATAAGATTTCTTTTTTTAAATCTTCTGTAGTTTGTTTAACTGAGAGTAATATGGAGAATTACAAGTGGGATTACAGGCAAGGCATTACAAGTGTTTGAAGAAGGTCATTTAGCTGTTTAATCCCTTTATGGTCCAGAAAATGACCTATCCATTATAGCCCAGATGGAAATGTTGGGTTATTAAAGAGTAGTGATGAGCGGAATACGCCATATTCGATTTCGCAATATTTCACGAATATATAGAAAAATATTTGCGAAATATTCGTTAATATCGAATATTCGTGATATTTTATCAAAAATTTTTTTTGCGAAATTTCGCTAATGCGAATGCCAAATTTCGCTAATGCGAAATTGATTGCGAAATTCTCGTCAACACGCGAAAATGGAGATCATTTCCTGGATTACTAAACTAATATGCACTAAACACTAACTCTACTTACACAAACTTATATGACTAAACTAAAGCTAATTTTATTTTTATTTTTTTATACACAAAAGGGCAGAGAAAGTATTCGCGAATATTCGGCAACATAAAAGGATCGCCTCAGCTACTCAGCCCAGGGTCTCTAATCATACCAGCAATGCTTTTAGACGTCGATGGAGATCACTAGGATGTGATCTGTTTTAAAAATAAATTTGAAAAAATACGAATATTCGCAATAGCGAATATTCACTGCGATATTCGATCTATTCGCGAATACTCGAATATGCAATATTCGTAACGAATATTCGCAATGCGAATATTCGTGAGCAACACTATTAAAGAGGGGAGATGCTGGTGTGCGCTGAGACTTAAAAGGGAATGGTCTACAAATGTGTTACACAGGTGAAGGGAGTGAGACAGGATGGAACATATTATAGCCCCTCAATTTGTAAGTGGAAGTAACATAAAAGATCTAATGAGTGTGGGAGTCCCACTTGTGATTCAAGTTTGATCCAAGGCGATAAAGTAAATTTGTGACAGTTGGATTAATTGTGCATCAATTGTATAGTATCTCAGAGGTAGATAACTCCCAAACCTCCAGATGACTTTGGGACATATAATGTTTTGCAGGTCACTCTATATCCACCAGAACCCCAAATATATTTAAAGAGCAATTCCCTTCTAATATGATTGATTAATATCTATTTCTTGCAGTCAGAGGTTACAGTAGAAACAATTCTCAAGGAAGTAATAGGAGCCTTTGGCCTTGGGGGAAAGCACAGCCACTTTGCTTTTATATAATAGGGACAGATTTCCATAGGCAAAACATAGTGTAAGGCCTTGTACACACGAGTTAATATATCCGATAGGAACGGTCCGACGGACCGTTCCCATCGGATCTGTCCGCCGGATTGCTTTGATCCGATGGCTGTACACACCATCGGATCAAATTCACACAGCGCGGTGACGCGGCCGGTGACGTTGACGCCGCCACGTCACCGCACCGCACCAGGAAGTAAACACTTCTGCGTGCAAGCGTCGGATCCATTCACAGGATACGACGCATGTGCGGGCAGATATGTCCGCTGGTTTGCCGTACTAACCAGCGGACATATCTGACGGGCAGCTATCCGGCGGAAAAATTCCAAAGCATGGAATCCGGCCAAAACGGTCCGTTTGCCCCTACACACGAGCGGATTTTTCGGCTGAAATGGTCCGTCAGACCATGTTCAGCGGAAATATTCCCTCGTGTGTACAAGGCCTAACAGGTATAGTGTACAATGTTTCTGAAATGGTTAAAGGTGTGGATGTTCCTAAAGGTCACGGTGTATTATAAAACTTGTATATATATTCAAGCACTAGTTTGCATTCAGTTATGCATTCAATATTTGGTCAATAAAGTTACCCACCGAACCTGGAAATGATCTGTCATTTGTAATGAAAATAGTGGTGAATAAACATTGTCAGCACAGACACAATGCTGGGTCATTGTGATTTAAAAAGCTCTACATTGTTGGACAATGCACTTAACATTGGAATTCAGATCAGGTGGCATTGTTTATTTTTACGTCCGGCGTAAAGTTATTCCCCATAGATGAGGTGCAACCCAGCAATAGACATGCAAAGGTCTGCCCTAGAGAACACAGTATTGGGTGTACGTTACTTTCACGGCGTACATAGTGATCCGGCGTAGCTTAGACATTTGTCCCGGCGTAGTTGTGAGCATACGCATAAGGGTGCAGTTTCATGCATCCACGTCATGACTACATCAAATGCGCGTTCGTGATACGCTGGGCGTAAAACACTGCACCATGCTCAGACCATCATTTGCATGGGGTCACTTCCACTTACGCTGGCCTGTGCCTTCGAAAATATGCTACGCTGGCGTATCTTGGTGAGCAATAGCTTGCTGAATACAGTGCATGCCTCTCCGCGCTGCGCCGGTGTAGCGCTACTCCGGCGTAAATGAATATATTCAGTGTCTTCTCTATATTTAGTCAGTGCAGGCAGTATATATAGCTGTGCTCATAGGTTTACATGCCCTGGCAAAATGTTTGATTTCTTGGCCCTTTGTCAGAGAATATGAATGATAACACAAAAACTTTTCTTTCACTCACGGTTTGTGTTTGGCTGAAGTTATTTATTATCAATCAACTGTGCTGACATCTGGCCCATTCTCTAGTTCATCGGGGCAGTATGCTATTTGAAAACATTCAGCCTTTGATTCAGGTGTGTGCAGACCTAGCTTTGTCCAGTACTCCAAAGGACAGTGATGACTTTTCTCCCAGCATGGCTCAAGCGGATTCATTAGTGTGGCTTTTGGAGGATGACTCTGCATATTTCTTTGAACACTACTCAGCATGTTCTTAACAGGTGCTAGTGGAGTGTGTTAGTGCAGTTTCTTGTTAGACAGGCAGCTTGTAAACTGAATTTTGTTCAGCCATTACTCCAAGCATGGTCAAATACTGTATATTGCACTCGGCTAACAACAACCCATTTCTGCTACCAGACACCTGTATGCACAAATATCTCTCTCTCCATCACCCACGGCAACCCAGTCTCAGCCCAATATACCCTGCTACCAACTAAATATCAGTACCCTGTTTCTACTTGGTGCACCTATCCTGTCTTTAACCCATTTGCCTCTTCTCTGCTGCCTGCTACAATCCCACAAGATTTTCACCTAGCCACTGTTCCCTCTTCCTTACTGTATTCCAGCCCTTCTCTTCAATCAGCTGCACCCCTTACTTACATCCCCGCAGTCACTTACAGAACTTTGGTGGCTAAAGTTGGTGCCTTTCTCTCAGTGTGCAAAGTTGTTGCCCATCACCTTCATGCCAGCTGATCCTCTCCAGTCTGCCTCTATGATTGCCAATGGGGTTAGCCTGAGGTGCCCGTCTCCAAGCCTGAAGTTCCGGTGCCTGTCTCCCAGCCTGCAGAGTTGATTGACATCTAAGAGTGTGTCTTGGATTTAGGTGGGGCAACTTTTTGAGATTAACCACTTGCCCATGGTGTCATAGTCAAAATACGTCATGACTTTAAAGATGGATATCTCGGTAACGGCAGCAGCTGCTGCCACAACCGAGATTCCATAGAGTGCTGTACACGGAGCGGCGGATTCGCCGCAAGATCGCCGTTATCGGTGGCGGGAGTGACCGGAGCCGTAACGGCAATCGGGTCCTCTTGCTGGCTGTGTTGGGATAGAGTGATTTCTGCTGGGCGGAAGTGACGTCAAAACGTCACTTCCGCCCAGCGTCTTAAAGAAACATTTTTTTTTTCTGAAATTTGAAAAATGACATTATTTAAGCCTAAATATGTCTGAGGTCTTTTTGACCCCAGATCTCATATTTAAGAGGACCTGTCATGCTTTTTTCTATTACAAGGATGTTTACATCCTTGAATAGGAATAAAAGCGATGTATAAAATTATAAACTAATTAAAAATAAATAAGAAAACAAAAAAAAAAAAATTTAAAACGCCCCGTCCCGACGAGGCGCGCAGAAGCGAACGCATACGCGATCTGAAAACGGTGTTCAAACCACACAAGTGAGGTATCGCCGCGATCAGAGCGAGAGCAATAATTCTAGAGACCTCCTCTGTATCTCAAAAAATGCAACCTGTAGAATTTTTTAAACGTTGCCTATCGAGATTTTCGCCATGCCACGAGCGGGCGCATATTTGTTGGGTAGTAACATTATCTATCACAATATATAAAAAATTGGGCCAAATTTATTGTTGTCTTAGTAAAAAAAGTGCGCTTGTAAGACCGCTGCGCAAATACGGTGTGACCTGGGGAGAAAAAAAAAATATATAATGTTTGGGGGGTTTAAGTAATTTTCTAGGTTGTCTCGTAAACACCGAATCTGAAAAACAAACCCGGTGGGCAAGTGGTTAAGAAGGACACTCCCTTGGATTTAGATACGGAAGTGGTAGAGTGATAGGCAATGGGATAGAATTTATTGTGTAGGTTAGGTATGTTGTTGGATTTGAAATGCGTCTCTTGAAGGAAGACCACATCTGCTCTGGATCTCAAGAGTAGAAGTAACTGAGACCTTTTTTCAGTCCCCAAATATTTGGGGAGTATAGCTTGACCTGGGGAGGTTGATTGGCCCCGATGTGAGACATTGTGCAGGGGTATGTCAGCACACAGGGGTGGTGTGGTACAGAGATTCAGGGTTAAAAGGGGGGAGGGATAGAGGTGTGGGAGGGATGAGGAGATATGTACTCTGAAACAATAAACCTAGAAGAATAGGGATCCACCCCTACTTCAAAATAGATCAAAGGCAGTAAGGTACAGTGAGGAGCCAGTGATTGTCGACCTGAAGGAGGTAAACACTATGCCCTGTCACTGTGTGGGGGTTGGAGTAAACCATGCAGGAAAGATGTGTGTGGGTGTCATGTAAACCCACCGCTACAGGTATCATCTGTGGGTGAAAAGAAATAAAAGGGAAGCGTGTTAAGCATGGGGTGTTGGAGATGCCAATGAGCGGTCAAATTATGACTCATTTCCGATGGATTCTGCCGTATGAGCCTTATGTCAGTGGATTCTGTGGTAGATTAGGGGAGGTGTAGCAGTAGTACCTAAAACCTGTAGCCTAGAAGTACGACTCAACTCACAAATCATGTGTGGAGGCCTAAATACCTTCTATCATGAACAATTATAAGCTATAACTTTAAAAAAAAAACACATCATGAACAACAACTGGAGTGATTCCAAAACATAAGAACCTTACACATTCAAGTAGAAACAAGTAACAATCCCACCCAGCAGCCCAAGGTGATTGTATATGGGTAGTGCAAGGATATACTGGCCCCTGGGAAGATCAGGACTATTGAGTCTAACCATGCAATGGGCGGCTCGTATGACAGCTTAGGAAGTGGGGTTAAAGCAGTGGGATAATGTGCCGTATAAGGCGATTGGGTTGTGTCTGGGGGGAGGGGCAAGAATTTCTTGGGGTGAGGCCCACTACACAGCAGAAAAGCCACAGTTGGGGAGGGCATTCCAAGATGTAAAGAGCAAGGTCTATTGGTTCACATAAGAGGTAAACTGCTGCTGGCGTGTGAGCCGGGCAATATCTTGATCTACCCTATGCATTGTGTGGGTATAAGCCCCAAGTGTGCTAATTGGTTCCAATTCATAATGGAGGGTGGGGGAATACTGCTAAGCATGCTCAGTGAGTCTGTGGTGGAAGTCAGGTACACTAGTCCTGGCTAAAAGGGCCCAAGTTTCATGATAAGGCCCCTGCTGCAGTTCAGCTAAGATTTATTACTAAAAATCTCAAAAAGTAACAGAACAAGGCCTACCTTAAACCTAAGGAAACTCTCTAAGGGGTTCATCACACCCACCCTTCGTAAAAAAGGGTCGTGTACTAGGCTAAGCCTCCTGGTGTATGTAGGTAAGCCTTGATTGCCCTGGTGTGTTTCATGGATAACATTACTGTATGAAATTTGATTACATTAGGTCTAGGGGCCTGCGGCCTGCACCATAAAGTATACCCCTGAGTGGCAACTTGGGATAAGCACTGGAGTCTCTGACGAAGGTGACACAGTCTGTAGTAGTAGGGGGGGTATGTGGCCCAAAAGAATTCCCTATAAAGGCGTGAATAGCTTGAGTGTGCCCCCTGGATGCCAAAAAGGGCTAGAGGGGGGTATGGGAATGATGACCAATTTCAAGGGTGAGACTCCAGCCCACATCCACCAGTATAATTTATTTTTATTGCTGGTCCCACATACATTGCATGCCGCCAATGCCCCCAACATCAAAGTAGATAAGCCTATCATGGATGCAACCACATGTGAGAAAAGCAAAGGTTCCACGTATACATAAAAAAGAGTAACCTTTTACAAGGGTACCTACTATTAACCCCTGGCAAGTGGAATATGATGATCGGTGATGGCTAGGGATGAGCCGAACACCCCCCCCCCGGTTCGGTTCGCATCCAGAACATGCAAACAGACCAAAAGTTCACGCCAACATTCGATCACCGTTAAAGTCTATAGGACCCTTCAGATTTGGTATGTATAATAAGGGGAACCCTGCACAAAAATAAAAAAAAAACAAGTTATGTGGGGTCCCCCAAAAATCCATACCAGACCCTTATCGGGAAACGCAACCTGGCAGGCCGCAGGAAAAGAGGGGGGACGAGAGAGCACCCCCTCCTGAACCGTACCAGGCCACATGCCTTCAACATGGGGAGGATGTCCCCATCCGCACAACCCTATTGGAATCTGGAAGCCCCTATTTAACAAAGGGGACCCCGAGATTCTGGTCCCCCCTATGTGAATTGGTAACGGGGTACACTGTACCCCTACCATTTCACAAAGAAAGTGTAAAAAAAATTAAAAAAACACACAGACACAGTTGGGATAAGTCCTTTATTAAAAATAAAAAAAATTCCAGCGATGTAATCCAGTCTGTCCAGCATTGTAATCCTATGTCCCGCTGTGATCCGATATCCAGCGATGCTTCAGTCTCCACTCCACACAAAATCCTAAGCGTAAGAGGGGGTGGGGTCACCCATCCACATCATTGGGTAACCCCTGCTTTCCGGAGAAAGCAGGGGCTTACCCAATGATGTGGGCGGGTAAAAAATTGCCTATAGTGTCTTGGTACACTGCGTTTGGTGTCTCCACTCTTAATTAGAGCAATATGTTCATTAACTCTAGTTGTGAATGTGCAAAATGTTCATACAATGTATTGTTTGCCGCAAGGGAAAGTTATTAAACAACATGCTTGGTGGCACATGTTCAAAATTGTTTAATGGAGTACATGCAATGGGTAATGGTGGATTTAAATTCCATCGTTTTTCACCTGCCCCGTGTGTTGTGTTGGCAAACACCACAATTTTTACAAGGATAGTAACCCACCAAATTGTGAAAAAATTAAGCATTAATCGGTGGATTAATGATATTAGGCACAATTATGCTTTGTAAAGAGGGAACACCCTTGTAAATTACTTTGGCCTGATCTGGTAACAAGGTGCCCAAATTACGGTCACTTTTTAATATGTGCCAATGTTTAATAATGATCATTTTAATTTGTTTATGTTGTAAAGAGAACAAGGTTATCATTGACCATTTAAAAATATCGTCTGCATCTCATCAGGGTCAACCAATAATAATCCCTTATCCACTCTTAAGGTGTTCTGAAACTCTGAGTCTACTTCAACTTGATCATAACCCTTATCAAGGAACCTCTGTCTAAGGACCATAGCTTGTGTTTTAAAGGTCTCGGTATCCGTGCAGTTTCTGCGCAACAGCAGAAATTGGCTTTGCAGAAGTGATTGAAGCCAAGATCTATGGTGGCAACTATCCATGGGGATAAAACCATTGTGATCAGTTGGTTTGAAATAGGTTTGAAATTTAAACTGTTGATCCTTGATCTCAATTTCAAGATCTAAAAATGTATTTTATTCTGGCTAGATTCCTAAGACAGAGAGATGCTTCAATTGTTCCTGTTCAAAAAAGAGAAAAATGTATCCAAGGAATATGCACTGCCATACCATAGAAGGAGGCTGTCGTCAATGAAACTAGCCCACAGAACTTGTGATAGTCTATCTTGGGCAAAGACGACATCCTCCTCCCATTTGGCCATAAACAGATTGGCGAGGCTGGGGACAGATTTAGCCGCTCATAGCCACGCCTTTCTGCTGAAGATAGAAGTGATGGTTAAACCAGAAATACTTATGTTTAGTGGTGAATTCTAATAGTTCAATGATGTAACCACTTTGAGGATCGGTAAGAGTGTTCATGACTCAAAAAATGCCAGACTGCTTTGATTCCCAACTGGTGGGGTATGCAAGTGTACAGGGAAGCAACATCAACTGTAGCCATAATGTGGTCTCCCTGTACATCTAAGCCCTCCAGTAACCTGATGGTATCTCCAATTTCTTTAATATACAAGGGTGTCTGTCTAACCAGTGGTTGAAGATAGAAGTCAATATAATGACCTATACGTGAAGTGACAGAGTCTATGCCACTCACGATAGGGCATCCCGGAGGGTGTACTGGATCCTTATGTATTTTGGGCAAGTAATACATTGTTGGAATTCTGGTGCTAAAGATATAAGAAATGCTTTTTCGTTCTATATAAAATATGTTGGTCATTCACCTTTATAATGAAATTCTGTAACTCAGTTTTGAAAGAGGAGGTGTCAGAGAAACATATTGGATTCTGAACACTAGATAGCAGCAAAGTTGTCAGTGGGAGCTGTCAAAGAAACATTTAGCTGCAGACTGGCTGTCACATGACACACACCACATGACTTCCACATGAATTCCTGGCTGCCTATAAAGCTGAGCAGATGCCCAAAGGAAATTGCTGGTTTGTCTTCAGCTTCCTGTACCTGAGTTCCTGTTTCCTGATTGATTGATTGATTGATTACCTGCTGTGACCCGGATTGACCCTGACTTACTCTGATCTTCTCCTGGACCCGACCTTTTATGGACTTTGTTCCTGCCTCCTGTTTTTGACCCTCGGCCTGTGACCCAGATTCACCTTCAGTCTCATGTGCTTTGACCTTCTACTTGTGTCCAGGGTTTTGCCTCTTGTCTCCAGTGACTTGACCCCCAGTCTGTATCCTCGATTGTCTGCTTACCTGTGTTTGAACCTGGACTTTCTACCTGTCTTCTTCTGCTGGACCCTGATACCCATCGGTCCCTGCTCCAGTTCTGCAGGACTTCCATGCAAGCTCTACCCTGCCTGCTGGTAGCTTGTGCCTCATGGTGCCATCCACCCTCTGTAACACCTCCAGGGGGCAGACTACGCTTAGTCGCAACAGTGAACCGCTCTGGGCATCTCGGCTTTGGTAAGTACTCTATTCTGATAGGAGGTAGGGTTGTTAGGTAATTCCTTATACAAATCCTGATCACTTAAAATTCTGTACATTTCTTTCTCATAGTCAATTTTATTGAGTACTACGATGCCACCACCCTTGTCTGTGGGGTGAATAACCAAGTCCTTCCTCTCACATAAGAAATTGAGCACTGCATTAGGCAAGGAGTGGTCGTAAATCCATTTTGGGGATAGTTTGGACATAAATCTTTAAAGATACTGGCAGTTGGAGGCAACGGGACGGGTGGGTTAAAGAAAGATGGATTAGATAATACAGAGTGTACATTCCCAGAGGTGATAGCTCCAGGATTTCCTTAGGGATTGGAAATTAGGCACCTTTGAATGTGAATTTTTTGGATGTATTTGTGTACATCTATAAATGTATTACATTTGTTTAATTTCCTTGGGGGGGGGGGGGGGTTAAGGCCCTTGTCCAAGATTGTTAATTCCTTTATAGTGAATTTTTTGTTGTTAAGGTTAAACACTCCGTGGCCATTCATGTTCTTCTTTTTTCTCCTCTGAGTTCTTCTCCCCCCTTGGGACACATAGAGCTTTGAAGTAAAAGTGTCTGGGTATAGGAGTATGGTGTGAGAGAAGTTGGGAAGGAGAGAATTCTAATGTGAGGGTAGAGACCCTGGAGATTATGTTGTGGACTTCACTCCAGAACTTTTGGATGATGGGGTATAACCATCAGATGTGGAAGAGAGAGTAATATGATCCCCCAATGCTTAAAGGCATTGTGTGAATTTACAAGGAAGAAGAAGGGGCTGGTGAATGACAGGATCTCCCCTTCTACATTAACAGAATGCCGTATAATCTGTAAATAGAATACACAATGTTTTGTAAATGGAGACGAGGGGTCAAAACTGAATGTGAATGATACTATCTTTCACTGTATGACCACAAAAACTAACACCAGAAGCATTGCAAGATTACTTGCATCCCCAGCAACCATGCAGATGTAGTGTAACCAACATTAGAGGTAATTTTTTTGGACAAAAAAAAACAAAACAAAACACGTTTCCTGGAGTTTCATTTTAAGAGAAAATGTCTACCAGCGTTTGTATAATATATAAAGAATGCACATGTTGGGGGCATATAAAGACAACTGAAGGCTGTAAGTTTTATGTTCATTTTGGTTTCCATATATTTCAGGTTTAATTTCCTTATTTTATTTTATTTTCTAAAATGTCAACAGATTAATATATATTTATTTTGTTTTATAAAATATTAAATTATAATTATAATAATTTCTCAGCTTGCTTCATTATTTCTATTTTCATAAATCCTGTGCACTTATTGCTTCAATTGTTTGTTATGTTTTACTCAAGGGGTTCAACAATAATATTGCACATTGAGAGCATTGCTTAAGAAATCCTTGTATGTATTGTTCCCTAGACTTCAAAAACAGTATAAAGAGAGGGCAAGATATTATTCCTTTTGATCGAGACTTCACTTCATTGTCAAGGTTAAAGGTGTGATCCATTTTGTAAATTTTTACTTCTAAAAATTAATGTTATCATTTTGTCATGCATACAATAGAGTTTTCATTTGTATTACCAAATTATCTCTAAACAACAACTGTTGCGTGCATCTTTCATACAAGATCAAAATTAATTCAACTTTTTCCCTGGTTCTGTATATTCTGTATATCTTTGAGCTTTTTTTTTTTTGTTTCCTATATATGTAATCAAAATATGATAAAAAGCATTTGTTTACTGTTTTATCAGTTTTTTTTTAATTAAACCTTGTTTTTTTTAAATCTGGTATTCAAGGGCAATTAACTCTTCTCCTAAAATGACTCATGCAGTGGATATGTTCTAGTTTCAATGAGTACTTGCACATAGGACTATTCTTTAATCTTCCAGTAAATGATGTAAGTAGGGCACGGTCTAATATGTCTTTAGTCACCTTTAGAATTTATGAAAACTGCAGACAAAAATCTGGGCATGGCAAACAATCACTTTCTGTCTTCAGCTTTTTTCAGTTGAGCTTTGTAAATGAAAGTTATGAGCTGACTGATTGCCATATATAACTGCTCCAGATTCTATCTGCTCCAAAAAGAGTGTGGGTAGATGTGATTATTTCCCCAAAGTCTCTATGATAACATCAAGGGTATCAAGCTAACATATTTTTTTTTCTTCAGCGTGACACCTGAACAGATACAGTACATTTCTACTCATCATGGAAATGTAGACCTCACCTCTCTCTCCCCAAATACCAACAGTATTCATTTCTGATAAATAAAGACACTCAATGCCGAATATTGGTATAAAATTGGCCGCAGCACGTTAATTGGTGTCATATTTTTTTTTACAAACACCACATTGTTTTTATTGAGAAGAGTAAAGGCAATGTACAATATATGCAGTGGCGTAATCTTAACATGATACTGTATATAGATATACATGAATGTAGTCAGACATAAAACATTAAAAGAACGGTGTTCCAGATACAGTATTATAAGTGAGTGCAAGGATCAGAACAATATGATTGCAGAACCTAATATCTGAAGGGCTTGTGGGACCAGCTTAACGTGAGGGGGAGATACAAAGCAAACATATCATAGAAGGTGTCAGTCAAGTATTCCATTGCAGGTAGAAGCGTTACCCAGCCAGTCGTCCCAGAGCTTGCCATATTTTGCTGGGCAGCCCCTGTGGACATATATTTCCTTTTTATAAGGCAGGACCTGATTAACTGCAACAATCCGTTCCTGAAGCCACTTTCTTACTATGAGTAGTCTAGCAATAAAAAGCGATTCCTGAAGGAATAGTTTATGGAATTTATCTGAATCTGGATCTGGGAATATCCCCAGTAAACATTGTTTAGGGCATAGTGTCAGGGGAGATCCCATCTCGTCGTGAATGAACTTAACAATTTGGGTCCAGTAGTCCTGAATTACTGGGCATTACTACAACAAATGAAAGAAAGTGCTGCTAAACCTGGGGCACAAGGGACTATAATTAGGTTTGCATTTGGCAAGCCGGTTTGGGGTCAAGTATGATCGGGGCAAGATGTAAAGTTGTGTGAGATGGTCAGACAACTTGATAGACACCTTTTTACAGGTGTCAAGTGTGTCTTCCCAATTCGTCGTCCCCCAGCATGCCCACATCCCCAGACCACCGACCTTACACCCTGAAAACCAAAGGTGCCGCAGTAGGGCTAAGAAGGGAATCATAAAACACTGAAATGAGTTTGCAGAGTCTTGTCCCGTTATAATACATAGGGTATCCAATTGTTCTAAGTTGGGGGGGCATCATGGAATTGCATCTGGGGAGCATGGTGGAGCTGGAGGTAACAAAAATGTATGGAATTAGAGAGAGCAAACTCATCCTTAAATTGCTGGAATGATTTTAGGACAGTACCATGGTAATAATCTGACAAGTACTTTACCCCCTGGTTGAGCCAGGGGACATGGTCCGGTACAGTTGACAGTTCATGTAAGCAAGGGTTGTCCCATAGAGGCGTGTGGAAAATGTGTAGATGGCACCTTCAGTCTACGCGTCACCACATCACAAATTTTACAATGGTTATATAGCAGTCCCTTACGATTGCCCCGCTTCCAGTTGTCTGTGAAGTCTTTAAGGAGAATCTGAAACGGGTGGGCAAGCCCCGGCAAGCAAGGAGACCAAATCAGTGCTAGGTAACGGTCTTTGAAATAAAAAGAGTGCTGCGCAAAATAGAAACAATAATAATAACAATAATGGTGACAATAAATATACTTATAAAAATATAAATTATTTGAAAATAATGTCTATGTGCAAGGAAGTCCATAAAGCAATGAATCCACAGCCTTAAACGATTTCCAGAGTGGAAAGTGAAAAGGAACACCAAAGAATATCCTCCACCAGTGTAAGATGCACTCTCACCTCTCTGCTTTGACCCAGATGGATCTCAAAGCATAATCTGTGTAATCAGAAATCAGCTGACAGCCTCCATAGGCAGACGGATGGATAGGATAAAAACCATAGATCCGGATTCAATGATTTCTTAACATTCATACCACCATGTAGGGAAGAAAGGAAAGAAATCTAGTGCTCTCTTATCATATGAAATGTCTCCGTTCAGTGGCAGTGGTTGTGACTTTTTATCAGATTCCGCGGTGTTGTACCTGAGAGCATTCTTCAGTGCCCCGGGCTAAGGTAACGGTCTTTGTCATGTTTGTCCAGGTAGAAAAAATGGGAAAGCTGCGCCGCTAGATAATATAGATTAAAGTCAGGCAGAGCCGCGCCCCCCAGGGTAGTGGGATTCTTCAACGTTTGCCAAGACAATTTATGTCAAGCTGTTCCCCAAACAAATGAGTTAAGGATAGCTTCAATAGATTTAAAACGTTTAAGGAGCAAGTAAATTGGAGCGTGCCAAAGGACATAAAGGAACTGGGGAAGGAGAACCATTTTGATTAGGTTCACACGGCCCATCACACCTAGGGGTAGTTTGGCCCACGTCTGAGTTTTGGCTTTTAAGTTTGCTATCAGGGGTTCTATGTCATGTTTGACAAAGTCCTCTGGCGATCAGGTAATCATAATATCAAGATATTTCATGGAGCTGACTCTGAGGAGCAAGGAGGATGCTTGGAGCAAGGAAGGGACCCCTATGTCTATGGGGAGGATTTGGGATTTATCCCAGTTAATTCTCAGGCCAGAACAATTACCAAAGGTTTGGATGGTCTCAAGGGCTATCTGTAGGGATGGACCCGTATCGGCTAAATACAGCAGCATGTCATGTGCATAGAGACTGATTTTCTTCTCCAAAACTCCACATTTTAGGCCTTGGATGCCTGGGTGCTTTCTAATGGAAGAGGCGAGGGGTTCTACGGCAAAAGCATATAGTAGGGGGGAAAAAGGGCTGCCCTGGCGCATACCCCTCGAAAGAGGAAAAGGGTCAGATAATTATCCATTAGCCAAGATTCTGGCGCAAGAGTCTCGATATAGGAGACGGATCCACTTAAGAAAATGGGGTCCGAATCCAAATTGTGTCAGGCATTCCCAGAGGTACTCCCACTAAGTTGAACGCCTTTGCGGCGTCAAGAGACACCACAGCTCTGGATCCCATCTGGTCATGTCTGGCCTGCAGGTTCATAGGAAGCCTCCGTAAGTTATAGGCTGTGTTTTTAGCCGGCATGAACCCCGTCTGATCCAGATGGATCAATGTAAGGATAACCCCATTCAGACGTAGCATCAGGACATTTGCCAATATTCTTTAATGTCAAGTTGGAGCAACGAAATTGGGCGATACACCGGGAAGTTCTAGGTCCTTGCCAGTATTGGGAATAAGTACAATATAGGCTTCATTCATAGAAGGGGGCAGGGATCCTGACCTAAATATATGAGAAAACAGCTCATAGAGGCTAAGGATTAGAGTTTCAGCATAGGTTTTATAGAATTCTAGAGGCAGGCCGTCAGAACCAGTCGATACCCCTCAAAAGTGTGACAATTTCCTCTCTAGATTTATTAGTGGCGGAGGTGTAAAGAAATGCGAAGAACGAACGGAACTCCCCAGCCACCTCATCAGGGTCCGTCAGCAAACTCCCACTAGAAGTGCGGAGGGAGACCACCGTTGGGGGCTTATGATCTAAGTGGGCTAGGTAGGCCAAAAGGCATCCCGCCCGCTCTCCCAACTCGTATGTTTATTATAAAATATTTTCCTCTCTGCCCTTTCAAAGTGAAGACTATTCACCATCCCCTCTGAAGTTTCAACTGGTCTGCTGTGGAAGGAGATGGATCTCTGGAAGCTTTTCGGTACCTAGAAATGCATTGGGATAGGGACATACAGGCATGGGACTTAAATGAGTCCCAAACCACCTCGTACGGCGTAATGTCCTTGTTCGTCTGAAAGAAAAACTCCCATTCAGTGCCGGCTTCCTCCAAGTCTGGAACCATTGTCAGCCAAAAGGGGTTAAGCTTCCAGGAAAAGGACCGAGGGACTGAGTCGAGCCACAGCTTGCAGTTCAGTAGGAAGCATGGTCAAACAATATACGGGGATTAAAGCCAACGTTGCCCAAAATGGGAAGGAGATTGCGAGAAATCTGGATAAAATCAATGCGTGACATGGAATTATGCGTTGTCGAAAAACACAAAAACGTCCTGTCTGAGGGGTAGCGATAGCGCCAGGTATCCACTAGTGCAAGGTCACGAAGAAGATTACCGAACCTAGTATGTGGGCGGGTGGGGGCGTCAGAGGGATCTGTCGTGAGTCTGTCCATATTGCTGGGACAGCAGGAAACCGGGACATAAATGCCAAGCCCTCAGTCAACACCATGAATTGGAATGCAGGGGGTATATAAATTGCCATTATCAGTACCTCCAGGCCATTCACTCTGGCATGCAGGAACAGATACCTGCCCTGGGGGTCGGATTGAAGTAGCAATAGGTAAATTGCATTGTTTTGGCCACCCCCTGGAGTTAGAAGTGTGTGGGGCTTGATATAACCATCCCACCCAGGGTTTCTTGAGCGACATCATGAGCTGACCTGTAAGGTGAGTCTCCACTAGCACCATAATTTCTGCACGTTGTGCCTTAAGATAAGAAAGGACTGCAGCACGTTTTGGCTTGGCTCTAATCCCTCTTATATTCCAGGTAATACATTTCACATTAGGCATAGGAAGCTGGTACCTGTATCATCATCCCCATCACCTGGAGTCCGCCCGCAGCCACCGACGGGCGCCCCAACAATGGGGACGTCATTGGTGTCATATTTAAATAAATTAAAATCCATTTAATCATTTGTATGAATACATACAATTCTTAACTTGTAAATAATAAGTACAGACAGCTCAGTCTTCAGGACTCAAGCAATACCATGTATTAATAAACATAGGCCCCCCCTTTAAATGTAAAGGGTGACCAACCACATAATGTACGACAAAGGGTGGTGGAGTGGGGAGCTTGTTGCTGACCCATATGGAAGAAAAATATATTTCCAATATATTTATTTAAAAAAATTATATATTTTAAATATATTTACAATATATTGGCCTACGCGAATATATTTTTACATCTATTCCAAAAATGTAAATTCAAATATATTTTCCAAAGGCATATATTTTAAAATATATTTTTTTCAATATATTTGACATATATTTTTGAGCATCTAAAAAAATGCATTTAAACATATATTTTTAAATATACTTGTAAAGGCATTCCAAAATATAATTTAAAAGCATTTTCCAAAGACATATATTGAAAAATATATTTTTTAAATATATTCTTCAGATTTTTTTCAACATATATTTTTACATATATTTGTAAATGTGTTCCAAAAATATAATTTTAATATATTTTCCAAAGGCATATATGTGAAAATATATGTTTGAAAATATATTGTCCAGATATTTTTGAACATATAAAAAAATGCATTCAAACATATATCTTTAAATATACTTGTAAATGCATTCCAAAAATATAATTTAAATATATTTTACAAAGCTATATATTAGAAAATATATTTTTAAAATATGTTTTTCTGAAAATATTTAATGTCTAATAAAGACATTTCAACATATATTTTGTCTGATATTTTTGTAACTATGTCATAGATAACATTCTGAATACATTTATAAGAGACCCACTCCCATTTTAAAATGGCTTGTTTTACTCTTTTAAAATAAATAAAAATAAAAAAAGATTCAAATAAAATATATTTTTTTTATAAGATTTTAAGCACATAATCCATTCAATACAAAGCAGATAAACCTCTCGCATCCACTTTCCATTCCCAAAGAATTTTTGTATAAGTCATTCTGAATTGAGAACGCTTGTCGGCGGACCAGCAAAACATCTTAAAATACAGCAAGTACAGTTATATTGATTTATTGATTGACCTGAATGAATGAGAACCTTCACAGACATCCACCTCCACAGTCCAAGGGTCTTGTCTGCTTACAGAGTACAGAGAGAAACTCTGGATATAAATCTTCAATGTTCTGTTTAATCCATGAATCAGAAGTTGCACTATTATTACCAAACTCGCTCATCAGTGTCTTTATGGACCTTGCTTTGTGCACTGATGATCAGTCATGTTGGAACAGGAAGGGGCCATCCCCAAACTGTTCGCACAAAGTTGGGGGCATAACATTTTCCCAAAATGTCTTGGTATGCTGACGCCTTAAGAGTTCCCTTCACTGGAACTAAGGAGCCAAACCCAACCCCTGAAAAACAGCCCCACACCATAATCACCCCCCCCCCCCCACACACACACACACCATAATCCACCAAATGATTTGGACCAGTGCACAAAGCAAGGTCCATAAAGACATGGATGAGTGGGTTGGGGTGGAGAAACTTGACTGGCCTACACAGAGTCCTGACCTCAACCTGATAGAACACCTTTGGGATGAATTTGTGTGGAGACTGTGAGCCAGGCCTTCTCATCCAACATCAGTGCCTGAACTCAAAAATGTGCTTCTGGAAGAATGGTCAAACATTCCCATAAGACAGCCTTCTCAGAGGAATTGAAGCTGTTATAGACTGGCATGCTATTAAAACTCATGTGCGTGTAAAGGCAGGCGTCCCAAAACTTTTGGCAATATAATATATATTGTATATTCTTTTTATACTAAGTCCAGTCCATTGTTTGGACTTCGTACCTGCCGAAGGGTAATTCCAGCAGCAAAAAGTTCCCCCCAGCACAAAATTAAAACTCAGCAGCTACACAAAGGGGGTTATTTACTAAAGGCAAATCCACGTTGCACTACAAGTTCAAACTACAAATTCAAAGTGCACTTGAAATTGCAAGGAAAGTACACTTGGAAGTGCAGTCGCTGTAGATCTGAGGGGGGCATGGAAAATAAAAAAAACAGCATTTTAGCTTGCACATGATTGGATGATAAAATCAGCAGAGCTTCCCCTCATTTCAGTTCTTATAATCTGATCTTATAATATCAGATCTTATAATATGTGATCTTATAATATGTGAATTCAGCCCTGGGGAAAACTCTTTAAATGAGACTGCAATGATAATACAGGAAACAATACAGGAGGTGTGTGACAGGAAGTGAGCTGTGGGAACCAGGGGGGTGAACTTTCACCTCTCACTTCCTGTTCCTGGTAAGGCCTAGTCTGAAAAGTAAAGCATGGCAGCATGGTGGAGACGCTCTCTGTATTCCCCTGGATGTATTCTCCTGGATGAAAGGTGAGCCTTCTATGTAATAATATTAGAATTGTGAAAGTTTGGTGTATGAGTTAAGTTGTATTTGTCTATTTCCTGCTGAATAGTTCTCATTCTGTGTACATTCACCTTCCCAGTTACCATACAGCATGTGCACAGTAATGTAATATTATAGAGCTCCTCTTCCACAGCATGTCACCCTGCTGCATATAATATGTATGGCTTCCATGTTATATCCAGTAACTGTGTAACATACTGTCAGTGCACATTGCTGTATATAATATGTATGGCTTCCATGTTATATCCAGTAACTGTGTAACTTACTGTCAGTGCACATTGCTGTATATAATATGTATGGCTTCCATGTTATATCCAGTAACTGTGTAACATACTGTCAGTGCACATTGCTGCATATAATATGTATGGCTTCCATGTTATATCCAGTAACTGTGTAACTTACTGTCAGTGTACATTGCTGTATATAATATGTATGGCTTCCATGTTATATCCAGTAACTGTGTAACATACTGTCAGTGTACATTGCTGTATATAATATGTATGGCTTCCATGTTATATCCAGTAACTGTGTAACATACTGTCAGTGCACATTGCTGTATATAATATGTATGGCTTCCATGTTATATCCAGTAACTGTGTAACTTACTGTCAGTGCACATTGCTGTATATAATATGTATGGCTTCCATGTTATATCCAGTAACTGTGTAACTTACTGTCAGTGCACATTGCTGCATATAATATGTATGGCTTCCATGTTATATCCAGTAACTGTGTAACATACTGTCAGTGCACATTGCTGTATATAATATGTATGGCTTCCATGTTATATCCATGTTATATCCAGTAACTGTGTAACTTACTGTCAGTGCACATTGCTGCATATAATATGTATGGCTTCCATGTTATATCCAGTAACTGTGTAACATACTGTCAGTGCACATTGCTGTATATAATATGTATGGCTCCCATGTTATATCCAGTAACTGTGTAACATACTGTCAGTGCACATTGCTGTATATAATATGTATGGCTTCCATGTTATATCCAGTAACTGTGTAACTTACTGTCAGTGCACATTGCTGTATATAATATGTATGGCTTCCATGTTATATCCAGTAACTGTGTAACATACTGTCAGTGTACATTGCTGCATATAATATGTATGGCTTCCATGTTATATCCAGTAACTGTGTAACATACTGTCAGTGCACATTGCTGTATATAATATGTATGGCTTCCATGTTATATCCAGTAACTGTGTAACTTACTGTCAGTGTACATTGCTGTATATAATATGTATGGCTTCCATGTTATATCCAGTAACTGTGTAACATACTGTCAGTGCACATTGCTGCATATAATATGTATGGCTTCCATGTTATATCCAGTAACTGTGTAACATACTGTCAAAATGAGGGGAAGCCCTGCTGATTTTATCATCCAATCATGTACAGGCAAAAATTTTTTTTTTTTTTGTCCCCTTCAGATTTATAGTGACTGCACTTCCAAGTGCGCTTGTAATGCAAAGCGGATTTGCCTTTAGTAAATATACCCCATAATGTCAGTGCATAGTGCTACCAATGTTTGTCTCCCTCCCCTTTTGCATATTATTATCTGCCCTGCTACTAGGTGTCATTAGATATGGATTTTTCCATACAGATACCAATTATGGGCCACCTTTCAGGCCGATAACAATATGAGGTAATGATAATATGTTTACATCCAGCTGCCCCAGAAGTAGCCTGATATCAGTTGACATCTAGGCCTTTTTTTGTATTCTAACAGCCACTGGCCACTGTCAGAATGCAGGAAAAAAGAGCAGATAGCAGGGAAATCAATAGCCTGCTGTCAATCAGCAAAGGAGAGGATTTGAAGGAGAACATTCTTCTTCAGGTCTTCCTCTGCTGATTGACAGCAGGCAGTGGGAAGGGGGCACAATAGTCAGCCTAATTTTAAAATTTGAAACAGCCAATGGCAGTCTGGCTATGGTTCCCCCACTGCCTGCTGTTTACATTCAGCTACCATCAAATAAATTGTGCAGAAGGAGGTTAGCGGTGTCTGGGGTGTGTGTGTGGGCGGGGTGGGGGGGAGTGGATGGGGGGTGTGGAGGTGGAAAGATAATTTTTATTTTTTTTATTTTTGGCGGATTCTGACAGATGGGCCGCCAGCCGCTGTCAAAGCACCTGACCAAGACTAACTGACAGCTGGTGAATATAAAACCAGAATAAGCACTTGGAAGAAGAAAACCAACAACTGAGACAACTTGCCTTTGGTAAGCGGACAACTTAATTGCGGTTTATATCACTGCATTAAACTGGCACTGTATCTGATCATCATATCTGCATCACCCTTCATTATTCATTTGGTCATCAGCGTTTGAGTTTTGTGGTGATATCATTAAGAATTTTTGAGGTTTGGTTTGCCAATTGTGTGCTGTTGGCATACAATTTTGGGATCACCGATTTGGCGTAATAACCTCTCATTGTTTATACATATAATTTGACATTCATTTTGTGAATTTATATACAAATTTTTCCTTGCACTCTGATTTTTTTGTTTTGGTTAATTATTGTGCACCGTTTTTGGCATATCAGCCCCTGGATGCCAATCTTTAAATGCAATTGGTATTGGTGAAATTTTTTCAATTTTAATTTTCATTGAATCTTTTTTATTGGCACAGTCTTTTATTTTTGTTATCTATTTATTGTGTGTTATTCCACCAGTTCTGCTGCCTTTGTTATTTTTATCTTTATTTTCTGTTTGACCAATCATTTGCCCTTTCATTCTACAGTGTTTTAAGGCAGAGGTAGGCAACCTTAGAGAGTTGGAGATCTACCTGAACAACATGGGAGAAGTCAAAGATCACAGGGCACAGTCTCCTCCAATGTTGCCTCCTCACACCTGACTAAAACCTATAATTGCCGTACTACCGCTACCCCCGCTGCAATTGTGTGCCTTTCACTGCAATTTTTGGTGTAAACATTTTGCCTCCTCACCACCTTGCAGAATTTCTCAGCGGCGCATTGGAGCTATGCATACCGCACTTGTGAATGAGCCCTAAGTTGCATTTGGCAATTGCACTTTTAAGGCTCATTCACATGTGAATTTGGGGGTGGTAAAACCCTGCCCCCAATCCCTACCCCCTTTAGCTGCTAAGTAGGAGGGGGTCAGGGTGCCATGGGAGGTGGATGCTTGAGAGTTACTATTAGATCTCAAGCAACCAGAAATAACAGTACCAATGGGGATCGTTGAGTAACTGGAAGTTTACTGTACTACATTCATTATAGTATCAGTGAGTGCACTGAGGTAACTACATACTATATGCACAAGTAGGATTTTTGTTTTGTGGAACATCCTTACTTTTACCTTGGGAGAAACCCTCTTGGGGGGGTCAGCAGCAGACTGGAGGAAACCCTCTAATCATTTAAGTACATTTTTCCACAAGTCATCAATTTCTAACAAATGAAATGAATGGATATAGTGAGAAAATAGGCCATTATGTTACTTAAAAAGTTGTTATGCTTTTCCATAGAGTTGCCTGGTGTAATGGATATTTTGAAAACAACGAGCACAGCTAATAGCACTGAAGAATGATGGTGGAAGTTCATCCTGTGTGGGTGTATCGTGTGCATCACCTTTTGTCCCATCTGAAGACTTGAGCTCATCTCCTTGTCAAGTGTCGTACTCAAGGCCTAAACAGGTAGGTTTTCTTTTGGTATCGAAACATTAAATGGTTGTCTTTTTTTTTAAATATCAAACATATCCTACTCCTATTTACCTGCTCTGTGTAAGGGTTTTTGTACAGAGCAGCTCAGATCCTTCTCTTCTCAGGTCCCATGCCGGTGCTCCTGAACCAGAGCTCTGTGTGTCCAATCACACACTGAGCCTTGCCTTGACCCCATCTCCTAATTAGCTCACTGGCTGTGATTGACAGCACTGTGAGCCAATAGCTCCCACCGCTACAGAAAGCCAATCAGCAGTGCAAGTCCCTGGAGAGACAAGGCTCTCGTGGACATCACTGGATTGAGAGAGGGCTCATGTAAGTATAGGGGGGCTGCACACAGAAGTTTTTTTTACCTTCATGCATTGAATACATGAAGGTAAAAACCCTTGTACCTTTACAACCACTTCAATAAAAAGTAACCTTTAAGGAGGTGCCTCCAAGCGGCTGACAGATGGAGAGAAGCAAGTACAGTTAGACCCTATGAAAACATCAGCTTTGACATGTAGACTGTAAGCCAATTTGACTGTTGTGTCAAAATAAGATATCTTGCTCAGTCTGGTAGTAGTCTGAACTAAAAAGGCAAGTTGTAGGCAAGATGTTGATTTTTATACAGATTTTTTAAAAGTCTACAATATTTTTTTTTTACATGCTTAATTTTGTTCGTTTTATTTACTCAGCTGCATCTATTAGACCCCTTTCACACTGAGCCAGTATTCGGGTGTTTTAGCACTAGAAATAGCCTCTAAAAAGCTCATGAAACTGCATCCCTTTCAGTGCAATGAGTACTTTCACACTGGGGCGATGCGCTTGCGGAACTTTAGAAAGAGTCCTGCAAGCAGCATCTGGGGCGGGTTGGGAGCGCTATAAATAGCGCTCCTAAAACACACCTGCCTATTGAAATTAATGGGCAGCACTTCCAAAGCACTTTAAAAGCGCATTAGAAACTGTACTTTTTCCCTTAAAAAAAAAAAAAAAAAAACGCCTAAAAAGTGTTGCAAAAACCGCCGGAGCTTTAGCAGCGCTACAGTGTGAAAAGGGTCTTATATGGCTTTTGATTCACAGGGAAAATCTAATAAGTCTACTATTTTCCATTTACTTTTTAAAGCTGCCACTTTGGCAAAGTTTCCTGGGACTTCAAACGGTGTGATCAGTGACGCTCTTACGAGAACAATTCCGGTGTTGAAATATCACCTGAAGGGAAACATCGGGAACCATCAGAATACCACAAATAAACTTGTATGTCATTTACCACAGTTAACACCACTTTCTATTCTCTGTGTTGTAGTGTTTGTATATTTACATGATAATAAAGTTGTGTGTATTGTACTGTGTTATCGTTTTTATTTCCAAATATTTGCTGGTTTTATAGGCCTACAATATATAAAATACAATATATAAATGCACAGCATTTCAAAATGTAATAGGAATGTATTTTTTTTTTTTTTTACATTCAGTACATTTATATTTAAAATATATTTTAAAAAACATTCTAATATATTTTTTCCCAAATATATTGCCATATATTTGAAATGCTACAATTTTGGCCAGATTCAATATATTTCAAAAATATATTTCAATATATTTGTGAATATATTGGGTAATGCATTGTGAAATATGTTGCAAATATATTCATAAATATATGTTAAATGCATTTAGCAATATATTTATGCAGCCATAAATATATTGCAAAGTGCATTTTGGAATGCATTGTGAATGTATTCTGAAATATATGTTAAATGTACTTCTGAATGCATTTAGCAATATATGTCTGAATATATTCGCAATGCATTCCAAAATGCATGTTGCAATATATTTATGGCTGCATAAATATATTGCTAAATGCATTCAGAAGTACATTTAACATATATTTATGAGTATATTTGCAACATATTTCACAATGCATTTCCCAATATATTCAATAATATATTCACAAATATATTGAAATATATTTTTGAAATATATTGAATCTGGCCAAAATTGTAGCATTTCAAATATATTGCAATATATTTGGGAAAAATATATTTAGAATGTTTTTTTTAAATATATTTAAAATATATTTTTCTTCCACGTGGGGACTGCTCACAAACTGTTAAATATTCCCACAGGGGCCCGCTTTATATAGCAAGCCTCCTATTTAGAATACTCCAGGTGCTCATGTGACCCTCTGAGAAATTCCACGGCGGTCTTGTGACATTCCAGGAAATCCCCATTGTAACATAACCCTTTTTTTCATGCCTAAGAGTCAAATATTTTTTTTCCAAAATGTACCCCCTTTTTTTTTGTTAACAAAAATGCTGGAAGGGGGCGACCACATGCCCATGCTATTTAGACTCAAATATTTAAAGCACAACTCCACTTTTGTTGAGAGAAAAACATCCCTGGGGGATCAATGTACATGGTAAGGAATATAACAACCTTTGTTGCCGATTCCTACCTTTTGTAATTGTGAAGAAATTAATGTGGGCTTGTCTGTGCCTCTGTACTAAGTGGGTCTAATGAGAGTGGTTTCATATTTAACTGTCATGTGTGCACCTGCAGGGCACTAATGAGAAATTCTGCTGGGCATGCATTCCTTTAGACATGCTCCTATTAAAAGTATCTCTCCAAAAATGAAATTTTTGTTATAGAGGATGCCTGAAATCTGAGTTCTGGGAAAATTGGTGAGCCAATCACACAAGCAGGAAATTATGTTTCCAGGGAGTGGTCAGTACACACTCTGGCCCGGATTCACGTAGGGCGGCGTATCTTTAGAGCGGCGTAGCATATCTTTTTTACGCTACGCCACTGCAAGTTAGAGAGGCAAGTGCAGTATTCACAAAGCACTTGCGTCCTAAGTTACGGCGGCGTATCGCAAATGGCCCGGCGTTAGCCCGCGTAATTCAAAGTAGGCAGCTAGGGGAAGGGTTGTATGCTAATGAAGCGTGACCCCATGTAGATGCATGGCCGAATGAACGGCGCATTCGCCGTCCGTGAACGTATCCCTGTGCGCATGCTCAGAATTACGCCGGCTAGAATTCCTAAGATACGTCGAACACTGCATACGACGTGAGTGTAACTTACTATACCCTTGATTTAATAAACTGTTAGGCCTAATGTTAGTAATGTAACCTGTGCTCTGTACATAACTTGTGTTTGAAACAGCTTAGTGCTGTATATTTATGACATCAGATGAAAGCAGTTTAGTAATATGTTCATTCATTTAAAAAAATGTTCCTTTCTCTTATAGGCCTATGCAAACAATAGCACATGATGTACAATGAAACCACACTGTCTGAATTTATTCTTCTTGGTCTTTCCAGTGCTCCAGAGTTGGAAGTAGTTTTATTTTGTGTTTTCTTTTTTATGTATATAATATGCATGACTGGGAATCTTATAATAATCATTATAACGAGTATTGATCCAGCACTGAATACTCCTATGTATTTCTTCCTTAGTAATCTTTCCTTTTTAGACGTAATATGCACAACAGCCACTATTCCAAACATGTTGGCTCATTTCTTTTCTAAACGCAAGGTGATATCATTCCAAGGATGCCTTGTGCAAATGTTTGTATTTACTGCTGCTATGGACACAGAGTTTCTCTTATTGACCATTATGTCAATAGACCGTTACCTTGCAATCTGTAATCCTTTGAGATATAAGACTATTATGAGCAAAAAAGCTTGCTATTTTATGTCTGCTGTTGTGTGGACATTTGGATTGTGCAGCTCAACATACCACACATCAAGCACATTCCGTCTGTCATTTTGTGCATCCAACAAAATCAATCACTTTTTCTGTGAAATTCCACAATTGCTGGCGCTATCTTGTTCTGACACAAGTATTAATGAGCTTGTTCTCATAGTAACTGATGTTGTTTTAGGAGTATTTTGCTTTATCTTTATATTTGGGTCGTATTTATTCATTATTTTGGCAGTGTTAAAAATACGCACCGCTGCAGGAAAAATGAAAGCTTTCTCCACTTGTGCCTCTCATATAACTGTTGTGCTATTATTTTATGGCACATTAATATTTGCCTACTTTAAGCCCTCAAATGGAAATGCGTCAAACATGGACAAAGCAATTGCTGTTCTTTACACTATTGTAATTCCAATGCTCAACCCTATATTATATAGTTTGAGAAATAAAGAAGTAAAAGAATCTGTTCAGAAAGTTATATTTAGGAAAATACATGCAAATTAATTTTTGGATATACAGTGGGTTTGCCCTATGGTATTTGCTGTTTGTATACTGTATGAAAGAGAGTGCCCTGGATGCATGATATTATAATAAAACAAAAACGTATGTATGAAAATAAAAACATTTCTTTTTCATTTGAGTTTTCTTTGAGTTTTCTTTGTTGGTCTTTGTTGGTGATTCTTTCACAAATCACAACATTGGACTTGTACTTGTACAAAGCTGTAAGACATGTGTGGCCAGTGTATTGTAAAAAGCATGTTGAAATTAAAAATATCACCACTTGACAACGTTCTATAGATTGCTATGCAAAACTGGAAGGAAGCAGATGCAGATGTAAAGCAGGAAAGCAGTTGCAAATGACAATGCCACAGGATTCCTCTATTTATGGACATCTTATCAAGTGTTCAATCTACTTTTACATGTTTAACCCCTTCCATACAGGACATGTTCACCCCCTTCCTGCCCAGAACAATTTTTTGGTTTTCAGCGCTGTTGAACTTTGAATGACAATTGCGCGGTCATGCAACACTGAACCCAAATGAAATCTTTATGTTCCCCCCTCCCCCACACAAATATAGCTTTAGTTTAGTGGAATTTGATTCTCTCTGGGGTTTTTATTTTTTTGCTCTATAAACAAAAAAAGAGCAGCAATTTAAAAAACACAATATGTTTTACTTTTTGATTTAATAAATATCAAATAAAACTGCACTGATTACTGTGTAAATGTGACTGTCAGGGAAGGGGTTAACACTAGAGGGCGAGAAAGAGGGTAATATGTTCCCTAAAGTGTGTTCTAACTGTAGGGGGAGGAGACTCACAAGGGGGAGACCGATGTGTGTTCCTCTGTACTGGGAACACAGCATCAGTCTCTGCACCTCTGACAGGAGGTTGATCTGTGTGTTTACACACACAGATCCACACTCCAGCCGTGATTGCTGGCAATCACAGGTGCACAGCGGACATCGCGGCCGCCGGATGTGCGTGCTGGGTCACGAGCGGTGTCGGCGGCACACGCACCCTAGATTGCCGGGAAGAAAGGACATCACACGACGTCCACCCGGATCGAGGGAGGGTTCTTGCCGCCGTCATTTTATAATGGCCTGGTAAGGAAGGGGTTAAGACATAAAAATACTGTGTCGCAGCATATTATTGAAAAACTGCTAGAATGTAGATGATTATACTAAGTTGATGTCTTGGTAAAGAATTAAATACTATATAAAAGGTTTTAAAAAAGGAAAAAAATAATCTATTTTCCTATAATTTTAATAATGTATTTTTCTAAACAAAATAAATAATAACACTGAATAAAGGGTTCATTAAAGGGTAACTCAACTGTAAAAACAAAATGCAGATAAGAAAATAATATAACATCAGTGTTGTAAGTAACGGCGTTAAAATAAACGCTGTTACCTAACGATACCCCTTTTGAGGGTAACGAGTAATCTACCAGATTACTCTTCCCCTCTCGGCAACGCTGTTCCCATTAGTTGGGCGGCATTACCACAATTACTAACCTGTGTCAGCAGCCGTCGGCCATCCATTATTAAAAAAGCTACGCCTCCTCCTCTGACTGTTCGTGATAGGCGGAACAGTAATTTTCCCAGCAGAGCCTCTGTTTAGTGTTCAGCCTATCATGGGTGCCTTCTCATCCTCAGGACATCCGTGACAGGCTGAACACTAAACAGAGGCTCTGCTGGGAAAATTACTGTTCTGCCTATCACGGAACAGCCTGTGGAGGAGGAGGCGCGGCTTTTGAATAATGGATGGCCGGCAAAGTCTGACATCTCTGCAAACAGAAGGTAGGGAGATCGGCGAGGCATGTTACAGGCACAATGTGAGGCATGTTACAGGCACAATGTGAGGCATGTTACAGGCACAGTGAGGCATGTTACAGGCACAGTGAGGCATGTGAGGCATGTTACAGGCACAGTGAGGCATGTTACAGGCACAATGAGGCATGTTACAGGCACAGTGAGGCATGTGAGGCATGTTACAGGCACAGTAAGGCATGTGAGGCATGTTACAGGCACAGTGAGGCATGTGAGGCATGTTACAGGCACAGTGAGGCACAGTGAGGCAAGTTACAGAAGGCACAGTGAGGGGTGAGTATATCCCAAAACCAACATTTTAGCTGGAAAATTAGGGGGTCGCCTTATACATCGGCAAAAAAAAGTCACAGTTACTTTGCTGAGTAACTAATTACTTTTTCAATGTAGTAACTGAGTCACTAACGCAATTACTTTTTCGGAGAAGTAATTTGTAACTGTAACTAATTACTTTTTTAAAGTAAGATGAGCAACAATGTATAACATATATATAGATGCTGCACAAGCTATATTGTAATTTACCTTCATCAAAAGCCACCTTTCCTTTTCAATCTGCAATATTTTAGTGAGATACTCCTCAAGAGTTGAAAAAATCTATAGACACGCAATCACTGCAGCTTCCCTCATTAGAAACACAGAAAATCGGCTGAATATAATGAAACAGTCAATCCCATTCAGAATTAGGATCCAAAGGACATTTTTCTTCAAAGCAGAAAAAGGCAGGAATCCAGAACAAGCTTTTCTAGAATCCATGAAATGCACATTGATTACTCAAAGGGGAATATTTTTTCAACAAAAGTGTAGTTACTCTTTAAATTTGGTGCTTTAAATAAAAGAATGCATATGATATGTCAAAATAATAAAGAGGGGGTAATGGTGCTTGCTATTAAAACACTGCTAAAAGGCAGAGCATATATGAATTATTATAAAATCAATATATTAATACCACTCCAACTGAAATCCAAGAACTGAAATTAACGAGCCCTAAGGAATACAGGTGCTACAATCCAACACCATATAACCAAACAACGATTCAAGGGATGATACAGGGGTAAGGCGCACTAAATAATAATTAATAGAGCGCAAACGGAAATATTTTTTCAACAAAAGTGTAGTTACTCTTTAAATTTGGTGCTTTAAATAAAAGAATGGATATGATATCTCAAAATAATAAAGAGGGGGTAATGGCGCTTGCTATTAAAACACTGCTAAAAGGCAGAGCATATATGAATTATTATAAAATCAATATATTAATATCACTCCAACTAAAATCCAAGAACTGAAATTAACGAGCCCTAAGGAATAAAGGTGCTACAATCCAACACCATATAACCAAACAACGATTCAAGGGATGATACGGGGTAAGGCGCACTAAATAATAATTAATAGAGCGCAAACGTAAACTGATTGAACAATCCAAAAGTGCAAAAAAATACTATAATATAATATTCCACTAGTGAATCTATACTAGAAACACACAAGAAAATAGAAAAAAATATTAGAAAAAAATGTGTGGGACATCATGTGAATAAATAATAAAAATAATGACAATGATCAGTATCAGCTGACCACAATAAATAAAGTGCAATGTTAAGAATGCAAAACAAAACATGCATGCATAAATGGTGAATAAACATGTGAGTCTCTTTGCACACTCAATAAATGTGCAAAAACGATCAATCCAGTGTCCAATAAGTTCAATATAAATATAAGGTGTTTGAATCCACAATGGTTCCCAAACTGTACACGTGCTCCAGGTGCTTAATTTCGCCAAGCCTCTCACCTCAGAAAGGCTTCATAAAAGCCTGTAGGAATCTCCAATACCACTGGCTTAATGGCACGGCATCTTCTGCTGGTGATAAACGATTCCAGCTAGTTAGCACCCGTCTCTTCACTCCCCCAAGCCAATGATCCCCAGGTCTCAGCAAAATGGCTCTCAATCAAACAAACGATAAAAGCTCCTTAGCGTAAAACCATTTAAAATAATTTTTAATAATAAAACCAGCGAGCGGAGATGACGTCACCAACGGCTCTCCTCCCTTTGGCGTAAGGGATGAGAGCCATTGGTGACGTCATCTGTGCCTTACCCACGTATCATCCCTATTATCGTATCATCCCTTGGATCGTTGTTTGGTTATATGGTGTTGGATTGTAGCAACTTTATTCCTTAGGGCTCGTTAATTTTGTTAATTTCAGTTCTTGGATTTCTTTTTTGTATTACTTACAGTTTTAGTGTCTAGCCCAGTGTCCACCGGCGGCCTTGTCCGGTCCGGCATCCGTCTGCGGCCTTCGTGGTGTCCTCCCCGCTGCTCCCGTGCTGTCTCTGAGCTAATCCCTGCTTCCCGCGCTGTGTTTGAACGCCAACGTCGCAGCCGCGACATATACCGAGCACAGTACACTTGGGCACGCTCGGCCACGCTCGGCTCCTCTCGCATAACCGCGAGTTCAAACACAACGCGGGAAGCAGGGATCGGCAAGAAAGTTCAAACACAGCGCGGGAAGCGAGTATCGGCGTATATCGCGCACCCACGATTTTGCCCTGATTTTAAGGGCAAAAAAGTGCACGGTATACGCCGATAAATATGGTATATATATGTGTGTGCGTGTATATATATATATATATATATATATCAGTGGAATAGATCTATCTAACAAACCCAAGATCTTTTTGGTTACCGCCGACGTTTCTTCGTTATATACGATTATCCAACATGACAACGCCTTATTGGCCTTAAACTGGGCCCTAAGCCAAAGGGACAACCTCCCCTTTGAGCAAAAAGTTTTTTTACGGCAGGCCATCGACTTCTGTTTAACCCATAACTATTTTTGGTATGACCAACATTTTTACTCACAGCGTAAAGGAGTAGCCATGGGAGCCAAGCTTGCTCCGAGCTTGGCTAACTTGTTTATGGGGGAGTGGGAGGATAAAGTGTTTTTTTCGCAAAAAAGAGAACAACTACTCCTCTATAAAAGGTATATTGACGATCTGTTGTTTATATGGGAAGGGAGCGAATGTTCATTACATATTTTTATGGCTGATCTAAACTTGAACAATAATAACATTGTGTTGGAATATGAGTATAGCAAAGAACAAATACACTATCTGGATGTCAAGATTATACGCCAAGGTGGGAAATTGGTTACCACTGTATATTTTAAGGCAACAGTTCGTAACAGCTACTTGCCGATTACTAGTGGTCACCACCCACTCTGGCTTAAAAACATTCCGTCACTGGCATATACTGTGTATGGATAGAACATTGAATTCAGCTCTACCAAATAATCCGTCTTATATATACAGAAAGGCCCCTAGTTTTGGAGATAGGGTGGTCAAAAATATATTAAATCCTCCAGCTAAACCATTGACGTTCTTGGATTGCAAAGGTTTATTTGCCTGCAGAAGGTGTAAAACATGTGCTAAAGTGACTACCCATATCAGAAACCTGACCGAATTTACTTCCACTGGGAATAATGCTACATTTAAAATTAATGAGTTCAATACATGTAAGACCACACATGTGGTCTATGTGTTACAGTGCCCTTGCAATTTAATGTATGTAGGGCGAACGAAAATAACTTTAAAAAAACATGTATCTGAGCATATACATAATATTGAAATCGGTTTCAAATATCACGGGGTGTCGCTCCATTTCAAGAAATACCATAATCGCGATCCATCCGGTTTAAAGTTCTGGGGTATAGACAGAATACTTCCAAACTGGAGAGGATCAAATTTAGTGCGCAAAATCTCAAAAAGAGAAACTCGATGGATATATTTAATGAATACTTTGACACCTGCTGGCTTGAACTTCGAACTCGACGTAAACTGTTATATTAGTAATATCTGATATATTTAGTACATTCATCTAGCCTGGGTGATTTGAGACATTCTCTTTGTTTCTTGGGTCTATTTTTTCCATTTTCCATTATCTAATTTCTTGAAAATTTTCAATTTTTAAAAATTTTTATCTAATTTTTATTGTAATTGTTATCATATTTTTTATCCACTTTTTAATGTATTGGAGATTAATATGTTTAAATTTATACTGTGATAACATTGATGTAGGATTTGTTTACTACGATTTTAGGTAGCTATATAGTCTTGATAGTAGTTCGCCGCTGCGATTAATTCTCGATAATTGGGGTCATATCCCTTATCTAGTTTTGAATCTGCAGACGGCACTAATTATCAGTCATTCAGTCCGCAATGAGGTTGTCATTATAATAGTGTGATTGACTGAAATGCATGAAACAGAACGCTGTTTTAAAATAGCAGCATTACATATGACAAGTACAAGTACTATGTTCACCGCAAGACATATTTGTAGTCTGTGGCTTTTGTGTTTCTGGGATTTTAATTTTAATTTTATACAAGTGTCAGGCACTGCCAATCTGTGGATACAAACACTGTTTTGCATGGCCACAATGAGAGTGATGGGATTGGCTGTTAAGCTCCCTATGTTGTACACAGTCTCGGCACGGACGGCGTGGGGTTAAATTCTCAACTCCGTCATGGTCTAAGAGGCGTGCTCCGATTGTAGACAATTGGACACGTGGGAACTAAGGGTGTGTGCCACCCAATTGCTCTCATTGGATGACATTGTTGGTATTATAAAAAGACAGCACACGGTACCTGGCTCCACCCCTTTGATGATGTCGAATGCTGAAACTAGTCAGGGCGGAGCCAAGTAACGTGAGTGAAGGACGCCTGGGACTGTGGGAGACGAGCGCATCCACCCCCCTGCAACCTGACAGAGCGGTAGGAGACGCCGATCATAAATGTAATGAGCGGCCGGAGTTAATGTGACTACATGCTGATTGATTTTTGTCATTTGTGAGTGTACATGCATATGGATTTCATATATACCGAGTTTTGATTAAAAGTTTAAACGATATCACGCTATGTCTATTCCCTCTGTTTTTATTTGCTAATCATTGAGCATTCAGCTGTTTGGGGTGAGGAGACACACATTGAGATTAGCTTGGATCCGGTTCTCTTAAGGCGATTGTCTATTCGATTTCTGGTAAGAGTTTTTCTTAAGAGGGGGTTGCTATCCACACCCCCCCTCCTCTCTCAGCACACGAGTGGTGGTGAATCTTCTGGCAAAAGCAAGATTTTTTTTTTTATCTTCTTGGGATTAAATGGACTCTGATTCGTGTCTACTATATTCTCATCTCTTGTAGAAATCCATATATCTCTATAACATGGACATTGATTAATCAGAATATTGATTTATTTATTTATCTATTTTGTATGTTTTGCAATATATACACTACATACACTAGCGCCGCCTGGTGGATGTTGCTATGTTTTAAGCATTGCTTTTTACTTTTTCTATTCACTCTGTGCAAAAACATTTTTGTGATACCAATTGGGTATTTTAAGGCAGCAGCTGACCATTGAGAGTGGTAATATATAGATTGTTTTTGGTCTGTTCGGCTGATTATTCCAAGAGCGCTTGTTTGATTTGTTTTGAGATAGAGCACCTATTATTCTCATTATCAATCACTATTGGAAATACAGTATATATATATATATATATATATATATACACACACATGTGTTATATAGATACTGTATGTGTGTGTGTGTGTATATATATCTATATATATATATACATATATATATAGATATATATAGATATATATATCTATATATATATCTATATATATATATATATATATATATATATATATATATATATATATATATATATATATATATATATATATATATATATATATATATATAGGGCTGTGCAAAATAACTTTTAATTAATCTATTAATCTTTAATTAATCTTTTTGATCGATCAAAATCAAGCTTCTGGGCCTTCAGGGAGTTCTGTCGGAGATCCGGTGACGTCACGGACACCGGCGGGGCTTGCCGTGTCCATCTGAAGGGCTCCTTTGCTGTGCCTTCATATCTCCATGCCGGCGGACCTTACTATCTGCCACACGCAAGGGCTGTTACACTCCCCTCTATTACTTCCCTCTATCACTTCCCTCTATCACCCTGGGATTCTACAGCCATCCACTGGGAGTTGTGATAGTTCCCTTCACGGGACATCTACATGCTGACTGATTTTAACCGCTCCTCATCTGGATTCAGCAGTGATATCTTTGAACACATTTTTATACCAGTATCATACTTAGATACATGTTTTTATGACTGCTTTTGGTACCGTTTGGTATTTCTTGCACCATTTTTACAGTTTATGTAGCAACATCGATTTTATCTCTAGTGCAACATTTATTTTTTTACCTACTTGAAGACTATAAAAGTTTTAATCCTATTCCCATCAAGCCCCTTTGTGTGTTTTTGTATCCTGCTATCTATTTTCCAGTGGTTGGTAGCTGCACTAGGAATCAGCCTGCAAAGGAGATCAGCTAAAAGTAGTTGGATCTGTATGTGCGTTATAATTAATTGAAACTAGTCGATTAATCGATTAAAAGAAAAAACGATTAATCGAAAACAAAAATTTTGATCAGTTACAGCCCTAATATATATATATATGTATATGTATATATATATATATATATGTATATATATATATATATATATATATATATAACAAAACACAGTGTATTCCCAAGGCCTATAATACACTTCTCAGCGCCAAACAGACAATACCCTTTAAGGAACAATAGAACACAATGTATTCCTCTGAACCGCAATCAGAGAAACAGAATAATATATATAAAAGCTGCTGTTTAAAAATAAATCAAATAACAAAAAAGCATTCAAAGTCCAAAATAGTTGATTTCAGTAACAAATGCAGAACAGCGCTGAAATTGGATATAGGTGTCCAATTCCACCATAAGTAGGCAAAAAGATGGAAAATCTTGATGTAAAGAAACATCCACAGTCTGTGAGTTGTCCAGAAGTAGTGTCGGATAGGAAAGGGAAGCGTGCACCAGCCAACCCACTCTCAATCCACCACGTGTTAGAATCAAAATCCCCGCAGGGGTTCAAACTCACCAGACATAAAGTATTATCAGACCCTTCATAATAGCTTAGTAGGTAATTGATCGGATTTCCATCTAATGGGGATCACTCACAAGGAATCAACCTCAGATCGGTGAGAGAATAAACAAAAAAAGGAAGCGAACATAGCGTAACTCAATTTATTGAAAATACCCCCTTCCAGCAAGTTTCCCAAGAATCCTACGTACACAAATGTATATTGCAATGAACATTGTAAACATCACTTCACCAGTCACTGATGTAAAGGCAGCGTCCTCGACGCGATCACCGTGAGGTCACCCGGCGGACTGTCCCTTCCTGGTTCCTTCAGTGTGGCGTGAATGTCATATAAAGCGTAGCGTGCAGTGATCGCTCTGACTAGTTTCGTCAGTGTGTGACTTCCAATATATATATATATATATATATATATATATGTATACACATACACACAGTGGGCCAGTTTCTCGTAACCCGGCGTATATTCAAAGCAAGGCATAGCGTATCCTATTTTAGCTACGCCGCCGCAACTTTGGACGCAAGTGCCGTATTCTCAAAGCACTTGCGTCCTAAGTTATGGCGGCGTAGCATAAATGGCCCGGCGTAAGCCCGGGTAATTTAAATGTGTGAAGAGGTGGGCGTGTTTTATGTAAATGTGTTGTGACTCCACGTTTTTGACGCTTTTTTTGAACTGCGCATGCGCCGTACGTGGACGTATCCCAGTGCGCATTCGCAAAATCACGTCGCAAATAGTCAATGCTTTCGACGTGAATGTAACTTACGCAAATCCCTATTCGCGAACGACTTACGCAAACAACGTAAACAACGTAAAAATGGACGCTGTCCCAATGTCCATACTTAACATTGCGTACGCCTCACCTACGCAAAGTTACCCCTCATATAGCAGGGGTAACTTTACGCTTACGCAAACGACGTAAAAAACGATGACCGGGCGCAATTACATTCGGGAATCGGCGTATCTAGCTCATTTGCATATTCAACGCATCTAATCGACAGAAGCGCCACCTAGCGGCCAGCGTAAACATGCAACTTAGATACGACTGCGTAAGAGACTTACGCCGCTCGTATCTAAGCAAAATTCCGGCGTATCTTGTTTTCGGAATACAGAAAATAGATGCGCCAGCGCTTCTTAGAAGTTACGCGGTGTATCTCCAGATACGCCGACGTAACTCGTCGAAGAATCTGGCTCAGTATCTATATACACACACGTGTATATTGTTGTTAATATTCATTTTTAACCCACTGGTGTTGATATTAGGAAGAAATAAGCATTCTTCCTCTTATCACACCAGGTTCTCTCCCAGATTCTCCACCTCTGAGCTGGTAAATCTGGAAGGGAGATATTTCAGTGGAAGAGCTGTGAAATCTTCAGATCACGGTTTATTAAACTGGCCGTTTGTGACAAAACATCCACATGCTGTGATGTGAAGTAGAGAATGTGTTCTCTGCTCCTTATCACAGTTTATTAAACCCGCAATGCTCTGTGATAAGCCGTGATCAGTCATGATCATCATGATCTTGGCTTATCACAGTTTATTAAACGTACACCAAAATACCTTATTTTCGTTCACCAGTTATGTAAACCTACTTTTTCAGATCACACTGCACCAACCCGCATGGTACAGCGGGTGACTACAAACACACTGTTTGCAAGATGGCACACACATGCATCTCATAAGGGCAGTGTGTTCATGTGTTGTGCAGGAAATGCACACAGAACATGCCTTTCCCACGTTTTGGTGTGAATGGGTCCTTGATTTCTTGAATCCATTTTTGAAAATATTTGGCTATGGCTGTTTCTCATTTTGTATCTACTATGCATCCCAAGAACAGTAGAAGGAAAAACGAGACAAAAGTAGAAAGATAATTTTATACATCAGTTTTGAAAAAAATCTTTACGTACACACGACAGAGGTTCTCGCTGGAAACCAGCGAGAACCTCGCTGGGAGCTGCATTCCAGTGAGAACCTCGGCCGTGTGTACGCTCCTGGCTTGCCCCGCCCGTCGGGAATCCCGTCGAGCGAATAGAGAGCAGGCTCTCTATTTGCTCGACGGCCCGCCTGGATGAATGGCTGGTTGCCATTCCCGACGGGCGGGTCGCCGAATCTGACGGCCGGCAGAGAACCTCGACGGGCGGAACGATGTGTTCTGCCCGTCGAGGTTCTCTGCCGTGTGTACGCGGCTTCACATTTGGTATGAACAATCATGGGCATATAGGTATACAGGCAGTAAGGTCACCGATTGACCCTACTGCCTGTATACCTATATGCCCATGATTGTCCATTGGGCCTTCTGAGTCATCCTGTCGGCTGAATTTATTGAGAAGTGTAAACCCTTGTGTTTGGTCCCTCATCCGATCGGATACCTTTACCACTCCTTTTTCCACCGGAGTCCTTCTGTGAGTTGTCCTTGGTGTCACATTAAGCCTTAGTTGACCTAATAGGTGTACACTTATTTTGGTCACTAGCCATCTGGTAAGCCTCCTCAGCTTCATCTACGGTGGTGGACTATTCAGATCTCACTTGCACCCAGTCACTTTTTATTGACTCATCTGGACTTTATCACCATTTTAGAGACACTTTAAGTGCACCTATGGTGTTTATCATTATTTTGCTTATGTTATAATTTGCTATTCATTTATATTCAAGCGCTACACATTTCTTTTTGTATATTCTATGTTTGCTAAATTGATCATTTAGTTGTGTTAGCTGCTTTATTGTTTTAGTAGCGCGGTGAGTGTATATACTTAGGTATATACCACATTTTGCCAGAAATGACAAAAAAGACAACCAAAATAATATAACAATAAATTAATACAATTACACAGGTTTGCCAAAAATGTTGGTTGTGACACTTATTTTGGCTTAAACAAATATAACAACCATAATTATGCTCGAATATCAAACCTTAAGGAAATTACAGTAATTGCCAAGTTATCAAAAACTCAAGCAAAATCACATTTTATACAACAGTAAAGTTTCCCTGGATCCAAGGGTGAGATACCACAAATAATTTCTTGTGACAGGAGAACGGGGAAAGCTCTGAGATGTGGGGGTCTGAATCGGGGGAAATTATTTTTGTTAGTACCTACTGTTTACCTCTCTTTAGATCTGTTTCCCCATCCCTCTCTCTAGCTGTCTTTCTTGTTATTTCTCTTATTCTTTCTCTCCTTTTTCTTTTTTCCTCCCCCACTATTCCTCTACCTTCCATGTATTCTCTATTTTTCTATTGTTCACTTACTCCTTGGTGGGGGTTGGGGGGAATGGGATGAATGGAAGTGCTGGCGGGGAGTTGGGATGAGTGGCAGTGCTGGTGGGGGGTGGGATCAGTGGCAGTGCTGGGGGGAGCTGATCCGCCAACTTACAGTAGCCGCGCTTGATCAAGGTCATCTGCTGATCTGAGAACTGTAGTGGGGGCTTTAAGTGACAACTCTAATCACAGGCAATGTTACACACTGTGTCTCCGGCTTCACTGTGTTGCTGGAGTGACACCTATGCCGAAATCAGGAGATAGGGTCTCCTTCAATTCCTCCCACTTCAAATTCCTCACCAGTCAGTCCCTGCCCCCCAGCCATGTCATGAACTGAATGGGCGACTGCGTAGAACAGCCCTTCTGGGTGGCCACAGGCTCCAGGGACAGCCTGGTGTGGGGCCGTGAAAAGGCTGGTAGAGCGGTGCAGGCTGCAGGAACAGCCTAGGATTCGGTGACCCCTAGAAAATCGTCATTCGACCCCCAAGTGGGTCCTGACCCCAGGTTGAGAACCACTGCCTTAGATTATTGCAGGTTACAGGCAGTTCATGATAAAAAAAAATCTTTAAAGTAAAAATAAACAGGTTACACAATAAATAACTTGTTAAATGTTACTTCCCCATTACTGTTTTGCTCCCTATGGGCCAGATTCAGCAAGATTTGCGCTGGAGTATATCGATATGCGCCGCGTAACTGTCAAGATGCGCCTTAGTATCTATGCGGCCGTACCCACCAAACTAGATGCGACAGAAAAGGGGCTTTTTCCGAACGGCTTAACTTTCCCTCGCCAGAGTATCATAAGCGCATATTTTCGCTTGTCGCATCCGTCGCACCTATTGATTTCCCATGCAAATATGCAAATGAGGGAGATTTCCCAATTCGCGAACGGATTAGCACCAGACGCTGGCTAAATGCGCCGCGCGTATGTCGTCCGTCTGTCGCAAAGCTATTCCTACAAATAGCTGCTTTATCTTTACTCCTGATGGCCACAGGTCAGCAGGAGAGCAGCTACAGCAGCAGCGTTACCGACGAAACTAGCAAGCTGAACAACCACACTTGCAAGGACAACACCTCTGTGTGACAACATGCCAGGTGCAGCCGTGGTCCTAGCACTACTAATGGGTCCCCCGGAACGGAGGAGGCGGGCACGTGAGAGGATATACCGCACGCGCATGAGCCTCTTTGGCATGGGGGATGAGGAGGTGTATCGCCTCTTCAGATTCAGCCCTGATGCAATACTTGAACTAACCACAACCCTGCAGGATGACATCACCAGCCCAACACACCGCTCACAAGCAGTGCAGCCACTGGTGAAGGTACTGGCAACACTTCATTTCCTTGCAAGTGGATCATTCCAGCGTACAAGTGGAGTGGTGGCTGGGATGTCACAGTCTTCCATGAGCAGATGTGTGCAGCAGGTTATCCCTGCAATCCTCAGACGCATGTCCAACCACTTCATCAGACCCACCACTGAGGACCTGCGGCTGAAAGCAATGACAGATTTCTACAGCATTGCCAGATTCCCACGCACCGTGGGGGCCATTGATTGCACACATGTGGCACTCCAGCCCCCCAGTGCCACAGAGCACATATACCTCAATCAGAAGCATTGGCATTCCATCAATGTACAGGTGATAACCGATGCCCAATGCCTCATATGGCACGTCCGTGCCAAACACCCCAGATCCAGCCATGACAGCTTCATATACAATCAGAGCCCCATCCCAATGGAATTCAAACAGAACATGTATGGGGACAGCTGGCTGGTTGGTGAGTGACATGGGTGGCAGGCATGACTGTCCCCCCCATGATGCTGACATCACAAGGGGCACATGCATGACTAACATCCTCCTGTCTTTTCCCTTACCGGTGACTCTGCATATGCACTGGGACCCCATCTAATGACTCCTTTCCAGAACCCTCAGGAGGAGAGAGAAGATACAATGAAGCACATATCAAAACTCGTGCAGTGGTGGAGCAAACATTTGGGCTCCTGAAGTCCCGTTTCCGCTGCCTGGATAAGTCTGGGGGGGCACTATTGTATTCCCCTACCTTTGTGTGTCAGATCATCGGTGCATGTTGCATTCTGCACAACTTTGCCATGAGAAAAGGCCTGCAGATTGACATACTTGATGACCTGACCCCCCAACCAGACAGCCCCCCCCTGCCAGAGGAGACCCATTCAGCTGATGGAAGAGCAGTCAGGAGGGTCCTCGCCATAGGCATCTTTGGACACTAAACAAATACATTGATCACACGGACAATGCACGCATGCACACCACTGATGTCCCTAGATCACACACACCACATCCACATCGCATTGGATTAGCCCAAGTCCAACATGCAGGACTTGGGAGCAGCAACGCCGGCGTCAAGGCCCCAATGATGTTGCTGTCCATTCATACACCATTCACACGTCATTCACACAGCCGTGGGGATAACTTCTCCCCAACGGCCGAGGGTGACACCCCTTACTGGCAGGAGTGCCACCCCCTCACATTCACACACCATTCATACTGTCCCCTGCACTCCTGACCGTGTGCAGTTAAACTGAAAAAAAAAAACTCATAACCTGAGCAAAAATAAAAAAAAAAAACTCATAACCTGAGCAAAAATAAAATAAAAAACTCATAACCTGAGCAAAAATAAAAGAATAAACTCATAACCTGAGCCCCAAAAAAAAAAAAAGCCCTCACCTGGGCTGACGGGGGCTCTTTCTTGTGGGCCCTCTCTGGCTCCTCAGCTGCCTGGAGGGAGTGGGTGGGGGTGGGGGGGCATCTGGAGGTGGCTGATCCCCGGGTGGGCCACTCCTGGCAGGTGTTGGGTGCATGCCCTCCAAGGCCACGGCAATCCGGCTCAGATATTGATTGGTCTGGGCCTGCATCCTCAGCTGGCGGGTGATATTATGCTGCAGGTCACGCTGCCTCTGCCTCCCCTGTTCCCGGATGGCAGCAGTGTTGGCATGGACGGCTGCAGTGAGGTGCCGAACATCAGCCTGCACCTCCCCCAGGCTGGTCACCACTGCAGCGCAGTTGCAGCTGACATCCTGCACAGCGTTCGTCAGCTGGGACACGGAGCCCAGGCTGTCAACTAGCCGGTCAAGATGCCCAGCAATCTCCCCCATCTGCTGGGTCTGCCTGGCCTGGTCCCAGGCCATTTGGTCATGGACCACGTCAGACACCCCCCTGGTCTCTCGGGTTGCCTTCCTGGGGCCAGGAGATGGTTGTCCCCGGGGGGATTGGGTCGCCCTTGAGGGGCTTCCTAGAATGGGGGAGGCGATTACAGAGGGCCCTGCAGAAGGGGAGGACTCCTCCAAAATTAAAAGAAAGTCCTGCTCTGGAAAGACAGGCTCCTCCTCAACCACCTCATCAGGTGAGGTGTGGGCACTCTCCTCCATCTCATGCTGTTCACCACCCAGGGGGTCGGGCTCAGGATGCCGTTGGGGGGTTGGGGTGGACTGGCCGCCGACAGATGATGGCCCAGCTCCGTCATCTGTGGAATGACACAAAGCAGACACATGTTGGTGGTCCCACACACTTGGCACATGTACCCTCCCACCCCCACATGCAACACACCAAATAGGGGATAAAAAACACGTACCTGTCCTGGAGCCTTCCTCCACGGAATCATATACCAGGACCCCCTCCAACTGCTCCCTCTCCAGGCAGCGGGCGACCACCTTCTCCTCCGTGGTCAGGCTGACCGCACATGGGGGTCCACCACCCGTGCCCCTCTCATGCCCTTCTAATGGTGGCCACCCTGCCCCGGACTTTGCGCCTCAGATCATTAATTTTCTTGCCAATATCGGCAGCAGTCCGGGTGGAGTAGCCCAAGGCATTGACCCTGCCAGCAATGGACTCCAGGATGCCCTGCTTCCTATCCCGGCTGGTCTTCCGACTTTTCCTGCCGTGGAGAAAGTCGTTATACGTCTCCATAGCAGAGATCACTAGGGTGAGCTCCTGGGCATTAAAATTGAGGTTTCTCCTCTCTTTGGGGGGAACGGGAGCAGCCATCATATACTTTTGCGCCGGAAAGGCGCATCTACGGCCGCTTTTATACGCGCAACAAAACACATTGCGCTGGCGTTTCCCATGAAGTGGTGCCGACGGAAGTTGTGAGCATGCGCACAGGGGAGTGAGGGGAGCCCTCCCTCACTGCGCATGCTCCGTGGATGATGCGATGAACGTAAGTCACTGCGCTGGGCTCCGCCCATCATTTACATATGATCACACCCACTTCCACTTGCGTCGGGTTGCGCCAGCGCTTTTTCGTTACTCCGCCGCAAAGTAACGAACATGTGCTTGGTGAATACTGGACTTTACTCACTAGTTTGCGTCAGCGTAACGTCGGATAAAATATGCGCGCATCTACCTGAATCTGGCCCAAAATATGTTTTCTAATAAATATTTGTTTTAATTTAAATTTTTGTTGTATGCAGTTATACAATAGCAAAGCTGCATCTTAAACCTCTCCAGATGCTATTATTTGAACACTCTTCCAGCTGACAACTGTGCTCTATGGTAGGGATGAAACAAACATACTTGGCTAAATTCACAAGATGTTCACTGAACTGCTCCTAACTTCTGATTGTTAACCTGAATCCCATTGAAGTCAATGAGATATGTATCTTTAAAATCAATTCTTTGCAAGGCTAATAGACAAATGATTGTAAGCTTCTTTGAAGAAATTCCTTTCCTCTATACCAGATCTGTATCCTAGATAACGGTCAGGAATAGATGTTAATGGGGCATCCCACACAAAAACAAAAAGGAATGGATTGGGGTTCCCCCTAAAAACACATGCCAGACCAGTGTCTGATATGGATAAGGGAGAGCTTACACAAAAAAAGCATGGAGACACTCTAAAATTCATTTTAGATCCTCATAAAGAAGAAGGGTCAAGGAGAGTTTTTTTTTTCAGAATCTGGAACCCCCTTAAAAAAGGAGCTCCCTAAATATTGAACCAAAATATGTGAATAAGTAAGGCCTCGTACACACGAGGGGATATGTCCGCTGAAAACGGTCCGATGGACCGTTTCAGCAGACATCTCCGCTCGTGTGTATGGGCTAGCGGACAGATTTCTCCACCCGACAGATTTCAAAGCATGCTTTGAAATCTATCCGGTGGGAATCTGTCCGCCCGACATGTCTGCTGGTTAGTACACTTACCAGCAGACATGTCGTCCCCCACCGCCGCCGCGCCGCCGCCGAATGGATTCGGCGCATGCGCGGAAGTGTTTAACTTCCTGGTGCGGTGACGTGGCGGCGTCAACGTCACCGCCGCGTCACCGCCACGTCACCGTGCCGTCCGCGGCGGGGAATTTGATCCGATGGTGTGTACACGCCATCGGATCAAACTCCCGATCGGACATATCCGATGGAAATGGTCCGCGGACCGTTTTCATCGGATATGTCCAATCGTGTGTACGAGGCCTAAGGGGTATATAATCCCTGTTTTTTTTGGGGGGGGGTTGAGAAATAAATTGAAACAACCAATTGCTGCTAAATAAGAAAACAAACAAAAACAGCATGCATTCCCTCCAAAAATCAATTACAGACCTGTATACTTGATTAGGGTCTGGTATGGATTTGAAGGGGAAACTCCAACAAATTCCATGACTTGCTGCTGCAATTGGAGGTTTGGCTCAGCGGGCATAGCAAACTCATAGGGCCAGATTCAGGTAGATGCGCGCATCTTTTCGCCAGCGTAGCGCAATGCATATACGCTGCGCTGACGCAAACTAGCGAGTGAAGTACAGCATTCACCAAGCGCATGGGCGTTACTTTGCGACGGAGTAACGAAGATGCGTTGGCGCAACCCGGAAGTAGGTGTGATCATATGTAAATGATGGGCGGAGCCCAGCGCAGAGGCTTACGTTCAGCGCATCATCCACGGAGCATGCGCAGTGAGTGAGGCTTCACTCGGCCCCCTGTGCGCATGCTCACAACTTCCGTCGGCACCACTTCACGGGAAACGTCAGCGCAATGTGTTCCATTGCGCGTATAAAAGCGCCAGCGGAAGCGCCATTCCGGCGTAAAAGTATTTCCGTTTCCCCCCACCCCAGGGAAGTTACTTTTGCTCTTTAATGGCTGCTCCCGCTCCCCCCAAAGAGAGGAGGAACCTCAATTTCAATGCCCAGGAGGTCTCTGTGATCATCTCCGCTATGGAGACTTATAATGATTTTCTGCACGGAAAGAAAAGTCGGAAGACCAGCTGGGAGAGGAAGCAGGCCATCCTGGACACCATTGCTGGCAGGGTGAATGTGTTGGGGTACTCCACCCGGACTGCTCGTGATATCCAGAAAAAAATAAATGACCTGCGGCGCAAGGTCCGTGGCAAGGTGGCCACCATTCGGACCCATGAGCGGGGCACAGGTGGTGGACCCCCATGTCCGGTCAGCCTGACCACAGAGGAGGAGGTGGTCGCCCGCTGCTTGGAGAGGGAGCAGTTGGAGGGGGTTCCAGGCTATGACTCCATGGAGGAAGGCTCCAGGACAGGTAAGTGTTTTTTATCCCCTATTTGGTGTGTTGCATGTGGGGGGGGGGTACATGTGCCAAGTGTGTGGGACCACCAACATGTGTCTGCTTTGTGTCATCCACAGATGACAGAGCTGGGCCATCATCTGTTGCCGGCCATTCCACCCCAACCCCCCAACGGGATACTGAGGACGAGCCCCTGGGTGCTGAAGACACCGAGGTGGAGGAGAGTGCCCACACCACTTCTGTGGAGATGGTTGAGGAGGAGCCTGTTCCTCAGCAGGAGTTTTTTTTTGTTTTATCTGAGTCCTCCCCTTCTGCAGGCCCCTCTGTCATCCCCTCACCCATCCTCGGTAGCCCCTCAAGGGCGACTCCATCCCCACGGGGACAACCTTCTCCTGGCCCCAGGAAGGCGACCCGTAAGGCCAGGGGGGTGTCTGATCTGGTCCAGGACCAGGTGGCGATGGACCATGCCGGGCAAACCCAACAGATGGGGGAGATTGCTGGCCACTTGGACCGGCTCGCTGACAGTCTGTGCTCCGTATCGCAGCTGCCCAGTGGTGTGCAGGACGTTGTCACCAGCCTGGGGGAGGTGCAGGCTGATGTACGGCACCTCACAGCAGCCGCCCACGCCAACACAGCTGCCATCCGGGAAGAGGGGAGGCAGTGGCAGCGTGCCCAGCGGCATAATATCACCCGCCAGATGAGAATGCAGGCCCAGACCAATCATTTTCTGAGCCGGATTGCCGTGGCCTTGGAGGGCATGCAGCCAACAGCTGCCAGGAGTGGCCCACCCGGGGATCAGCCTCCTCCAGATGCCCCCCCACCCCCACCCACTCCCTCCAGGCAGCTGCGGAGCCTGAGAGTGCCCACAAGGAGGAGCCCCCGTCATCCCAGATGAGGGTTTTTTTTTTTCGGGTTATTTTTATTTTATTTTATTACTCAGGTTATGAGTTTATATTTTATTTTATTACTCAGGTTATGAGTTTATATTTTATTTTATTACTCAGGTTATGAGTTTATATTTTATTTTATTACTCAGGTTATGAGTTTATATTTTATTTTATTACTCAGGTTATGAGTTTATATTTTATTTTATTACTCAGGTTATGAGTTTATATTTTATTTTATTACTCAGGTTATGAGATATTTATTTTAATTTTAACTGCACACGGTCAGGAGTGCAGGGGACAGTGTGAATGGTGTGTGAATGTGAAGGGGTGTCACCCTCGGCCGTGGTGGAGAAGTTATCCCCACGGCTGTATGAATGACGTGTGAAAGGTGTATGAATGGACAGCGACATCATTGGGGCCTTGACGCTGGCGTTGCTGCTCCCAAGTCCTACATGCTGGACTTGGGCTAATCCAATGTGATGTGGATGTGGTGTGTGTGATCTAGGGACATCAGTGGTGTGCATGCGTGCATTGTCTGTGTGATTAATGTTTTGGTTTAGTGTCCAAAGATGCCTACGGCGAGGACCCTCCTGACTGCTCTTCCATCAGCAGACTGGTTCTCCTCTGGCAGGTGGGGACTGTGTGGGTCGGGGGTCAGGTCATCACGTATGTCAATCTGCAGGCCTTTTCTCATAGCAAAGTTGTGCAGAATGCAACATGCACTGATGATCTGACACACGAAGGTAGGGGAATACAATAGGGTCCCCCCGGACTTATCCAGGCAGCGGAAACGGGACTTCAGGAGGCCAAATGTTTGCTCCACCACTGCACGAGTTTTGATATGTGCCGCATTGTATCTTCTCTCTCCTCTGGTTTGGGGGTTCCGGAAAGGAGTCATTAGATGGGGTCCCAGTGCATATGCAGAGTCACCTGGAAGGGAAAAGACAGGAGGATGTTAGTAGTGCATGTGCCACTTGTGATGTGTGCATCATGGGAGGGGATAGTCATGCCTTCCACCCATGTCACTCACCAACCAGCCAGCTGTCCCCATACATGTTCTGCTCGAATTCTGCTGGGATGTGACTCTGACGGTATATGAAGCTGTCATGGCTGGACCCGGGGTGTTTGGCACGGACGTGCCAAATAAGGCGCTGGGCATCGGCTATCACCTGTACGTTGATGGAGTGCCAATGCTTCCGATTGCGGTATATGTGCTCTGTGGCACTGGGGGGCTGGAGTGCCACATGTGTGCAATCAATGGCCCCCACAGTGCGTGGGAATCTGGCAATGCTGTAGAAATCTGTCATTGTCTTCAGCTGCAACTCCTCAGTGGTGGGTCTGATGAAGTGGTGGGACATGCGTCTGAGGATTGCAGGGACAACCTGGTGAACACATCTGCTCATGGAGGATTGTGACATCCCAGCCACCACTCCACTTGTACGCTGGAATGATCCACTTGCAAGGAAATGAAATGTTGCCAGTACCTTCACCAGTGGCTGCACTGCTTGTGAGCGGTGTGTCTTGCTGGTGATGTCCTCCTGCAGGGTTGTGGTTAGTTCAAGTATTGCATCAGGGCTGAATCTGAAGAGGCGATACACCTCCTCATCCCCCATGCCAAAGAGCCTCATGCGCGTGCGGTATATCCTCTCACGTGCCCGCCTCCTCCGTTCTGGGGGACCCATTAGTAGTGCTAGGACCGCGACTGCCCCTGGCATGTTGGCACACAGAGGTGTTGTCCTTGCACGTGTGGTTGTTCAGCTTGCTAGTTTTGTCGGTAACGCTGCTGCTGTAGCTGCTCTCCTGCTGACCTGAGGCCGTCTGGAGTAAAGATAAAGCAGCTATTTGTAGAAATAACTTTGCGCCGGACGGACGAGATACGCGCGGCGCATGTAGCCAGCGTATGGTGCTAATCCGTTCGCGAATCGGGAAATCTCCCTCATTTGCATATTTGCAGGGGAAATCAATAGGCGCGACTGATGCGCCAAGCGAAATTATGCGCTGACGAGACTCTGGCGTCGGAAAGTTAAGCCGGTCGGGGAAAGCACGTTTTCTGTCGCATCTAGTTTGGTGGGTATGGCCACATAGAGACGACGGCGCATCTTCACAGTTACGCGGCGCATATCGAAATACTCCAGCGCAAGTCTTGCTGAATCTGGCCCATAATTTAGTTTTCCTATTCAGCAAACACAGAACAGCCAAAGGTTGGACTGAATCTTGCATCAGCCTGAATCTGAATGTCATCTCTACTGTATGGATTTAGTAGCTTTGTTGTTGGCCCTCCAAAGGACACACAGACTAGCTGAAGCTTAGTGGTCACATGACCACATAGAAAAACTTAAAAAAAAAAGAACATGCAGATAGTGATTTGTTTGGAGAAGTAATATTTTATTTAACCGAATACACCAAGGTAAATTTAATGCACCCACACACAATATAATATCCCAATTTTTTGTGAAAAATAGTAAGTAAATAGATATCAAACGTGTCAAGTCTTAAAATTGCATGATCCCAAGTATTCATTCCACTTGAAATTTTCCACATTTTGCCATTTTGTTACAACCAAAAAACGTAAATGTATTTTATTGGGATTTTATGTGATAGACAAACACATAGGGCCAGATTCAGGTAGAATTAGGCTGGAGTATCAGTGATACTCCAGCCTAACTGTCACTTTGAGCCGGCGTTTTTGTTTTCTGTAAGCAGAAAACAAGAAACGCCGGGTTGGAGCTCCTATACAAGCGGCGTAGTTGTATTTCGCCGTCGTATCGGAACTTCAATTTTAAAAATGGCGCTCGGGGCGTTCCCGCTGATTAACGCTGAGAATATGTTAATCAGCGGGAATCGGAAATTCACGATCGTATTCGGGCCCGACGCAGTGACGTTCCAACGTTTCCGTAAGCGATACGCGGCGTAAAGAAAAAACAGCCCCCTAGTGGAGTATCCTATGTTAAGTATGGCCGTCGTCATCGCGTCGAGTTTACAAATTTTCACGTCGTTTCCGTAAAACGTCCGTGAATGGGGATTGACGTCATTGACGTTCCCTGACAGAATTTGGAGCATGCGCATTGACAGTCGACGCATGCGCAGTACGTTCGCCGCGGGATCGCGCATAGTTAACATAATACACGCCCCCTACCCGCCCAATTTGAATTCCGCCGGCTCATTTTCGTTACGCCGCCGAAACTTTAGGAGCAAGTGCTTTGTGAATAACAGTACTTGCTCCTAAAGTTACGGCGGAGTAACGTAAATGAGAAACGTTACTCCAAAGTAAAGAAGCGCCCATCTACCTGAATCTGGCCCATAGTGGCACATAATTGTGAAGTGGAAGGAAAAATAATAAATGGTTTTCAAAATGTTTTACAAATAAATATCTGAAAAGTGTGGCGTGCATTTGTATTCAGCCCCTTTTTTTCTGATACCCCTAACTAAATTTGTGTGGAACCAATTTCCTTCAAAAGTCACCATATTAGTAAATAGTCCACCTGTGTGTAAATGTTATCTCAGTATAAATACAGTTGTTCTGGGAAGCCCTCAGACGTTTGTTAGGCGGCGTACACACGAGGGGACAGATTTGTTCAAATGTGTCGGCCCGACCGTTTCCAGCCGACGCAGCAAATCTGTCTGTTGGTCTGCTGTGCGTACACACGAGCGGATAGAAATGTCCCCGGACCAGAACGCGTGCACGTAAACCACGTACGACGTCACTACAAAGGGGAAGACCAAAGCTTACGGCGCCGCCCTCTGTTCCTCTTTTGCTAGTAACGTGTTAGCAAAGGTTTGGTTAGAGCCGATTCGCGCTTTTCGGTCTCCGCGCTTTACAGGTCGTATTCTCGGGTTCAGTGTGTGCTTGTGGGTGCGTATTTGGCAGTCAGTGCTGGCTGTCAGGTCGTTTCTGCTTTGCAGTGGCGTTCTGTCCGCGGGTATCTGTTTGTCGAGCGTATTTTGCAGGTCTTGCTGGATTAGGGGGTGCTTTCTGTGAGTGTGTTCTTGACTGACCAGCCGGCCGGTTTGAAGCCATTATGGAGCAGCAGCGTAACTTTGCTAGAGTTCGTGCTGGATATGGGCTTGCTTCTGGATGTTATAATTATTCCAGACCTTTGGCCAGGAACAGGGGGAGGAGGAGTTCCTGGGCCAAGAATTGGTTGCGCCAGCGTGACCGATTCTCTCATATGCCTCTGCTTAGGGAAATCCACGAGAATAATCCTGATGACTTCAGGAACTTTCTCCGTATGACGGACCCCGTTTTCAACCGTCTGCTGGATCTTCTGTCCCCCTATATCACGAGGCAGGACACTGTGATGCGCCAAGCGATCACGGCCGAGCAGAGGCTTATTGCCACGTTGCGGTACCTGGCGACTGGGAGGAGCCTGCAGGACCTCAAGTTCTCAACAGGCATCTCTCCCCAGGCGCTTGGGATCATCATACCGGAGACGTGTTCTGCTGTCATACAAGTCATGCAGGAGGAGTATCTGAAGGTAAGTTTCCTCTTTTCTGAAGCTCACATTCTCTGTCTTTATAAATGTTTTTTTTTTTTTTTGGTTTGGCATTTGTTCCCTATAATGACCATGATTTTTCCATGCTGAGTGTTGAATGTTGCCTTTTCTCCCCATGCATGCATGTTGTTAAGCTTTCCATGTTCTTTTTGTTGGCCTACCTACATATTTTTTCCTTGCATGACTATTAACCTGTCCAGCATGCTATCCTAGGGACAAACACACCTAGCCTTTTTTGTTTTGGTGTGTGTGGCATATTTTTCTTTGCTGCATTGTAGTTCAACCCCAACCCCCCCTAAAATGTTGCCCCATCAGAGGGGTGGGGAGTGTGATAATAAGTGGGATTTTTTAGTGGCCACAACTCCACCCCAATAATAAGATATCATTGTTAATACTGTGTGATGGTGCACAAGTATGGTTTTTGTATTGTGTTTGCAATGTTTATGTGCCTAAGTACTATTTATGTTTTTTTTTTTGTCCCCACAGTTTCCCTCCACGCCACAGGAATGGCAGACTGTGGCTTCCCAATTTGCCCTGCGTTGTGATTTCCCGAACTGCGGAGGAGCAATAGATGGGAAACACGTCCGCATAGTGCCACCACCCCGTTCGGGGTCCTACTATTTTAACTACAAAGGTTTTCATAGTATCGTGTTGATGGCGGTGGTGTCGGCACAGTACGAATTTTTGTATGTGGACGTGGGGAAGAACGGCCGGCTGTCTGATGGGGGAGTGTTCGCGCGGACTGAATTTTACAACCGTCTACAAACTGGTGGTCTTGAACTGCCACCGGATGAAGACAATGTGGAAGGACTTCCGTTTGTTTTTTTAGCGGACGAAGCTTTCGGGCTTGGACCTCACCTCATGCGGCCTTTTCCCCAGAGGACTCTTACCCCGGAGAGGAGGGTGTTCAATTTTAGGCTAGCCAGGGCCCGGAGGGTAGTCGAGAATGCCTTTGGGATACTCGCCAGCCGGTTCCGCCTGTTCCTGACAGCGATAAATATGGCGGAATATAAATTGAACCATATTGTTTTTGCCTGTTGCATATTGCATAATTTTTTACGCAGGCATTCCCAGACGTACCTACCCAACATCGGTGCTGAGGCAGGACTACCCTCAGATACCCTTCCTGGGCTGGACACTGGTCGCGCTGGCTCGGTCACCCAATCTGCTCGTGAGGTACGCGACAAATATGTTGAGTACTTCATGGGCCGGGGGGCCATAGCTATGCCAGATCATATTTCTTTCTAATTCGGCCCCCAAAAGAAAGAAATATTAGAAAATATAATAAATAATTTGACCATTGGACTCTATATACAGTTGTTTGTCATTATTGCTTTTGCTATTTATCTCTGTCTTCTTGGTTCTGAAACTAGTGCACTTCTAGTGCCAAATGTAGTTGTCATGTTTTAGTAAATAACCACAATTGGACATTACAGGCATACCCCACTTTTAAGTCCACAATAGAAGGGTCACTTCTGCACACAAACCAATGAGATACAAGCATTTATAAAATCTGGCTTAACTCAACAAGCTGGTGTTGGAAGAATCTTTTTTTTTACGCAGAAGTGAGGCTGATATTGTGATTTGCAGCGGTAAGAACTAAACGCTAGTGTGTACTTAAAACCGGGTTTATGGCTGTAGTTACAAGTCACTCATCTACAAACTGGGTATTGAGCATATATAAACAACAAGCCACTCATGTTAGCGTACAAAATTTTTTATCAACAATTTTTTGGTTTGCCACCATGTAACATTTTTGGAGTAAAAAAATTTTTTGGCGTTTTTTTTTTTTGATTGAAAAAATATGGATTATACCAAACATTTTTTATAGAAAAAATATAAAATATTTTTCAAAACCACTAAAAATACTAAGTACAACAAGGTCATTACTACAACAGTCTCCTAATGTCACCCCGGAACACAAGAAACTTGGAAGATGCACACATTCTTGTGTGTGAGTGAGAGGGCCCAAAAATGAGGATTATATCAAATGTCCACATGTGCTATCTGGCATCATGGGTGATCAATGCATGTGTTTTGTGGGTGCAAACCCTTCCCTCTTACCTGGTTGAGAAGGGAGGAAGGGGGTGTACCCACAAAGCAAAGACAATCCATAACCTGTGATGGCAGATAGCACATGTGGACACACTGTGTGTGCATCTTTTTATTTTTCTAAAACATTTTTTTTTGTTTGCAAGACGGATGGGTGATGGGGGGGGGGGCCGGGCAGGGGGATTTAGTCTTTGATCCGGCCCATCATATCAATAATATTTTTGTAATTTTGTTCAATTACAACCATTGTTTGCCTCATATTATCCATCTCTGTGCTACACTCCATAATTTGTTGGATGACAATTTGTGCACTTGCACGTGAAAAAGGTGGACTACTGGATGTGCTTGCAGCATCTTCATCCCCTATAAAAAAATAAAAAAAAAATACATTAGTAATGTGCAGGCCTATCTACATCTCTTTCTCCCTGTGTGAAGCTGCGGTGACACTGACCTGTTGTGCTACTAATCTCCACCTCTCCATCATCCACAACTTCGCCTTCTTCCACAATCAATCCTTCTTCAATAACTCCTCCTTCTTCAATAACTCCTCCTTCTTCAATAACTCCTCCTTCTTCAATAACTCCTCCTTCTTCAATAACTCCTCCTTCTTCTATAACTCCTCCTTCTTCTAGAACAACTCCTTCAATAACTCCTCCTTCTTCTACATCAACTCCTTCAATAACTACTCCTTCTTCACCAACTCCTTCTTCTTCACCAACTCCTTCTTCTTCACCAACTCCTTCTTCTTCACCAACTCCTTCTTCTTCACTAAATACTCCTTCCACATTTGCGTCTTCCTCATCTCTCCCTTCCACCACTCCTTCTTCTACCTGGTCCTCCTCCTCCACATGGCGAGATTTTTTCTTATGAGAGAGTTTGGGCCTCCTTGCGTCCTCCATTTTCTGTCCTGTTCTTTCCCCTAGAAATATCATAAAACAAAAGGTATACTTATGAGCACACAGATATTTGAGGAGGGCATTAATAAATCATAATCATTGTGTCAAAGTGTGTTATAAACTTTGGATTATTGTCTTCCGCCACCAAACCTTAACCTTTGTTTTTCTAATGACTTCTCCCAAGCTGTGATAATGACCCTTTTTAGCGAAGGGACACACATGGAAGCAGGGCCGGACTGACAACTCATGGGTCCCCCGGGCAATAGAATATTAGGGGCCCCCAGGCTTACAAATGCCCACTAAGCCAGGTGGCAGTATAGAGGCGGGGCAGCTACAATCTCAGTCAGTAGTTTCACATCAAAAGCATGTAGGCTTTGGACATATCAGGGACAGATGAGCTAAATTAGCAGATTTTTACATACTGTCCCTGGTTGAAATGAGCCTGGCATCTCTGATGGGGCCCCCTAGGGGCATGGGGCCCTCGGGCAGTGTCCGATTTCCTCAGTGGTCAGTCTGCCCCTGCATGGATGCCCCTCCTAAAAATTAGGTGTCACAGACTGTTAAAAATGAATCTCATTATGGGGGAGACACAGGTGCTCTGGAGTCCAGATGTGAATCCAGCTGCTTATTATCACTGTGTGAATGTGAATGAATCCTGTTTGTCTTTTCACATTCAAATCAGTTAGGAAATCTACATAATTTTATCCAAAATGTGTAATAACTTTTCTCTATAAATGCCAAATAGCCATGTCCTGGTGTGCTGTTCCTTAGGACATAGTATGTGGATGAAACGAGGTGATTGAACGATGTTTCTAAAGAACGATCGTGCATAACTTCTTATTTGGTGTGTGTGTGTTTTTTTTCATATTATTACAGGAAATATCCCTAAATAATTCTTCCAAAGTACAACCATTCCAACAAGGCACATGCATAAATATACATATCAAACAATGATATCACACAATTGCAAACCACCCCCCCCCCCCCCACAAAAATAATACCTACTTTTATCCAGGATTTTCTTTATTTTCCGAAACTGGTGTGGCTCACGCAACTTCAAATCGGACCAGCGCTTGCGTAGCTGCTCTTTGGACCTGCTCACCCCAAAGATCTCAGTAAGCCTCTTCGCCACCTTGTCCATAATTTTGGCCTTACGGCGGTTCGGGGTGCTGTATGGGCCATAATCCCCATCATAATCCTTCCTGCGCAGGAGGTGTACCATCTCCACCATCTCCTCCAAACTCATATTTGTGGCCTTGTACCGTTTGCTCCTTGAGCGTGACGTTCCTGGTTGTGTCCCTTCCTGATCCTCATGAGCGGGTAATGGTCGCTCGTGGGACATGGCCATCTTTTCGTTTCACACTGATAAGGGGCGTGGAAAAGAGGAAAAGTTCCGTCATGGGCGTGGACGAAGGCGGCGTTTCACGCATGCGCGGATGAATACATCGTGTTTACGCGGAGCTTACGCGCGCGTTAAAACGATGACATACACATATGCCGGTAACTTGCAATATGAGGCCCTGGATGTTGAAATGGGGGGGTTAAAAACGGGCGGAGACATTGCGAACGAGGAGGGCGGCGGTATAGCTTTGCGCGGCCTATATAAGGAGATCGACGTGATTACGTCGGTTACGCGGAGATTACTCAAGCGTACGCGAGGAGCTACAGACACGAAGGTAAATTACAAAATGGGATCAGCAGAGGCGTCTCAACTTTTAAACCCCATGTGGGGGTGGGGGTTTGGAATGTTGTTAGGAGCGTTTGCGCTATTTAGGTAGCTTGGGGCCACCAATGCAAGTTTTGGACAAAAATGATTGAACACATCACTACATATATATATGACAATGCTCTACCTGTTTATTTTTGTCTTGTGGATTCACATCATGCATGTATTGTTCTGTATTGTTTTGACAGAGGTAATTAGGTTGTGTATTAGCTCCTCAATGCTGTGTGAGGTGCATGATATCTACACAATAACTAGTGGCTTCATTTTTGGAAAAAAAAAAAAATTGTGGATGATTAAAGAGATGGCATGTATTTATTTTCATGTTACCAAAGGGTCTGCATGTTCAAAAAATGAATTGCACAACAATGGAGTGGAGCTGGCCAGCATTGTATCAGCAGGACACATTGGGGGTTATTTACTAAAGGGAAATCCAGTTTGCACTGCAAGTGCACTTGGAAGGGCATTCTCCATAGATGTGGAGGGGAAGATCTAAAATGAAGGGAAGCTCTGCTTATTTTATCAACCAATCAGGTGGAGGCTAAAATTGAATATATATTTTTTCTTGCATGTCCCCTTCGGGGCTACAGCGATTGCATTTCCAAGTGCACTTTCAGGCAGTGTACTTTCAAGTGCTTTTGCAGTGCTAAAGTGATTTTTTCTTTAGTAAATAACCCCCAATGTGTTTGTATACTAGTTCCACAATGATTGTACACATACATATTCAGAAAATGATAAAGCTGAGCCATTTTTCTTGTGGGTTTTAATTTATTTTTATTGGTATATTCTAGAGCATTAATCTGAACATAAAAAAAAAAAAAAAAAATGGACCAGTTGGCTATCCAAGACAACACTCTGAAATTAATAGAATGTTATCGCGAAAAGCCTAATCTATGGGATACCAGGCACCCAGGCTACCCAAACAAAAATCTACGAGCAGACACTCTACAAGAGATAGCAACCTACATGCAGACGTGGGTTCCATCCTGCACAGCAAACATGGTGAAGGATAAAATGAGCAATCTCAGGAGCACCTATAGGAAAGTATATAAAGAGCTTAAAAACAAACGATCTGGATCAGCAGCAGATGCGCAAAAGGAGCCCAGGCTGTGGTACTTCCGCGAGCTTGCATTTTTGGATGATGAACTGGAGGGCCGGCCATCACTTTCCAATCTTCCTTCCAGCCTTCCTCCCACGCTTCCTTGCAGCGGAACTTCCCAGGATCCCCACGCCCCTGCAGAGCCAGAGGAGGGCCTGGCTGACATGGACCCAGATCTGGCGATCTTCAGTGAGGTATAGTAGTTTCCTAAATATTTATTTGCTTCTAATTTGGGTTTGATTCTTGAGTTAGTATTGTTAAAATTGTAACGTTTGGACCAACAAAAAAAGGCGTGTGCAAAAAACTAGGGATCTCAGGGATGCCAACTGAGGGGTCTGAAGGACAGGCAGGTCTATTTAAATTAAGAAAACAAAAAGAGTCTAGAGCCAAATAATGTGTGTGTGTGCTTGATTGAGCTAAATATTACAACATGTCCCTTTTTTTGATACAGGAAGAGGCCAGCCAGGAGGTGGCAGCTCCTCAGGACCATGTCAGCCAGGGGGAAGGGGTGAGTGGCAGCCAGGAGGAGGCTGGGCCGAGTGGAAGTCAGCATGTCCCCAGGCTCAGCACCATAAGCCAGGTCCCTCCCCTCCAGATGAGGCGACCAGGCCAAAAGAGGCGGATGAGGCAGATGGAGGAGGAGAGCCTCAAAATGATGAGGGAGGCTGCTGAAATAATGAGGGCCCCCCTCAACCCCACAGAAGCCTTCAGTGCCTCTGTGGCTCATGAACTGAGCCGAGCGGAGGAGGATCAAAGGGACCTGGCTAAGGACTTGATCAATAAGGTCATCTTTTGGATGCACAGGGGCATGCTGACCCGGGACACAGACCTCAGTGACCCAGCCCAGCCTGCTCCCCATCTTCTGCCTCCTGCTGCCACATCATCAGCACCTGCAAGGGGCCATGGATGGGCCCGTGGACGTTCCGCTGCAAGGCAGTCAGGAAAGAAGGCTGGAAGTAAGAAGAGAAGGTGATTACCTGCCTTCCAGTTCATTATTCTAAAATGTGAGCTTGTTGGAGTACCACAGCTTGGGTTTTTTGCTCATTTGCTGCTGATTCAGATTTGATTTGTTTTGTGTCTCCTGAGATTGTTCATTTTATCCTTCATCATGTTTTGTGGAATGCACAAGTCTGCATGTAGGTTGCTATCTGATCAAGTGGTGCAGATCATGTTTATTTTTATTTATTTTCTTGCCAAAATAAATGGCTTTTTGAATTTACGTTAAAACCTTGTCTATTGTGTTTTCTACTGTGGTGATTATGCCCCAAACCTACTAAAACTACAAGGTGGAATTTTGGAAGGACACAAACTCCTGGGTGGGGGGGTAGGTTTGGAGTGACAACTTGGTAACCCATGGAAAAAAAAGCAACAAAAACAACAAAAAAATGCATTGAAAAAAAGGTTCCAAAAAATCCAAACAAATGCATTGAAAAAAAAGATCAAAAATACAAAAAAAAAAAAATGCATTGCAAAAAAAGATCAAAAATACAAAAAAAAATAATGCATTGAAAAAAAAGATCAAAAATAAAATAAAAAAAAATGCATTGCAAAAAAAGATCAAAATAAAAAAAAAAAAATGCATTGCAAAAAAAGATCAAAAATACAAAAAAAAATAATGCATTGAAAAAAAAGATCAAAAATACAAAAAAAAAAAATGCATTGCAAAAAAAAGATCAAAATAAAAAAAATAAAATGCATTGAAAAAAAAGATCAAAAAAAAAAAAAAATAATGCCTTGAAAAAAAGGGACAAAAAAATCCAAAAAAAGGCATTGAAAAAAATGATCAAACAAAATAAAATTAAAAAGCATTGAAAAAAAGGTACAAAAAAACCAAATAAATGCATTTAAAAAATAGATCCAAAAAAAAATTATAGTCATGTGGAGGAAAGCTCAAAACAATTAGGAGATGCAGCAAAAAAATAAATACAAAAAGACAACGCGATATACTACAATCAAACTTTGCTAGATTGGGACAACTCAGTCTATATAAATGGCATCAGCAATAGAACAGCTTGATTATAGCAAGAGAACGAAGAAAGGCAATAAACGATACAATATAGATAGTTACAATGACGAATGTGCCAACTCACAAACAAACACGAGGTTTACCTGAACGAGCGCTCCCGTCCCCTACTTTTGTCTGAGCATGCGCGCGATTTTGGTCCGATGGTTTGGTGTACTAACCAGCGGACATATCCGACGGACAGGTTTGCAGCGGACAGATTTCAAAGCTTGCTTTGAAATCTGTCGGGTGGAGAAATCTGTCCGCTAGCCCATACACACGAGCGGAGATGTCTGCTGAAACGGGCCATCCGACCGGTTTCAGCGGACATATCCCCTCGTGTGTACGCCGCCTGAGAGAACCTTAGTAAACAAACAGCATGATGAAGGCCAAGAAACACACACAAAACAGGTCATCTCATGGAGCACTGTTCAATTCATCATCTGTAAATAAAAAGAGTATGACACAACTGCAAATCTACCAATACATGGCTGTTCACCTAAACTTTCATGGTAACTCTGGAGGCGCAGCATAGATCCACAGCTCAGATGAGAGAATATGTCCACAGGACAAATATTAGTCGTGCGTTCCACAAATATGGCCTTTATGGAAGAGTGGCAAAAAGAAAGCCATTGTTGAAAGAAAGCCATAAGAAGTCAAATTTGCAGTTTGCAAGAAGCCATGTGGGGGACACAGCAAACATGGAGAAGAATGTGTTCTGGTCAGATAAGACCAAAATTTTACTTTTTGGCCTAAAAGTAAAACGCTATGTGTGGCGGAAAACTAACATTGCACATCACCCTGAACACACCACCCCCACTGTGAAACATGGTGGTGGCAGCATTATGTTATGGGGATGCTTTTCTTCAGCAGGGATAGGGAAGCTGGTCTGAGTTGATGGGAAGATAGATGGAGCCAAATACAGGCCAATTTTAGAAGAAAACCTGTTAGGCCGCGTACACATGATCAGACCGGTCCGATGAGAATGGTCCGACAGACCGTTTTCATCAAATCACCGCTGAAGTGGCCTGATGGTCTGATGTGCGTACACACCATCAGTCCAAAATCCGATCGGGTCAAAACACGGTGACGTAGAACACAATGACGTGCTGAAAAAACGAAGTTCAATGCTTCCAAGCATGCGTCGACTTGATTCTGAGCATGCGCGGGTATTTGGTCCGATGCTTTTGCGTACTAACATTCGTTTCGGTTCGATGGTCAGGCGTCCATCGGACCGATTTTAAAGCACGTTTTAAAACTTTGGTCCGATGGACACCGGTCCGATGGGCTGTACACGCTATCGATTTGGTCCGATGAAACTGGCCTTAAGGCAGGTTTCATCGGACCAGTCTGATCGTGTGTACGCGGCCTTAGAGTCTGCAAAAAACTTGAGACTGGGGTGAAGGTTCACTTTCCAGTAGCACAGCAACCCTACCATACAGCCAGAGCTACAATGCAATGGTTTAGAATGATCAAAGCATATTCATGTGTTATAATAGCCCAGTCAAAGTTCAGACTTAAATCAAATTTGACAGAGCTTGAGCTATTTTGCAAAGAAGAATTGGCAAAAATGTCACTCTCTAGATGTGCAAAGCTGGTGGAGACATACTCAGAAAGACTTGTAGCTGTAATTGCAGCGAAAGGTGGTTCTACAAAGTATTGACTCAGGGGGGCTGAATAAAAATGCACGCCACACTTTTCACATATTAAAGCGGAGGTTCACCCAAAAATCAACTTTCTGCCATTAGACCCAGCATACTGCTGACATCTGCAGTATGCTGTTTTTTTATTTTTTTTGTACTTATCGTTTTATCAGCCGTTGTTATCCGGCTCCGAGCGGGGATTTTTTTGCGGGGAATAGGCGTTCCTAAGCCAAGCGGAGTTGATTGACGGGCTGCTAAAGCGCGTCACGTCTTCCGAAAATACCCGAAGTGACATTTGGGTGTTTACGGCGCTATACGGCGCCTGCGCCTGCCGTGTCGAGCTGACTGTGCAAGCGACGTAAACACCCGAGTGTCACTTCGGGTATTTTCGGAAGACGTGACGTGCTTTAGCAGCCCATCAATCAACTCCGCTTGGCTTAGGAATGCCTATACCTGAAAGGAATCCCCGCTCGGAGCCGGATAACAACGGCTGATAAAACGATAAGTACAAAAAAGAACAGCATACTGCAGATGTCATCAGTATGCTGGATCTAATGGCAGAAAGTTGATTTTTGGGTGAACCTTATGGTCTCTCGTCCGGATCCGACTTCTGGGATCCTTGTGTCTTACAAGCCCGGCGCACGTAAGCCGCCCCTTTTTAGGAGACGGCTTTCCCTTGACCTGGTCCTCACACGTCTTTTTAGGCATGGATGACCGTGGGTCTATACGTGCGTCGCTAAGGTGATGTGGACTCCGAGGAGTACTATATGTGTTCCCCGGTTTTTCCACTCCATCCTTGGACCCTGTTTTTGGCCTACTGTCCCTAAAAGAAAAAATGTGTAGTTTTCTATATACACTATATACAATAGACCCGAGCTCCCATTACAAAATAATGATTGTCTAGCCAATTGAAAGGTGTCAGCATAACAGGCACTATTAAATCAGCATCGCTGTTTACTTATTTTACTACAATTAATTTGTTCCCCTTCTTCCATTCACCATTCATTAATTTTTGTTTTGGTTATGCCCCATAACCAAATGTGCAGTACTATATGGGCAGGTATTGTGCTCTCGCACTATCTGCACCTCCACTGCATATGATGGGCTAGATTCAGGTAGGATAGCAGATCTTTATTCTGGCGTTACGATCGTCATTTACGTTACTACGCCAAAACTTTAGGAGCAAGTATTGTATTCACAAGGAACTTGCTCCTAAATTTGCTACGGCGTAGCGAAAATGAGACGGCGGAATTCAAATTGGGCGGGTAGGGGGCGTTTAGTATTTATACTAGGCGCGATCCCGCGGCGAACGTACTGCGCATGCGTCGGCTGTCAATGTATGCCAGTGCGCATGCTTCAAATTCTGTCAGTGTTTTTGTCGTCAACGTCAATGACGTCAATCCCCATTCACGGACGAGTTACGCAAACGGCGTGAAACTTTTTCAATTCGACGCGATCACGACGGCCATACTTATCATAGGATACTCCACCTAGGGGGCATGTTTTTCTTTACGCCGCTTATCTCTTACAGAAACGTCGGAAAGTCACTGCGTCTGGCCCACGTACGATCGTGAATTGCCGTATCTCGCTGATTTAAATATTCTCGGTCGAAATCAGCGGGAACGCCCCGAGGGGCCATTTTAAAATTGCAGTTCTGATAGGACGGCGAAATACAATTACGCCGCTCGTATCTGAACTCAATCCCGGCGTATCTTGTTTTCTGACTACAGAAAACAGATACAACGGCGTAGGTTAGAAGTTACACGGCTTATCTACAGATAAGCCGCGTAACTTCTACCTGAATCTGGCCCAATGTGTTTACTTAGCATTTGTTATAAATCCTGCTGCTGACAGCTCTCTTCCACATTGCTTGTGCCGTGATGTAATTTATACTTCACTCCATGGCTGGCTGTCATAATCACATGCTTCAGCTCCATGGCGCGCTCCGCGTCACGGCGCTGTTTCTCTCTATGGGCAGCAGCAGCTGTGTTGACATGCCCCGCGCCGTGACGCGATTGGCGTCATGACACTGTCCCCGCCTCTCATTCACTCCTATGGGCGGTGGCGACAATCCATGTGACTTGTCCAGCGCCATGACGCACTCTGCGTCATGACGCTGTTCCCGCCCCTCATCCACCCATATGGGCGGTGATCATACATGCCACGTCTGCTGCCGCCTTCTTTATTATTTCTTATCACATATGACGCGATCACGTCATTACAGCCCTGTCCCCTTTATTGTATTAACCTATTGTGCTTCTTTATGTCATCGCACGACGCCCCCTATTTCACCCGCCCTTTCCCCCATCATCCCTATTTAAGCACCGCAGCCCTCTTGCAATGTCTGAAATGGCAGAGAGCGATGAAGCTTTCCATACAAACAATACAATCAAGTAAGTAACCCCATCCATGTTAATGGAGTTCCTTCTCCCCTACCATGGATTTTTTCACCTAGTTACATTATGTACTATCATTATTTTTAGATCTTCAGTGTTTGTGCTCTTTCCTGACCCAGTTGGCCAATCCATGAATTGCACCCCCTATTCTTAGGTATGTGCTTTCTGTTACTTCTGCTATTGTTGGTAGAATCATTTTGCTTTTTATGCATACTTAGAAGTGAGCTGCTGGTCACACACACTGTCCTTTATTTACAGGGCAGTAAATTCTTTATGACAGTTTTGGTCCAGGGTTGGTTTTGTGAAATACGGGATTCCAGTTCCTCATTCCTGTATTCCATCTTCAGGGATTGCTGCGCCATGTTTGAGATACCTTTTAGTGTTCTGCATTTTTGAAAGCACCGTGACTGGTATGAGTTTATTAAATCGCATTTTAATATGTACATCACCACCTGTTTATGCATTACAAGTCAGTATTCATAATATGTGTCTTTTTGCAAATTTATCAGATTCCACACAGACTTCGTCCCCTGAAGAAGGGAACACCCGAAACGCATAGGGCCTTGTATTTACTCTGTGGATCACTTTTAACTTGTATACCTACATTATGGTTTTTAAATTTAAATTTATTATGTTCTTTTGTAATTGACAAATAAACTTATATATTTTTGTATATACTGTTCGTACTCTAATCACTGTTGCCTTTAAAGCCCCACATCGGAGGACTCCTCGTGCTTCTTTCCATTTATCTTTATAGGTTGGATTAGCAGGGATAACTCAGAGAGCATAAGTAATCTTTTGAATTAAAAATTTAACACACTAAAGCAAATATATAGCCAATCATACAAAATAACAAAATAATCAAAATAAGGAAAACATTTCAAAAATTAATGATTCTAACATAACTATTATGATAAAACAACATGATTTACTTAATGAATGAAACTCAAACAAAACACATTTTTCCATTGTGCATGTGTCTATTGTGTGTAGAGAATTGTTTATAGTTGTAATAGATCAGTATCTGAACACATCAGCACTTTGTATACATCCTTATATTATGGGGGTAAAGTGCTGCATTTAGGATAGATTATTGATTCACTGTTTACATTTATTTTTTGACGCAGAAGCACAGTAAGATATATATATATATATATATACAGTGCGGAAAATAAGTATTTGAACACCCTGCTATATTATGGGGGTAAAGTGCTGCATTTAGGATAGATTATTGATTCACTGTTTACATTTATTTTTTGACGCAGAAGCACAGTAAGATATATATATATATATATACAGTGCGGAAAATAAGTATTTGAACACCCTGCTATTTTGCAAGTTCTCCCACTTGGAAATCATGGAGGGGTCTGAAATTGTTATCGTAGGTGCATGTCCACTGTGAGAGACATAATCAAAAAAAAAAAAATTCCAGAAATCACAATGTATGATTTTTTTAACTATTTATTTGTATGATACAGCTGCAAATAAGTATTTGAACACCTGAGAAAATCAATGTTAATATTTGGTACAGTAGCCTTTGCAATTACAGAGGTCAAACGTTTCTTGTAGTTTTTCACCAGGTTTGCACACACTGGAGGAGGGATTTTGGCCCACTCCTTGTTACAGTCACTTTATATTTAATTAAACTTAATGGGGTTCCAGATAGTGAGGTTTCTCAGCATAAACCACAACCGCACTTTCTTGTGTGAACAGAAAGTTAAGGGTTTATTTCATCACAACCTCTATATAGGAACTGACCAACAGGCAGCGTACTCAATATAATCAAAAGCAAACATAGGAAGTAAAGATAGCTTAGTTGGTGATCCAAGCTAACTGCAGGATGGTATGACCATGTAGCATCGAGCCATGTATAGATGGGTGTCAAGTAGTATTATCAGAAGCAACTCAAGTACAAGGCACTTATGTGAGATACAGTTAGTGGGAACGAATAGAATTCATTAAATCTTAAATCATAGCATTTAAACAAAGAAGCATCCCTGAACACTAGACTGCTTGCAGATGGCAGAGTTCAACACAGTATACTTGCGGTACTGATGATGGTGTTGAGGTGTTAGCTCTAATCCTCAGTAGAGAGCACTTCCTGAAGGGATCCTGAAAGCGGAGTAGTGGAGTTGGTGTATCCAGGCTTGAGGGTTAAGCTGAGGAGGAGTCCCAGAAGCAGGGTAGTGAGCCCTGCGTGTATACAGATGCCAAGGGGGAGACAGGAACCCTCCCTGTACTCGGTCCAGCAGTCCTAGGGATGGTGTTTGGGGTGCTGTGTGGGGTCCCAGGTGACGGCAGGTGCCCAACAAAATAGTGGAACAACCTGCCGTCATTCCTGGGGCTTTAAATAGCGCGTACAGCGCGGGAGAAGGCGCCGCACGCCGGGGCGCACTTCCGCGTTCCAGCGTGGAACGCAAACAGAGCGCACCGGAAGTGATGCGCACGAGTCACGGCGGATGTGTGGGGAACACAGAAACGCCGTGGCTGTATAGGGGGGAACGCAGATGGCGTTACATACTCCCCTCCTCAAGGGGGCACCGACAGTGCTCTTTGTAGGACATGGTCGGTTAGGGTACCTACGATGAAAGAGTTTGATGAGGCGGGGAGCATGGAGGTGTGAAGAGTCTTCCCAGGAGTCTTCGAGTTGACTGTAACCTTTCCAACGTATCAAGTACTGAAAGGTGGACCCCCTTCTCCTACAATCCAAAATTTTCTCCACTTCATATTCAGTCTCACCTGAAATGTCAACTGGAGGTGGGGGAGGTGCAATTCTATTAGGAAATGGGTTTGGCACAAATGGTTTTAAGAGTGAGACATGGAAAGTGGGATGGATTTTCCAATCGGCTGGTAGAGTTAATTTGACTGCATTGGGATTTATCACATGTGAGATTGGGAAAGGGCCAGTGAATTGTCGGCCAAGTTTCTTGGAGGGTATTTTGAGACGTAAATTTTTGGTGGATAACCAGACTAGGTCTCCCACTTTGTAAGCAGGAGGTTTTGATCTGTGAACATCGTAATACCGTTTTTGTCGTTTCTGAGCAGCTTCCAAGTTATTATGAAGAATTCGCAGAGTCTCCTTTAGGTTTGTAAGATATTGTCTTACGGCGGGAACTTTGTTTGAAAGAAGATTGGACGGTAAACTTTGTGGGTGATAACCATAATTTGCATAGAATGGTGAAAATTTGGAAGAAGAACTGGTGGCATTATTGTAGGAAAATTTCGCATGGGGAAGTAGATGGAACCAATCATCCTGTAAGTGTGTACAATAGCAACGTAAATATTGTTCTAGGATCTGATTGATCCTTTCTGTTTGGCCGTTTGTTTGGGGGTGGTAAGCACTGGACATGCGGTGATCAATTCCTAGTGTATTACATAAAGCTTTCCAGAACTTTGAGATGAACTGAGATCCTCGGTCAGAAATGATCTGAGAAGGAAGACCATGTAGTTTGAGGACATTATTAATGAACGCTGTTGCTGTTTCAGATGAGGTTGGTAGATCTTTTAAAGGAATGAAGTGTGCCATTTTTGTAAGTAAATCGACTGTGACCATGATGATATTTGAGCCGTTTGACCGTGGAAGATCTACTATAAAGTCCATTGAAACGACCTCCCAGGGCCGGTTTGGTATTGGTATGGTGGAAAGGAGGCCGAAAGGAGGTTTTCTTGAGAGTTTATTACAAGCACAAACGGGACAGGAGTTAACGTATTCATGGACCATTTTAGCCAAATGGGGCCACCAATAGTCTCTTTTAAGGAGGTCTATTGTCTTATTGATACCAGGGTGGCCAGCTAGTGGAGAGTCGTGTAATTGTTTGAGAAGTGTCAGTTGTAAACTGGGAGGAACATATAACTTATTCTTGAAAATATATGTGCCATCTGATTGCCTTGAGGTTCCTTTGGGTAGGGAGGAGACATCTTGAGGTGTGTTTTGAGAGATTAATTCTCGAAAGGAAGAGACCAAACCAATAATACGGTTAGGAGGGATAATAGATGTAGGAGCAGTATCAACGATCTCTTCCTCATTGATCCGGGATAGGGAATCGGCTTTTAAATTCTGGGTCCCTGGTCTGTATGATATAAGGAAGTCAAATCTATCAAAAAATAAGCTCCAACGTACTTGGCGGGCAGAGTCTTGCAGGCCTTTAAATGTTGTAGGTTACGATGATCAGTGAGGATCATTACAGGGTAGGTGGAACCTTCTAAAAGATGTCTCCAGTTTGCTAAGGCATCTTTTATAGCTAGGAGTTCCTTCTCACCAATAGGGTAATTCCTCTCGGCAGAATTTAAAGTTCTGGAGTAAAATGCGACTGGGTGTAGAGGTTCAGATAGGGTAGCCTGTTGTGAAAGTATGGCACCTAAAGCGAAATGGGATGCATCTACTTCTAGAGTGAAATGACATTGAGGATCAGGTAGTTGGAGAATAGGAGCAGAGGTGTAGGAGAGTTTGAGTGCATCGAAAGACTTCTGCGCTTGATTTGTCCAGGTGAAAGGTATTTTCTTACTAGTTAAGGAGTTGAGAGGTTTTACGATTTCTGAGAAATTCTTGATAAATTTACGGTAATAATTTGAAAATCCAAGGAACCGTTGCAAAGCCTTTCTGGACTGGGGAATAGGCCAAGAGAGAATACAATCAACCTTAGTCCGATCCATCTGGATGCCGTCGGGAGTAATCTGGTAGCCAAGAAATGAGATACGGGTTTGGTTAAAGACACACTTCTCCAGCTTAACGTATAAGCGATGTGTTCTAAGTCTTGAAAGTACCCATCGTACATGTTTAGTATGTACTTCAATGTTGTCTGAAAAAATCAAAATGTCGTCAAGATAAATTACCACGCAACTGTCCAATAAATCACGAAAGATATCATTTATGAACCTTTGGAAAGTTGCGGGGGCATTGCACAACCCAAAAGGCATAACCATATACTCAAATAAGCCATAGCGAGTCTTGAAGGCAGTTTTCCACTCGTCCCCAGAACGGATTCGAATTAGATTATAAGCGCCCCTAAGATATAGCTTTGTAAAGATCTTGGAGGTCTGGAGACGTTCTATGAGCTCTGGTATGAGAGGTAGAGGATACCGATTTTTTATTGTAATGTTATTGAGGGACCTGTAATCAATTATTGGTCGAAGTGATCCGTCCTTATTCTTTACAAAAAACATCGCAGCGCTTGCTGGGGAAGTGGAAGGCCTAATGAAACCTTTCCTCAGATTGTCATCGAGGTAGTCCTTGAGATGGATAAGCTCTGGTTGGGATAGAGGATAGATTCGCGCGGTCGGAATGGGGGAGTGAGGAATGAGGTCAATTGGGCAATCATATATGCGATGTGGGGGGAGTATCTCTGCATTAGTCTTACTGAAAACATCTGAAAAATCATGCAAGTAGGAAGGAAGAGCAGTGTTTTGTTCGGTTGTCAAAAGTAAATTGTATACTGGATAACAGGTATGTTCACAGAAAAAAGAATCAAGGGTAATGGAGTTACTAGGCCAGTGGAAGGTTGGTTGGTGAAGGAGCAACCAGGGTAAGCCTAAGACTATTGGGAAAGTGGGTGAACGGATGATATCAAACACAAGTGTTTCAGTATGGCCGTTGCCACAGGTGACCAATAAAGGTGAAGTTTGAGAGAGTACTGGCCCATACGAGGAAGTAGAACCATCAATGAACGTGACAGACAACGGATCTTGCTTTAACACACTTGGGATTTTATTTAAATTAACAAATTCCATATCAATGAAATTGCCACAAGCTCCGGTGTCAACCATCGCATCTATGGAACTTCTATCTTGGTCCCACTGTAAAGTAAGCGTAAGAAAAACATAATTACTAGTGGTAGTACGGGGCACAGTAATCTTATTAATGCTATGGAGGTTACCTTCAGACCTCCTCTTGAGTAGTGGGCATGTGGGGACAATGTGGTCAGGGGCAGAGCAGTAGAGACATAAATTTTGGGCTCTGCGTCTTCGTTTCTCTTCTGGGGATAGTGGGCCCTTGATTGCTGCTATCTCCATTGGAACCTCCTTTGATGGGGACCTGGACCTCCTGGGGGGTGTAGTTTGATAAGAGTTAATTCGTTCAGCCTTTCTCTCTCTGAGTCTGCGGTCTATGGAGAGCGAGAGGTGCATACGATCCTCCAGGGTAGTGGGGATTTCAACTCTGGCTAATTCATCTTTCATTGGTTCTGAAAGTCCGAGACGGAATCGATTTCTGAGAGAAATGTCAGTCCACATAGTATCACATAGTATCACGGCACCAGCACTTAAATTCGGAAATATAATCCTCTACTGGTCTTTTACCTTGCTTAAGGTTTCTGATGGTGTTCTCTGCCGTTAGTTGTTTGTTAGGGTCCTCGTAGAGGAGAGACATTTCGTCTAGAAAAGTGTTGAAAGTTCCGAGCAGGTCACCATGTTCCTCAACGTAGGCATCAGCCCAAACTCGAGGTTCCCCTTTAAGATATGATATCAACGTAAGAATTCTAATTCTGTCAGAATGGTAGGTTCGGGGGCGTAACTCGAACATGAGACGACAAGAACTAATAAATTGACGGAAATTTTTCCTGTTTCCTGAAAAAGGTTCGGGAGTACAGACCTTAGGTTCAGGTCGATCCCTTGGTTGAGCAAGGTTATGATTCCGGAGTGCCTCGTTTTCCAAACGGAGGTCATTCACTGTATTGGTAAGAGTATCGACATGCTGTGACAGTCCAACCAAATGATTGGTGAGTTCCGCTGGATCCATTAGGTTATATGGGTTCCACTATTATGTTACAGTCACTTTATATTTAATTAAACTTAATGGGGTTCCAGCTAGTGAGGTTTCTCAGCATAAACCACAACCGCACTTTCTTGTGTGAACAGAAAGTTAAGGGTTTATTTCATCACAACCTCTATATAGGAACTGACCAACAGGCAGCGTACTCAATATAATCAAAAGCAAACATAGGAAGTAAAGATAGCTTAGTTGGTGATCCAAGCTAACTGCAGGATGGTATGACCATGTAGCATCGAGCCATGTATAGATGGGTGTCAAGTAGTATTATCAGAAGCAACTCAAGTACAAGGCACTTATGTGAGATACAGTAAGTGGGAACGAATAGAATTCGTTAAATCTTAAATCATAGCATTTAAACAAAGAAGCATCCCTGAACACTGGACTGCTTGCAGATGGCAGAGTTCAACACAGTATACTTGCGGTACTGATGATGGTGTTGAGGTGTTAGCTCTAATCCTCAGTAGAGAGCACTTCCTGAAGGGATCCTGAAAGCGGAGTAGTGGAGTTGGTGTATCCAGGCTTGAGGGTTAAGCTGAGGAGGAGTCCCAGAAGCAGGGTAGTGAGCCCTGCGTGTATACAGATGCCAAGGGGGAGACAGGAACCCTCCCTGTACTCGGTCCAGCAGTCCTAGGGATGGTGTTTGGGGTGCTGTGCGGGGTCCCAGGTGACGGCAGGTGCCCAACAAAATAGTGGAACAACCTTCCGTCATTCCTGGGGCTTTAAATAGCACGTACAGCGCGGGAGAAGGCGCCGCACGCCGGGGCGCACTTCCGCGTTCCAGCGTGGAACGCAAACAGAGCCCACCGGAAGTGACGCGCACGAGTCACGACGGATGTGTGGGGAACACAGAAACGCCGTGGCTGTATAGGGGGGAACGCAGATGGCGTTACACTCCTCCACACAGATCTTCTCTAGATCAGTCAGGTTTCTGGGCTGTCGCTGAGAAACACGGAGTTTGAGCTCCCTCCAAAGATTCTCTATTGGGTTTAGGTCTGGAGACTGGCTAGGCCACGCCAGAACCTTGATATGCTTCTTACAGAGCCACTCCTTGGTTATCCTGGCTGTGTGCTTCGGGTCATTGTCATGTTGGAAGACCCAGCCTCGACCCATCTTCAAAGCTCTGAGGGAAGGAGGTTGTTGCCCAAAATCTCGCAATACATGGCCCCGGTCATCCTCTCCTAAATACAGTGCAGTCGCCCTGTCCCATGTGCAGAAAAACACCCCCAAAGCATGATGCTACCACCCCCATGCTTCACAGTAGGGATGGTGTTCTTGGGATGGTACTCATCATTCTTCTTCCTCCAAACACGGTTAGTGGAATTATGACCAAAAAGTTATATTTTGGTCTCATCTGACCACATGACTTTCTCCCATGACTCCTCTGGATCATCCAAATGGTCATTGGCAAACTTAAGACGGGCCTTGACATGTGCTGGTTTAAGCAGGGGAACCTTCCGTGACATGCATGATTTCAAACCCATGACGTCTTAGTGTATTACCAACAGTAACCTTGGAAACGGTGGTCCCAGCTCTTTTCAGGTCATTGACCAGCTCCTCCCGTGTAGTCCTGGGCTGATTTCTCACCTTTCCTAGGATCATTGAGACCCCACAAGGTGAGATTTTGCATGGAGCCCCAGTCCGAGGGAGATTGACAGTCATGTTTAGCTTCTTCCATTTTCTAATGATTGCTCCAACAGTGGACCTTTTTTCACCAAGCTGTTTGGCAATTTCCCCGTAGCCCTTTCCAGCCTTGTGGAGGTGTACAATTTTGTCTCTAGTGTCTTTGGACAGCTCTTTGGTCTTGGCCATGTTATTAGTTGGACTCTTACTGATTGTATGGGGTGGACAGGTGTCTTTATGCAGCTAATGACCTCAAACAGGTGCATCTAATTTAGGATAATAAATGGAGTGGAGGTGGACATTTTAAAGGCAGACTAACAGGTCTTTGAGGGTCAGAATTCTAGCTGATAGACAGGTGTTCAAATACTTCTTTGCAGCTGTATCATACAAATAAATAGTTAAAAAATCATACATTGTGATTTCTGGAATTTTTTTGGGGGATTATGTCTCTCACAGTGGACATGCACCTACGATCACAATTTCAGACCCCTCCATGATTTCCAAGTGGGAGAACTTGCAAAATAGCAGGGTGTTCAAATACTTATTTTCTGCACTGTATATATATATATATATATATATATATATATATATTCACATTAATTTTGATTTGTATATTTTTTCCTTTATGGTGACTAAGTGTGGAGGGGGATTCAGTATAATATAAACAATAAAACACATTTTTCAGAGAGAGGTTAAGCCTAGTACACACGGGCCAAATGTTGGGCGGCATCGGTCTGTTCAATAAAAAATGTCGGACATTCGGCCTGTGTGTACTACAGTCGGTCCCAGGCGGCTTCTAACGAAGGGGCATGACCGAAAAAGGTCTCCAATACTTTAATACTTGAAGAAGAAATACACCGCTCCAGGTAACAAAATGGTATTACCTCTGCACATGGAAAGGGTACTGGCCCTGCATACATCACAAAAAGTGAAAAGTCTGGATGGCCGCACTCCACCATAAAATCACCTTTATTGATCCACGTTAAAAAGAAAAGACAATACATACAGCAATGACATGACTAAGCACTGAACCAGTGTGAAACGCGTCGGCTGTCCCTTTTCCCAATTTTTTCTGTGTCTTTGTGGTGCATTTTCTACTGTTTTTATTAATAAAGACAACTCAAGAGTTTATTTGGAGTGCGGCTGTCCATCCTTTTGAAATCTCTACCATAAAGCAATGGGGGTACAAATACAGCACAGCTAACGCATTTCACACCTTCGATGGTGCTTAGTCATAACTGAGAAAAGTTCTTCCGACCGGCTCGTGGCTAGTGCTCTCAGCCAATGTCTGAGAAAGCTGAGTGGAGTGTTCTGGCGGGGGGCATCCTCCTGGAACACAATAGAACAGCAGGGGAGACTGATGTACTAACATCAGATGGTTAGTATCTGATCTGTACTAACATCAGATACTCCTGAGCTGTCAGTTTTATTTCCATTCAGCTCTGCCGGGTTGAATGACAAAAACAAATGAAGAAGCACTTTCTTAACAGAAATACCACAATAAAAATGTTCTAACCATTCCCTGCTTTATCTTCTAAAAATAAAAATAACGTTTTTTTTTCTATTGTTAATAAAATTCTCTGTTGTTAAGTAAATCAAAAGATACATTAGCGCTTGGTAATTGAGACAAACGGTATATTAAATTATAATACATTGCATGGAAATCCAGCCTAATTAGGCCCAGTGGAGCAATCCAAGATTATATAATGCAAGTATAAAACAGGCTGAAATAATTCTAAAGATTTATGAATATAAACAATAATGTGGAAACATGTGCTGCTGACTTGATTGAACTTGTATAAGTTACTTTAAAGTTCAATATATTGTAACTATTAAGCCTTATGGTGCTTATTTAACATTCACAGCGACCATGTATTAAATCAATTGTATATAAATACAGTACAGTATATAGATCAACATCTTTCATGCAATACACAAACGAGTCGCCTATTTCTGTTAAAGAAATTATGTTTTAATTGTGTAAACAACTTGTTTTTTATTGTGTGTTCCTGAAAGATCAGATAATGCTTTATACATTTAAAGAAGATTGTTATAACATTTCTTATAACATGGTGAAAACTAACACGTCTCTTGCTAAAAGTATACAGTATTTAATTTAACAGTGTTAAAATAGTGATGGTTGCACAGAATAACATGACTATTGTAACACACTTCAAGCTATTGGGATTTCCTCTACATCCGTATGCAACTGTTTTAGTCTTCTGCCTTGCATTGTTTTGCTATATTGTCACTATAACTGGGAATTTCCTTATCATTTCAATAGTATGCTTAAACAGGAAACTTCAAAGACCTATGTATTTTTTTCTGTGTAACTTAGCTTTCATTGATATCTGTTTTATAACTACCACAGTACCAAATTGGTTAAAGGACATCTTAAGTACAGAGAAGCATATATCTGTATTCGCTTGCTTAGCCCAATCATATGTTTTCTTTCTTTCTGGAACAGCTGAATTTCTAATTTTAGCTGTAATGTCTGTTGATCGATACTTAGCAATCTGTTTTCCCCTGCAATACGCTACCATTATTAATAAACATTTTTGCATTCAAGTCATAATTGGAGTATGGTTTGGTTCATTATTTTCTATTTTTATTCCTTCTTACTTAATAATGAGCTTGACATTCTGTATTTCTGATATTGATCATTTTATGTGTGATGTAGGTCCACTTTTGAAGAACGCCTGTATAAACACAGAGCATATTGAAAAATGTGTTATTGTTTCATCCAGTATTGTCATTATGTCTTTCCTTGTGACCTTTATATCCTATGTAAATATCATAATTGCAGTTGCAAAAATTAGCTGTGGGGGAAAAGAAAGGATTATTTCAACATGTTCTTCTCATGCTGTAGCAGTATCCCTTGTATATGGCAGCTGCATATTTATGTATTCCCAACCAAAAAGTCGTAGATCCTTTCTTAACAAAGACGTGTCTGTAATGAATACTATTATAGTCCCTTTAATAAATCCTTTTGTTTATACTCTAAGAAACCAAAATGTTAAAGAAATTGTCCACAATGAGTTCTTTAAAAACCTAAAGTTTAAAAACGTAAAGTTCTTTAAAAACTTATAGTCATGATAACGTTCTTTGAGGAGAGAGTAAATATGGCTTTGTTGTTGTTGTTGTTTTTTTGTCTTATTGCATTTATAAACTGAAGTATGGTATTTATTTATATTAAATACATATCTGTCTAGAAACATACATTTAATAAATGGAACATTCAATGCATTTAGATTGCAAAGTATACTGAATAATCTATTAACAAAGCTTCATATTGCCTGTTCACTTGTTAGCAACCTTTGAGTAAATGAGTTTTAAGGTGGGTACAGATAAAGAAATTCATGCAGTTCAGCAGGGACCTGCAGAATTTTCATCTGTTTTATAAAAGTCAATTGTTAGATTCACTGCTGTTGAACGGCCACGCTGAGAAACTTTCATAGATCAGCGCCTGCAGCCAAGAATGAGTGTATACTGTTGAAGCTTAACCACTTAAGCACCAAGCCTGTTCTTCAGACTTGGTGTTTACAAGTTTTTTTATTTTTTTGCTAGAAAATTACTTAGAACCCTCAAACATTATATATTGTTTTTTCCAACACCCTAGAGAATAATAACACTATAATTTGTCAGGATACAATTATCACATGAAGCGAGATAAGAAAATTGATGAGCCTTTCACCTCACATATCACACTTCATTTAAGTCCAGCAAAATCTAATGTTTCTTCTTACCTCTGAACATTAAGCCTTTCAGACATGGGAACATGCATGCCTAGGCTCACTGCTATCCTTTTTCACTGAGACTACTCATCAAAACCTTTTTAAAACTTGGATAAAGAATATGGCCTTCCATCCAATTACGCTTTTCATTACCATGAATTAAGCATCTTTTGGAAAACATATGCTAGATATATCTTAAGGCCCCTTTCACACTGGGGAGTTTTTCGGGCGTTTTTCAAGCGTTTTTCAGGCACTTTGGCATTAAAGAAAGCCTGTAAACCGCCTGAAAAAAAGCCTCACCTGCAATCCCAATGTGAAGGCCCGAGTGCTTTCAGAGCCCTTTCACACTGCCAGCGTCCGAAAAACGCTGGTAAAGCACTGCCAAGACCCTAACGTTTTAAGGGGTTTTTGCAGTGCCTCAGTGTGAAAGGGCAAGGCATTTTTACAGCACTTTCAATTAATGTCAATGGAGAGGGGTGTTTTTGGAGCGTTTTTTTTCAGCGTTCAAATGCTGCTCCAAAGATGCTGCGTGCATGACTCAGTGTGAAAGGGTCCATTGAGATGCATGGAGAGCATTTTATGAGCGTTTTAATAGCGCTATTTTTAACGCTAAAACGCTGTAAAACTGCTTCAGTCTGAAAGGGGTCTAAATTACTTGCAACCAAATTTTGTGAATACTGGATGTCCACCTATATTTCAGGCATATATACTCCTCTACGATATCTCTTTACCAAAAACATCAGTGCTGTCACACTCGGAGTGACAATTACTCAGTCATGCAACACTGTACACAAATTAAATTTATAAAGCTTTCTTTTACTATACAAAAGAACAAAATACAAATAATAAAAAAAAAAAAAACATTTCTGTTACAAAATGTAGTAAATTAATAATATCTTCATACATTTAGGTTAAATTTTATTCTGCTACATTTTTTTTTTTTAAATAACCTAAATCAGTGTAACTTATTTAGTATGTGTGAAAGTTAACTGCTTGCCGACCTGCCGCCGTCATTTTACTGCGGCAGGTCGGCTCTCCTGGGCGAGAGCTCGTAGCTCTACGTCGGCTACTTTCGCGGCCACTAGGGGGCACGCATGCGCCCCCGCTTGCCCCCGATTACCGAGTGCGTGCCCGGCAGGCACGACCGCCACTGGGCACCCGCGATTGCTCGGTACAGAGCGAGGACCGTGAGCTTTGTGTGTAAACACAAAGCTTCCGGTCCTGTCAGGGGAGAAATGCTGATCTTCCGTTCATACATTGTATGAAAGGAAGATCACTAATTTCCCCTAGCGAGTCCACCTCCCATATAGTTAGAACATACCCAGGATCATACTTGCCCCCTAGTGTTAACCCCTTCACTGCCAATGGCATTTTTATAGTAATCCAATGCATTTTTATAGCACTGCTCGCTATAAAAATGCCAATGGTCCCAAAAATTTGTCAAAAGTGTCCGAAGTGTCCGCCATAATGTTGCAGTACTGAAAAAAACGCTGATAGCCGCCATTACTAGTAAAAAAAAAATATTAATAAAAATGCCATAAAACTACCCCCTATTTTGTAAACGCTATAACTTTTGCGCAAACCAATCAATAAACGCTAATTGCGATTTTTTTTTACGAAAAATATGTAGAAGTATACGTATCGGCCTAAACTGAGGAAAATAAATGTTTTTTTTATATATTGTTTGGGTATATTTATTATAGCAAAATGTAAAAAAATATTGAATTTTTTTCAAAATAGTCGCTCTATTTTTGTTTATAGCACAAAAAATAAAAACCGCAGAGATGATCAAATACCACCAAAAGAAATCTCTATTTGTGGGAAAAAAAAAGACACCAATTTTGTTTGGGAGCCACGTCGCACGACCGCGCAATTGTCAGTTAAAGCAACGCAGTGCCGAATCACAAAAAGTGCTCTGGTCATTGGGCAGCAATATGGTCCGGGGGTTAAGTGGTTAAAGCGTCTACAAACTATTGTATACATATTTAAAAATTGGGACCCTGAAATACTAGGACAGTACAAACAGCTCCCAAATGACCCCTTTTTGGAAAGTAGACCATGGCATTTATTTGAAGTTATGGTGAGTTTAAGTTGTAATTTTTTTCACAATTTTTTGGAAAATTAAGAAATGTAATATTTTTTTTAACATATGATTATAATTATTATTATTATTATTATTAATAAGTATTTTTCATACACAGCATAGACCTACATAATTACAGACCAAAACACATTCTTTAATGCCTCCCAAGTATAGGGATACCACATGTGTGATACCTTTTCACAGTCTAGATGCATAGGGGACCCAAAATTCAAAAATGCCATTTGGGCTTTCAATGGGCATAAATTATACATCTAATTTCCTGACTACCTATAACACTTTTTGGAGGCCCTGGAGCACTAGGACAGTGGAAACACCCACAAAATGACCGTATGACCACTATGACTGGTGTGGCATGATAGGAGACACTGGAACTAGAGTAGTGGTGATCAATGACCCCATTTTAGAAATAACACACCCAAGGTATTTTCTTAACCACTTAAGTCCCGGACCAATATGCTGCCAAATGACCCAAGGGGTTTTTGCGATTCGGCACTGCGTCACTTTAACAGACAATTGCGCGGTCGTGCGACGAGGCTCCCAAACAAAATATGCGTCCTTTTCTTCCCACAAATAGAGCTTTCTTTTGGTGGTATTTGATCGCCTCTGCGATTTTCATTTTTTGCGCTATATACAAAAATAGAGCGACATTTTTAAAAAAAAAAAACAATAATTTTTTACTTTTTGTTATAAGAAAAATCAGTAAACAAAATTTTAGTCAAACATTTAGGCCAAAATGTATTTAGCCACATGTCTTTAGTAAAAAAAAAATCGCAATAAAAAAAAATTAGCTACCTAGCGGGAACAGCGACACTAATACAGCAATCAGAAAAATGATCGCTTAGTGATGCTGGCAATAGGGAGTGAAAGGGTTAACTAGGGCGGTGATCAAGGGGTTAAAACTTTATTAGGGGGGGTACGGGGGCTACCCAGGACCTAACACTAACTGACTGTCACACTGTCTGTCACACTGACACTAAATACAGTAATCATACATGTATGCATTCAGTGACACTGAGACAGGGGGAGGGGGGGCGATTGGGGGGGGGGGGTTAAATGTGACTATGTGTAGTGTGTGTCAGTGTAGTGTTAGTGCAGACTTACTTGTGATGTGATCTCTCCTCAGCAGTGGTTGAAAAAAACGCAGAGGGAGAGATCACATCGCTTCCTCCTTCCTGTGTTTACACAGGAGGAGGAAGTGACAGGGCGGGCGGGCATGCGCATTGGCTGGGAGCGATCGTGAGGGGGCGGACAAAAATGAATAGCCGCCCCCTCTTGTTGGATCGCTCCTACAGCCGCGGACCGCCGCATGTATGGGGGGGTCCGATCGGACCCCCGAACCCCCCCCAAGGCACCAACGTATATATACGTTGATGTGCCTGTCGGTGCCATTCTGCTGACGTAAATGTACATGCGGCGGTCCTTAAGTGGTTAAAGGCATAATGAGTCTTTTGAAAATTTTATCTTTTGCCACAAGTTTTTGGAAAATGCAGAAAATGCAGAAAAGAAAATGATCATACATTTTCTTTACACAAAGATGTAAATTAATAAGATGTTTCTAACACACAACACAAGAATACTTAGAATTACACCCAAAACACATTCTGCTACTCCTTCAAAGTATGGAGATGCCACATGTGTGAAACTTCCAGACTACCTATTACATTTTTGGAGGCCTTGGAGCACCAGGACAATGGAAACACCCACAAAATGACCGTATGACCACTAAGACTGGTGTGGCATGATAGGAGAGACTGTAACTAATGTAGTGGTGATCAAGGACACTGTAACTGAAGAGGCAGTGATTAGGAACACTGTAACTGGTGTGGCAGTGATCAGGAACACTGTAACTGGTGTGGCAGTGATTATGGACAATATGACTGGTGTGGCGGTGATTATGGACAATATGACTGGCGTGGCGGTGATCAGGAACACTGGGGCCCAGATTCACGTAGGGCGGCATAACTTTGAGCGGGCGTAGCGTATCATATTCACGCTATGCCGCCGCAACTTAGTGAGGCAAGTGTAGTATTCACAAAGCACTTGCATTCTAAGTTACGGCGGTGTAGCGTAAATGTGCCGGCGTAAGCCTGCCTAATTCAAATGTGGAAGAGGTGGGAGTGTTTTATGGAAATTAATCGTGACCCCACGTAATTGACGCTTTTAACGAACGGCTCATGTGCCGTCCGTGGATGTATCCCAGTGCGCATGCTCCAAATTATGTCGCAACTACTCAATGCTTTCAACGTGAGCGTAACTTACGCACAGCCCCATTCATGGACGACTTAAGCAAACAACGTAAAACTTGAAAAATTCTTCGCTGTTTCCGACGTCCATACCTAACATTGGCTACGCCTCATAGAGCAGGGGTAACTTTACGCCCAAAAAAGCCTTACGTAAACGACGTAAAAAAATGTGCCGGGCGCACGTACGTTTGTGAATCGGCGTATCTAGCTCAATACCATATTCGACGTGTAAATCGACGGAAGCGCCACCTAGCGTCTAGCGTAAATATGCAACTAAGATACGACGACGTAAGAGACTTACGCTGGTCGGATCTTAGCAAAATTCCGGCGTATCTTGCTTTCTGAATACAGAAAAAAAGATACGCTGGCGCATCCTAGAAGTTACGCGGCGTATCGCGAGATACTCTGATGCAACTTCTTTGAGAATCTGGGCCTGGGAGTGGTGTGGCAATGATCAGGAACAATATGGCTGGTTCAGACCAGCAGTGATTAGGGACACTGAGTAGTGACAGTATTTAAAAAAAAAGAGAGAGCATGAAAGAGCTGTGGATGCTGGAGGACATACAGGTACATCAACCCACGTCAGTGATGCTCCCATGCGGCTGTTAATTTACATTAGCCAACTTGGAAGGGATAAAAGAATAGGATTATAACAATAATGATATTATTCATTCTACATCTCTTTTTAGTCCCAGTCATATATTCTTCACTGATACTTTTGTTCAGGAAAAAACCTTTATACCTGACTAACTAACTTACTAACTAACTTACCAAGCAGGTTCTCAGTTTTCCCCTCTGGATTCCCGGAGGACTTTTTTCTGCCGGGAATCTCGTACGTGTCTACTAGGCATCACAGTTACAAATGTAAAACAAAGTACAACCACTGTGCTCAATATATTAGAGGGCTGTCAATAGTGGCAATTAGGAAAAATCTGGACATTGACTTTCAAAGTTTGTAAAGCTAAAAGGGTATAGAAAACTGAAATCATCAATTCGTTACATCCAAAGTGTATCCACAGTGTTACTAAAGGACTGTGATCCTATACTGATATGTTCTGTGCAGTGTTCAAATTTACTGCTCTTTAATTTTTCCTTTCTCTTCACAGTTTTTTTAGCTTAGTAAAAAATACATCTTATCATTCATTAGGTTTCAGCTTATAACCCAAAGCATTTGGATGGCCGCACACTATTTAGATTTCATCCATAGGAGTGCCCACGGGGTGTGCCGGGTGTGCCCAGGCACACCCTAATCCATACCTTCCAATCAGGGTCCCGGAATGGCCACAGCGTGTGCGGGTTGCCATGGTTCTCGAATGCCGCGAGTTACACTTGTATGGCAGCCGCATCGCTCACCTCTGCCTCTGACACATACAATGCACTGTGAACTTCAGCTACCCATTGGCCGAGTAGGCAGCAGGGGGCAGTGCAGCTGCTTCCTCAGCCAATGGGTACACAGAGCTGTTCTTCACTTCAAATTCATCCCGCGGGCTTCCTGTGTTAGTGAGTGTGGGGGATGAAGCAGCTCCCATGCGGGGAGAAGCCTGAACAAGAGTTGCGTGCAATGAGTGAAAGTCCTGCAGTGATCAGAGGTGAGTGATCTGCTACTGACTGCATGTTGCTCTCCTCCTTCACTGAGCTCTCTCCACTGCCTTTATCAACACCCTCTCCTTCCCCCAGTCACTCAGCCCTTCCTCCTGATAAGTTCTCCTGATACAGCTGCACTTCCCCTCCGTGTACTACATGTCATCTTCTCTCTAAACCATGCAGTAATCACACACTCTCACACAGATCCTCATCACCTCCCCCATTTCCAGTTCACTTTCTCCTATTTTTGCTCTCCACTCACATAAATCTGCACTCTTACCCAGGCTCATGTCTTCCAACTGTTCTGCAGCCTGGTACATTCCTTGCAGTCCCTTATGGAGTAGTACAAGTATACAGTGCAAACACTGTCTGCAGCCATGAATAATACAGCCACAGCACCTGTGATCATTATTATCATGCTGATGATTACACTATACAACCTGTGTCTTACTGTAGTGTATACAGGCTGTACAGTGTAGTCAACAGCATGATAATAGTGAGCACATGTGCTGTGGTTGTATTATTCATGGCTGCAGACAGTGTTTGTACTGTATACTACTAAGGGCTTTTTTTAGCCGAAATATGGGACTCCTGAACTCTGCACACTACATGAACCCTCTACATAGCACCCTCTCAACCCTGCACTCTGTACGTAGCACCCTCTCAACCCTGCACTCTGTACGTAGCACCCTCTCAACCCTGCACTCTGTACGTAGCACCCTCTCAACCCTGCACTCTGTACGTAGCACCCTCTCAACCCTGCACTCTGTACGTAGCACCCTCTCAACCCTGCACCCTGTACGTAGCACCCTCTCAACCCTGCACTCTGTACGTAGCACCCTCTCAACCCTGCACTCTGTACGTAGCACCCTCTCAACCCTGCACTCTGTACGTAGCACCCTCTCAACCCTGCACTCTGTACGTAGCACCCTCTCAACCCTGCACTCTGTACGTAGCACCCTCCCAACCCTGCACTCTGTACATTTAGCCACATCCCTTTAAGCCCCTCCCATTGCTAGGCACTTGACCACGCCCACAAATTACTGCAACATAGTGTGCCACAGATTTTTTTACTCCTCCGGTGTCCCTCATTCTGAAGTTTAAAAGTTGGGAGAGATATGCCTAATCATCATCTGCCCTGTCCCAGTGTAACTCAGTCACCACCACTGGGGCTGGTAAAAACAGCTGTGCTTGAGGTGTTTGAGCAGGGAACTAGGACCTCAGCTGCGGAGTAAGCCAGCTGCATTTGCCGATGCAGCTTCTATAGTTCCCGGGAGCAGGTCCTAACAGGCGCTGGCAGAGTGATCTACATTTGCACTCCGCACCCCCTCCGGCCTCTCTCTCCCTTGGAATGGAAGCAGAGGACTGGAGCCTGGAGAGCGGCAGACGAATGGCTGCAGCCTGCTGCTAGTTCGAGTTGAGGTGACTCAGATGACCACTGCAGTAAGTGAGACAGCACTGAGCAGGGCAGGCAATTGGCAAATGATGCGCCAACAAAAAAAAAAGCCAACAAATCCATATGAATTCTTACCGTGACTTGTCTTTTTAGATGTTCTTAATGGTGAGGTCTGTGCTGAAGGGGGAGGTCTGTGCTGAAGGGGGAGGTCTGTGCTGAAGTTGGCGTCTGTGCTGAAGGGGGTCTGTGGCGAGGGGGACTGTACAATGTAAGGGGGATCCAGAGGTGCAGGGTGCTGTGTAATGTAAGGGGGTCCAGTGGTGCTGTGTAATGTAAAGGGGTTGAAGCTGTTATAGCTGCAAAGGGTGGGCCAAGTCAATTTTAAACTCTATGGACTAAGACTGGGATGCCATTAAAGTTTGTGTATACGTAAATGCAAGTGTCCCAATACTTTTGTCTGTTTGAGCTTTGGGGTGCACACCCTAATGCAATAGGCTGTGCACGCCTATGATTCCATCCATTCTCTTCATAAACAGATGGAATTTTTTTTTTTGGCACATTGAAGCTGATTTACTATGGCTATTGGAAATTCACCAGTGACTCGCTAACTCACAAACACCAAAATATACATTTATAAAGATGTGGAAGACTGTGGATTAAATGTGATAAGTACAGTTTAAATCCAATATAAGTGGGAAAAAAACTTGATAAAAATAGTCAAACAAAGCAGTCAGAAGGAAAGGAAGAGGGGATGTTAGCTACATGCAGGCTCAGTAGCTTGACAATGAATACACATTGCATTTTGGTTCCCCAATGCTGTTTAGACTGCATCCTGTGTTAAAGCTCTGTGTGCACAACAGTACAATAGATCAACATCCTGAGTTGCATCTGAAGGTATCACTGGAGTTGCATGCTGCACATAGCAATTACTAAGGGCTTCCAGTATTGCAATATTTTTAAGCCAGATATTTATTAGATTTTATGTTTATGTTTTGACACCAAAGCTGTACAAATGTACCAAATATAGACCTTAATTGATTGTAGTCCCAACATGAACCTGAATGTGGTCTTTTAAAAATACTTTTTAATTTTTTTCTCCTAAATAATTCCAGGTGACTGGTAGCACTGGTCTGGTGACATCATACTGCTGTGGCGGTGATCAGAGACAATGGCTGGTGGCTCTGACATTCAGTGATATGAGAGCAGACAGCCATTGTACATATAAAAATACTAGAAAAATCTGCGCTTGAACAACTGACAAATATTACATAAGCTGCTAGAACATTTGTTGGTCACAAATATAAACAATAAAAAACATGGAAAAAAAACAGGATACAGCACTTATCTTAACTACTTCAATACCATGCACTTATACACCTTCCTGCCCAAGCCAATTTTCAACTTTCAGCGCTGTCACAATTTGAATGACAATTGCGCTGTCATGCTACACTGTACCCAAACAATTTTTTAATCATTTTGTTCCCACAAATAGAGCTTTCTGTTGGTGGTATTTGATCATCTCTGCGATTTGCGCAACAAATAAAAAAAAGACTTTGTTTCTGTATTTTTTTGTAAATAATTACCTTTTCTTCTTCAATGACGGGCACTGATATGGCTGCATTGATGGGCATCGATGAGGTGGTCCAAAGAGGTGGTACTGATGAGGTGGCACTGATGATGGGCACTGATAGGCGGCACTGATGGGCACTGATAGGTGGCACTAATGGGCACTGATAGGTGGCACAGTAATGCGGCACTGATGGGCACTCATAGGTGGCACTGATGGGCACTCATAGGCGACACTGATGGGTACTTATGGGTGGCACTGATGGGTACTTATGGGTGGCACTGATATGTGGCAAGGATGGTCAATGATGGTCACTGATAGATGGGCACTTATGGGCAAGGATGGGCACTCATAGGTGGCACTGATGGACACTGGTGGGTGGTACTGATGGCACTGGTGGGTGGCATTGCTGGGCATCACTAATTTTCTTTGTGCCACAATGGTGCCAGCCAGTGCCCATTTGTGGGCACTGATTGGCATATGTTAGGCATACATTTGAACAAGTGGATGGCCATGGGGGACTTACCTGGCCATCCGCATGTTAGGAGTTTCCCGGGTGGTCCTGGTGGCTTCACTGGTGGTCCAGTGTGGGCATCCTAGGGAGGCTGCGCTGATAAACAATTAGCACAGTCCCCCCCTGTCAGTAGAGCTGCCGATCGGCTCTCCTCTACTCATGTCTGTCAAACACAAGTGAGGAAAAGTCTTCCTGTTTACATTGTTATCAGCCGTGATTGGACACGGCTGATCACGTGGTAAAGAGCCTCTGTCGGAAGGCTCTTTACTGAGATCGGTGTATCGGTGTGTCATACTGACACACCACACCACTGATCACTGCGATGCATGCCCCCATGAGCGCGCAGTGGTTGTTATCCTTCTGGATGTCATATGACGTCCAATCAGGATAACTGAACCACCTCCCAGCCAACATTTTGCTATAGGCCGGGCAGTAAGTGGTTAAAAGAATATCTACTGTACATTCAGTCCATTAACCTAAGAGGAGTATCCCCAAGACACAATAAAACATTCAAAAAGTACATGAATAGCCCATATAGAGTCCTTCAGCTATAGAGGAGATGGAAGCTAGATAGGAAACTTAAATCTAGACTGGAAACCGCCACCTTTAACACCACCACACACAGTTTCTTATCTAGAAAAGTTGAGCCCTTATGACAGGTGGTCAAGCAAGCATGTAATAGTTCCTAGTCAACCTCTAAAAGTATTCCCCTCATCTAGTGTCTCTTGAACATGGTTTCAAATTCCTAGTGTCACAATATCCTATAAGCATAATCATGTCCTCAACATTTGTCTCTTATAAATGAAAAGTGTCCTTTGCGCAGATGGCTGCTGTGTTAGGTTGAAATACTCTCTCCTCTGCCCCAGGATGCAGAAGTCACCAGGTATTACTAACTTAGGGGTGTCATCAATTTAAAGGTTTGACAGATGGATACCAGAGTGGAATTTTCATCAAAACATCAGAGAATGACAATGGCTATTACCTAACAAGACAAAACAGACCTGTCCATAGATTTAGCAATGACTTTGCCAAACAAATTACTCTAAAGCAGGGTTTCTCAACCAGGGTTTCATCGAACAGAACCCTAGGGTTTCTCTAAAGATTGCCAGAAGAAAATAGTATAAAAAAATTTCACACATATAAATATCCTTCTTTCACCAATAAAAAATACAACATTGGCCCGGATTCGCATAGCACTTACGCCGACGTAAATCACTTTACGCCGACGTAGTGCAAATGTGCACCCAGCATATGTGTGCGCCAGAGTCACAAACCAACATACGTCTAAAAACAGGCCATCCTACCCCGACGTATCTTGCTTACCCCGGCGTAGCGTGGGTGCAAATATGGTTTGGACGCATGTTGCTTCTCCCATTGATTAGGCATTCAAATATGCAAATGAGGGAAATACGGCGATTCACCAACATACGTGTGCCCGACGCATCTATACAATGTTTTCGTAAGTTGTACGTCCAGCGTAAAGTTATTCCCCACAGATGAGGCGCAACCCAGCAATAGACATGCAAAGGTCTGCTCCAGAGAACACAGGCCGGCGTATTGGGCGTACGTTACGTTCAAGGCGTACGTAGTGATCTGGCGTAGCTTATGCAGTTGTGCCGGTGTAGTTGTGAGCATGTGCATAAGGGTGCAGTTTCATGCGTCCACGTCATGACTACATCACGGCGCATGTGCGTTCGTGATACACCGGGCGTAAAACACTGCACTATGCTCAGACCATCATTTGCATGGGGTCACTCCCACTTCCATTTACGCTGGCCTGCACCTGCGAAAATATGCTACGCTGGCATATCTTGGCGAGCAATAGCTTGCTGGATACAGTGCATGCCTCTCCGCGCTGCGCTGGCGTAGCGTACTGTGTGTGCGCCACGCAGACGTAAATGTGAGCCCACTCTCTGTGAATCTGGGCCATTGTGTTTTTTATTGGTAGAAGAAGGGTATTTATATATGTGTGTAATAATGATACTATTTTCTTTTTTTATCATTCAAATTTAAGTTTATTTTCAAAACAAAAAAATATAAAATATACAGCTATGCGCCAAATAACACAGTAAATATTACAGCTGAACATACATTTGAGAATAAACAGGTACATTCAGTGTTTATCGTTTCCAACATTTTTAACCCCAGAGGGTAGTACTTATTGAACTGCAAAGAGAAATGAGAACTATTAAGATAAATCAGAACCCCATAGGTAATATAGTTTGTCCCAAATCACCTCCCTAATCCCCCGAGATCTCATATAGCCTATGGTCTGATCCAGAATATTAAAGCAATGAGGGATGTAGTAGACCAATCTTTCATAGACCCCAAGAAGGTGGGTATCCAGGACAATCTCTGCCTCTCCGACACCCCTCTTGGGATCACTCTGTATCCTAGAGGTGGACCTGTCCCCTCCACCCAACCTCCCCAAAAGCAACTTGATCTAACATTTGTCTAAAGAACCAAGACAACATCCTACCCAGGGTTAACTATAATAGAAAAACCCGATATATAATGAGTATTTCCGAACCCATTATCCCCAAAGTGAGAATATCACATTATGAGAAGTAATGTACTATGTTTAGTCTTCTCGAATCTAAAATTAAGAGAAAAAAAGAAAAAAAAAGGAGAGAAAAAAAAAAGGGGAAAAGGGGAGGAAGAGAAGGGGGGGGGGAGATAGAGATGAGAAGAGTAAAGAATTCAGAGGAAAGAGTAAGCCCACCTGCCAAGATTATGCATCAGTCCGGAGCAACAGCCACTACTGTATCCCCGGAGTATAGGGGATTCCCATGTACTTAAGCCACGGTTCCCAAGTTTCAGTAAACAAAATAGTTTTATCTAACATTAAACTAATTCTCTTTTCCTGCTCCATGATCCATGTGACTTTTCTCTTCATGTGTAGAATAGAGACCGACTGTTTCTTCCATGCGGCTGCAATAGTAATTCCGGCGCCTGTCAGGATAAATAGAATCAGTTTTCTGGTAACCTTCGAGATTTGTGGGATTAGACCATTCAATAGAGCGATTGCTGGAGACTGATGCACATTACACCCTGTTACTCGTCTGACAATGTGAAACACCTTATTCCAATAACCCCGAATCTTTGGACATTCCCACCAAGTGTGAAACATGGACCCTATTCCCTGGCAACCTCTAAAGCATAAGGGTGAGTATGAAGGATACATCGAGGCCAATTTAAGAGGGACCATGTACCATCTAGTAAAGATTTTCGCATTGGCTTCCGCCAGAGATACACTTAGCAAACCCTTGATAGATCTAGCAAAATTTCCATACCAATCCTCTAAGTCCCATTCATCTCCAAGTTCTCTTTCCCAAGCGAGCATGTGAGGTAATTTTGTATCATTTGTCGCGAGAGATTTATAAATAACTGAGATATTACCCCGTCTCGCCGAGGCTTGGTCGCATCTTTGTTCAAATGGATATAGGGAGCCAGAAATTAGATTATCAGACCAAAGATTTTGGGCGTAATCATGTAATAGAGAGAATCTCAATCTCTCGGAGGAGGGGAGATCAAAATTATCAACAAAAAATTGTTCGGGTAAAGGGCCCAATCTTGAGAAGAGCTGTCCAATGCGGTACACCCCCTTGTCATGCCACCATTTGAAGGAGTCGACGTCGACTCTAGATGCAAAGATCGGATCCAGGAAAACCTCCGCTAAGGGTTGACCTTTTGAGACCAGAGAAGGATTTTTCCTAAGTGAATCCCAAATTACTAAAGCTTGAGAAAGGGTTGGGGACATAATAGCGGGTCTGTGTTTGGGGGTACACCACATCAAATTTTCTATAGTAAACGCAGAAGATGCTTGTTCTTCTATATTAATCCAATCAGGACGGTCCTTTTTAACCCCTTCACGCCTACGGGACGCAGATATGCGGCCCCAAATGCCTGGGCTTTCTTCCGTGGAGCCGCATATCTGCGTACATGTTTTCTGGGCAGGAGCGCGCCCGATCGCGTGCACGCAGCGACGCGACAGGGGTGTCGGATTCAGCGGCGGGTCTCCGGCGAACGATACACACGTCGGAGAACCCGCCCCCAGTCACGTGATCACTGTGACAGCCAATCACAGTGAGCACATGAATGGGAAGTTTAGAGAAAAGTATCCTTTTGTATCTTCTTGTCAGATCGTCTGAGGAGAAATTGATACAAAAGGTACTGAACTGTGTAAATGAACTGAAATCATCAGTTCAAGTAAAAAAACAGATACATAACATAAATAGATCTTAGATTAGATTTTGATCACCTCTGTTAGCATTAGTTAGGTTAGTAAATAGTGACAGTTTTAGTTTGAGTGAGTATTTTGTAGTGTTAGTAGTAGCATTTGAGGTGCAGTGACAGCTTCCCTTCAGTACAGTAATAGTGACAGTTTCAGTTAGAGTATTTTGTAATGTTTGTGTTTGTCACCGTTCATCTCAGCGTTAGTGTTTGTCACCGTTCATCTCAGCGTTAGTGTTTGTCACCGTTCATCTCAGCGTTAGTGTTTGTCACCGTTCATCTCAGCGTTAGTGTTTGTCACCGTTCATCTCAGTGTTGGCGTTTGTCACCGTTCATCTCAGCGTTAGTGTTTCTGTCACTGTTCATCTCAGCGTTAGTGTTTGTCACTGTTCATCTCAGCGTTAGTGTTTGTCACCGTTCATCTCAGCGTTAGTGTTTGTCACCGTTCATCTCAGCGTTAGTGTTTGTCACCGTTCATCTCAGCGTTGGCGTTTGTCACCGTTCATCTCAGCGTTAGTGTTTCTGTCACCGTTCATCTCAGCGTTAGTGTTTCTGTCACCGTTCATCTCAGCGTTAGTGTTTGTCACCGTTCATCTCAGCGTTGGTGTTTGTCACCGTTCATCTCAGCGTTGGCGTTTGTCACCGTTCATCTCAGCGTTGGCGTTTGTCACCGTTCATCTCAGCGTTAGTGTTTCTGTCACCGTTCATCTCAGCGTTAGTGTTTCTGTCACCGTTCATCTCAGCGTTAGTGTTTCTGTCACCGTTCATCTCAGCGTTAGTGTTTCTGTCACCGTTCATCTCAGCGTTAGTGTTTCTGTCACCGTTCATCTCAGCGTTAGTGTTTCTGTCACCGTTCATCTCAGCATTAGTTAGTTAGCCAATATCAGTGCTCCTATCAGTGTCGTTGATAGGGTCAGTGTTTTAGGAAAAAAGTTTTAGGTTTTATTTTTTTATAATATATAACAAAAAGGTTTACTTTTGCATATTTTAGGTCTGTAGAGTGCCTAAAAAAATGGCAAGTAAGCGTTATACTGTTGAAGAGGCATATGCCCTCCTGTGCTCGGACAGCGAACCTGAGTTGGGCTCAGAAGATGAGGATTTCATCTGTGACAGTGAATGTGACACTTCAGGCAGCTTTTCTGACCATGAAGAGCCTGTTACTAGCAGGCAGCAAGAGGATGTACAGGGTAGCACCCCATCAGTTGCACAGCCATACACCTCTCAGTGGATACCAGCGAGCTCTTTTACCCCTCAAATGCCAACATTTACGGCCTCACCAGGCATAAATATCAACGTTGAAAATTTTGGCCCTGTGGATTTCTTCAAGATATTTGTGGATGACGAGCTCCTACAGCACATGGTTGATCAAACTAACCTCAACGTCACCCAGTTTATAGCAAAAAACCCGACATCTTCTCACAGGAAGAGATGGGTGCCAACACACCTTACAGAAATAAAAATTGCACTGGGTTTGTTACTCAACATGGGCATAGTCCGAAAGCCTACAATTCGGCAGTATTGGTCCTCTAGTCCCATCCATGCCACCCCAGCTTTTCCTGCAGTTATGCCAAGAGACCGCTTTGAAGCATTATTGCGCTTTATGCATTTTAACGATAATTTGCAGTGCCCCCCAAGAAGTGACGCCAGTTATGACCGACTGTTCAAACTGCGGCCCCTAATTTCTTTTATGTCTAAGAAATTTGCAGCGGTTTATACCCCGACAAAAATATCTCTATTGATGAATCCCTGATGAATTTTAAAGGCCGACTGCATTTTAGGCAGTTCATACCATCCAAACGTGCCCGGTGTGGCATAAAATTTTACAAACTGTGCGAAAGCACAACAGGCTATACATTTAGTTTTTTGATCTATGAAGGACGGGACAGACATCTCAACCCCCAGGGCTGCCCAGACAATCTTGGAGTCAGTGGAAAAATTGTCTGGCAACTGATCCAACCTCTGCTTCACCAAGGCTACAATCTTTATGTCGACAATTATTACAGCAGTGTGACACTTTTTAGATCTCTGCATGCTGCTGGCACAGGAGCATGTGGGACCGTACGGAAAAACCGCAAAGAGTTTCCACAGCAGCTGGTGAGACAACGTTTGCAGAGAGGCACATCACTAAGTTACCAACAGGAGGAAATGATGGCTGTCAAATTTTCAGACAGAAAAGAAGTCTATATGCTGACAACAATCCACCCAGAAGGCACAGTGACTGTAACAGAACGTGGGTCAACTACACCGAAGGAAAAGCCACTGTGCATTACGGCATACAACAAATACATGGGTGGAGTCGACCTCTCTGACCAGATCTTGCAGCCCTACCTGGTGCTGAGGAAATCTAAAACCTGGTACAAAAAAGTGGCAATATATCTTATCCAGGTGGCAATCCACAATTCATTTGTCCTTTATAAAAAATCTGGTGGTACTGACACATTCCTGCAATACCAGGAAAAAATTATAGAACACCTGATTTTTCAAGAAGACCCCAGACAGCCTTCAGAATCAGAGGATGTTAGAAGACTAACAGAAAGACACTTTTTGCGTCCTATCCCAATCACAGCAAGCTGCAAATTACCCAGGAAGAAGTGTCGTGTGTGTGGCAAAAATGGCAAAAGATGCGACACTCGTTACCACTGTCCCACGTGCCCTTCCAATCCAGGCCTGTGCCTTGAGCCTTGCTTTGAAATTTACCACACCACCCCACATTATTAGAAACTAGTGAGATAGGAGGTTATTGAGGGTGTAACATGTAACATGTTACAAAAGGTGAACTTCTCATTTTAAAACATTTGTGGGGAAAAAAAAGCAATTTATGCACTATGGTTTCTGGGACCAATTATGGGTACATAATTTAACACAATTTAACAATTTAACACACACATGTGGCATATTTATTTACAGAAGTATTAGGAGAAGTTATTTTTGGTTGTTTTTTGGTGGTGGGTCATGGTAGCAGCAAGAAATATATAGCCAAAATGTAAAAACTGTTATTTGTTTTACCTTTTTGACCAGTTTTCCTTTAATATCAAAACATAATTAATGAGTTATGCAATAAAATTTACTACCAAAAGAAAGCCCATTGTGTCCTGAAAAAAACAAGGTATAATTCACCTGGATACACCAAGCAGTTACAAAGATATGTACAGTTTAACAAACACATGTCAAAATTGCAAAACTGCGTTCAGGCATTAAGGTTTGTTTTACCCTTAGGCATGAAAGGGTTAAGATATACTTCAGATAGTTGGGCCAACCTAGCAGACTGGTAGTACCACCACAAATTCGGGACTCCTAAACCCCCCCTGTTCAGTTAGATTGAAGAGGCTTCGAGAAAGAACACGCGGACCCTTCTTGTTCTAAACGAATCTGGTGATTTTGCCCTGAAATGATTTTAGGTGACTTTTAATTATTGGGATGGGCAATGAGCGGAAGAGATATAAAAGTCTGGGGAGCAGAGTCATCTTAACCGAATTAATCCTACCAATCCATCCTATTTTCTGGGAACCCCATTCATTTAAATCTTTCTCGAGTTTTTTAAACGTAGGAGGATAGTTGGCAGAATAGAGATTCTCAAACTTCGAAGTCAGGTTGATTCCTAAATATTTGATAGATGAAATTTCCCATTTGAATTCATATTTGTTTTTTAACATTAAAACTGTGGGTTCAGGGAGTGACACATTAAGCGCTCTGGATTTAGCCCAATTTACTTTGAGGCCCGACACTCTAGCAAAGTCAGTCAATAGGTAAATAATTTCAGGAAGAGAGGATGGAGGTGAGGTTATGAAAAGTAATAGATCATCTGCAAATAATGCACATTTATGTTCCTTTTGAGAGCATTTAATTCCCTTGATATCCGGGTCATCACAAATAGCTATAGCCAAAGATTCGATCATGACTGCGAATAGCATAGGAGACAAGGGGCATCCTTGTCGTGTGCCCCTCCGGATCTTAATAGGTTCTGAGAATAGGCCCTGTACACGGAGTTTAGCTTCCGGACATGAATAGAGCGCAGATAAGATTCCCATGAATTTAGAGCCGAAACCCCATCGCTTCAGTACCCTAAACATATATGGCCAGTACACTGAGTCGAAGGCTTTCTGGAGATCTAGGGAAAGGAGCATCCCTTCTTGTCCACGATCCCCAGTCCACCCAGATTGTAGAATGGAAATCAGATCAACTGCCCTTCTTATCTGGTCCGGTCCCTGCCTCCCTGAAATGAATCCTACCTGATCCCCATTAATATATTGGTTCATGAAAGGGGACATTCTATTGGCCATAATTTTGGTTAATATTTTGAGGTCGTTATTAATAAGAGATATTGGCCTGTAATTTTCAACTAGACTAAGGTCTTTATCAGGTTTCGGGATCACTGAGATATAAGCCATATTAAGTTGTTTATTAATAGAAATACCATCTGTCAAGGAATTATAAAAGCGAGTTAAGTAGGGCGTAAGGATAACTGAGAATGTTTTATAATATGGAGAGGAAAAACCATCGGGTCCCGGTGCCTTATCCGTCTTTAGATTTTGAATTACTGATAGAACTTCCTCAGTTGATATGGGAGCCTCCAATATCTCCAAAATGTTCCTTTTTCAAAGTAGGAAGACTTATTTTATCCAAGAATTTCTCTATTTTATCTGAAGTAGATTTATCGTCAAAAGCGTAAAGTCTAGAATAGAAATCATGGAAGGTTTCCATCATCCGCTGAGGATTTAAAGTAAGGGATCCATCTGCTTGTCTAATCTTGGGGAGCGTCTTCGATTTAAATCTAGGTGACAATTTATTTGCTAACATCGGCCCTATTTTATCCTTCAATTGGTAAAATCTGGCACCTGTCCATTTCATATCTTCTCCTGCCCGTGCTGTTAGTGCTAAGTTCAGGGCCGATCTAGCGGCATCAAGTGAAGAGGTGGGAAATCCAGAAGGATCTGACTTATGTTTTCTGCGCAAGTCTAGATATTTCTCTTCTAGCTCTCTCACCTCCACCCTCTTTTGTTTTTTAAGTCTGGACGCAATTTGTATTATTTTGCCTCTAACTGTTACCTTGTGGGCCGCCCATAGAGTTTCCGGGGAAACTTCTTGTGTATCATTAAATTCAAAATATTCCTTTATAGCTTGTTCAATGTCCGTCACAAGGGCTGGATTTTTTAAAATAGATTGATTAAGAGTCCAATGAGACACTCTATGGGCTGTATTCTCCCGTCTTAGAGATACCAGTACCATAGAATGGTCCGACCATGGAACATCTGCAATAGTTGACTCAACAGCTGCCGGGACATGATGATTCGAAATCAATATGTGGTCTATTCGTGAATAAGATAGGTGGGGATTAGAGAAATGTGTATAGTCTTTAGCGTTTGGGTTCAATTCTCTCCAAATATCAATCAACCTAGATTGGTGTAGCATACGTGCCACTTGAGTACTAGCTTTAGTCGGCCTAATTATTTTAGTCTTATTTGGTTTAGATTTATCCAAACCCGAATCAAAGGCCAAGTTGGAGTCCCCCCCCATAACTATGATACCCTCCATAAAAGGTCGGAGAGTATCTAGCATCTATGAAAAAAAAATCTGTTGTCCCCTATTCGGTGCATAGTATGAGACAAAAGTGTACATTTTTTCATCTAGGGTTCCTTTAGCCAAAACAAATCTTCCTTCCGAGTCCCTGTATTCCTTAATCAAAGTGAATTTACAAAATTTAGAAAATAAAATAGCCACCCCTTTGGTCTTATTTTCCGCCTTAGATAAATAGAACACTGGAAAGTGAGCATGTAAAAAAGAGGGGGTGTACCGCCTTGGGAAGTGTGTCTCTTGTAGTAAAACAACATCCACATGCATAGACTTATAGACTTGAAAAGCCTTTCATCTCTTAATAGGAGAGTTCAGCCCCTGAGTGTTGTGTGTTACAACACGAAGGGGTGTGGAAGAGCTATTTGGTCCAGCCATGGAACCTAAACCTTACATCCTCCAGAATGTATACCATGTAATGAGTCTGTAACCTAGAAAACCCATATCCTGACAGGTAGGCCGACAGAGAGGAGAATACAGAGTGGAAAGACAGGGAGAAAGAGGGAGAAATCAAAAGGAAAGAATAAAACAGTAAACAATAAAGCAAAATGTGGCATAACATAAGGTCAAACCATGACCCGAAATGGGGGAGGGACTAATCTCCCTTCCCCCATTTAAAGAAGAAATTCCAAAGTGGTCCAGTGTTGAGGGACTAAACACCCGCTTCCCAGGACGACAAAAAGTCTGTCTGGAAAGTGAGTAGAGGCTCAATGCCTCACCACCACAATGATACTATTTTCATTCATTTCATTTAGCATTTTAAATATATTTTACTTAACCTGGGGAGATTGGGAATAGGAAGTGAATACCCTGCCCTGCCAAATATGTGTGAATGGTAGCTGCTAACACGGCTCATTCAAAAAAGCAAAAAAACAAGGAATATGTATATGTGTAGCGCTCTGAATGACTAAGTGAAAGTCAAATTGATGAAAATTGTAATGCATCCAACAAAAAATACATTAAGGTACATAAATCATATGTGAGTCCCTCTAGTGGGAGGAACAGAAAGTGTGCCTAGCTGGCACGTGATACAAGTGGTCTAATGCCCCTACTAATAGGTGACAAAACGTAATAACTCAATAAACATAAAGTTCATCGAAGTCAAACAAGTCAATCAAGTGAATGAGTGAACAAACATAAATGCAAGACTTCTTCAACGTGATGATCCCACCACCAAGAAATTTGCAGGCTTACCGGAACGTGTTGATCAGTAATGACATATGATTCCTGCCAAGGATCGTTTATGACATCTGTGATTTAAAGCTTTGTTTGACCTTAGTGGCATATGTCATTACTGGTCAACATGTTCCGGTAAGCCTGCAAATTTCTTAGTGGTGGGATCGTCACGTTGAAGAAGTCACGCATTTATGTTTGTTCACTCATTCACTTGATTAACTTTTTTGACTTCCATGAACTTTATATTTATTGAGTTATTACGTTTTGTCACCCATTAGTAGTGTTGCTCACGAATATTCGTATTGCGAATATTCGGCTTGAATATGGCATATTCGAGTATTCGCGATATTCCGAATTTCACGGTGAATATTCGCTATTTTGAATATTCATATTTTTTCAATTTTTTTTTAGAACAGATCACATCCTAGAGATCCCCATCGACGTCTAAAAGCATTGCTGGTATGATTAGAGACCTTGGGCCGAGTAGCTGCAGCGATCATTTTATATTGCCGGAAAATCGCGATGCGAATACTCGGCAATAGCGATATTGCGCGATTATTTTCGAGAAATTCGCAATATTGTTTTTAGCTAAAATAACACATATATTCGATTTCAGAGTGTTACTGTCGAAATTCCGCAATCAATTTCTCATTCGCATTTTTGCGAAATTACGATAAAATATCAAGAATATTCTGAGCCAATCAGAGTGCTCCTTCCGCATTTGCCGAATATTCGCAATTATTTTGTATTGTAATATATCACGAATATTCTGAGCCAATCAGAGTGCTCCTTCCGCATTTGCCGAATATTCGCAATTATTTTGTATTGTAATATATCACGAATATTCTGAGCCAATCAGAGTGCTCCTTCCACATTTCTCGAAATTTCATTCGCATTCGCAATTCGCATTCGCAATAGCGAAATTTCGCAATCATTTCATTTCCAAAAAATATCGCGAATATTCGCATTTAACGAATATATCTCAAATATTCGACTATATATTCGAGATATATCGCGAAATCGAATATGGCATATTCTGCTCAACACTACCCATTAGTAGGGGCATTAGATCACTTGTATCACGTGCCAGCCAGGCACACTTTCTGTTCCTCCCACTAGAGGGACTCGCATATGATTTATGTACCTTAATGTATTTTTTGTTGGATGCATTACAATTTTCATCAATGCATGGTAATTTAACTTTCACTTGTACTCGGAGTCTCAGGTGATCGTGCTAAGGAAAGGTCTGAGGGGAAAACAGGGAAATTGATCTGAGGTGGGAAAGTGACCTGAGGTGTGCCGGGGTCACGTGGTCAGTATGCCTAAAAGGGGGCATACCCAATAGAAGTAGAAAGAAGAAATAGCAATAAAAAACGGGATGGGTGGGTGGGACACAAGAAAACCGACACCCAGGAGGAGGATGGAGGGTGGGTTTAAATACCTCCCGTCTCCTCCTACAAACCCAGGCTGACCTTTGGTCAGCCTTTCACTTGTACTCAGAGTCTCAGGTGATCGTGCTAAGGAAAGGTCTGAGGGGAAAACAGGGAAATTGATCTGAGGTGGGAAAGTGACCTGAGGTGTGCCGGGGTCACGTGGTCAGTATGCCTAAAAGGGGGCAAAAAATAAAACAGTAGGATGAGCTAGCCAAAAGATTCGAAATGAAAGTAACTGTATGCAACCACAAGCCCCCAACGTAAGAATGCCTGTGACAGACATGTGGAGCTGACATATGTCCGGAAAAGAAAGCTGACTACCGCCAATCTAACTTCTCAACAACGAGAATACAGACCCCTCGACGAATGGCAGCAGAAACTGCACCTGTACTGCAAGCACGGCCCAGAGAGGATTTTGAAGTTCTACCCTGGTTAAGCAGCAGGGAATGGCTACGAGTCATGCCCTGTGCTAGCAGAGAAGGGAGTACTAGGGAAAGTAAAGTGGCCTATCCCCGAGTACATCCGCAAAAGTCTAGTGCCCAGACTGTCCTGGGCCCAGCTTGAAAACCCGTTTGAGCTGAAAGTGGCAAAAGAAGCAAAAAGGCAGGTAGGAACTGAATGTCAGTGAGAAAAAGAACCCAGGACTTGAAGATTAAGCTCCGTCTGTAAAAAAGAAGGCTGTATCAGGAGTTTCAAGGAGAGCGTGCTACCATGCATAGAATTCGTAACCGGAGAAAGACAGATGGCGGCAAACTCTGCAATATCTGCTGCCCGTGACATGAAATCTGCAAAGAAGAACAACATCGTTAAAAACATAATCAACGAGCCCCAACTCACCTTAGGAAAAGGAAAAATCCCTACCTCCCTTACCCCTACCTACGTAGGTGTCCGTGACTAACACATGCAGTAACGTAGAGCAGGAACGAAAATGTAGCGGAAGACTGAAATGTGTCAGTCTCAAGAAACTAGCAAGGCTGAGCAACCTGAGGCAAATCAGGCCAATTAAAAACGTAACACTCAAGCCTATGAACCTGAAGACGTGTCAGGCAAGTGATGTAAGTAGTGAGATAATGTGACGCATGAACGTGATGAAAGCCGTGAGAAGCGGATGAGGGGACTTGCCACCGCACAAGCCAATTAGAAACGAACATCTCAATCCGACAGTACCCGTAGACGTGACAGGTAACCAGCAGTGGAGAGTGGACATGAACAAATATGAATGCACAGACTATGAAAATAAAATGTAGGTAAGTGTGAACTAATGCAGCTGGACTGAGAATGAGACAAACCCATGAATTTCAAAGGCCGAGCAACCTGAGGCGTAGCAGGCAAATTAAAAACGTACACTCAGGCCCGATGAACCTGAAGACGTGTCAGGTCATAGTATGTCGAGATGCATGAAACGTATGAGAAACGGATGAGAAACGGATGAGGAGACTTGCCACCGTACAAGCTGATTAAAAACGATCATCTCAATCCGTAAGCCCCCATAGACGTGATGGGTGACCCCCCCAGCGGTGAAACGCCATGAATCTACAATGATGATATCAAACTACCAACTAGAAACCATCACGACTGAAACCTATATGATAGACCTGAAGTTGCATGAGCGACAGGAAGTAGCATGAGAGACATAAGCACCCGAGCACACGAATAGCATGAGAAGTAAAAAAGCATGAGAAGTGAATAGAATGAGAAAACGTGAATAGTACGATAAACGTGAATAGTACGATAAACGTGAATAGTACGATAAACGTGAATAGTACGAGAAACGTGAATAGTACGAGAAACGTGAATAGTACGAGAAACGTGAATAGTACGAGAAACGTGAATAGTATGAGAAACGTGAATAGAACGAGAAACGTGAATAGAACGAGAAACGAAAAAACATGAGAAGCGTAATACACTTGAGAACATAATACCCAGAACAGCGTAAACGTATGAGAAGCGTAATCGTGTGAGAAGCGTAAACCTATATGATAGACCTGAAGTTGCATGAGCGACGTGAAGTAGCATGAGAGACATAAGCACCCGAGCACACGAATAGCATGAGAAGTAAAAAAGCATGAGAAGTGAATAGTACGAGAAACGTGAATAGTACGAGAAACGTGAATAGTACGAGAAACGTGAATAGTACGAGAAACGAAAAAACATGAGAAACACAAATAGCATGAGAAGCGTAATACACTTGAGAACATAATACCCAGAACAGCGTAATCGTATGAGAAGCGTAAAACGTATGAGAAGCGTAATCGTACATACATACATTAATAACCAATAATTGCATCACAACTAAAACCTGCAAGAGAAACGTAAATACAAGAAAACATGAATAGCATGAGAAACGTAACGTAAAACGCACCGTAGAAACGTAAAATTGTCTGAGGCATGAAAAAACATGAGACATAACTGCATGAAACAATGTAAAATAGCATGAGAACATAACTAGCCTGAGAAACGCGACACATGAAAGTGCAACGCACAAGAACATGACTAGCGTTAGAAACGTAATCGCAAGGGAACATGACCAGCATTAGAAACGTGATCGCCTGGGAACCGTAACTAGCTCGAGAAATGTGCACATGAGAAACTTAACCGCATAGACATGAGAAATGAAAACACATGAGTAAACCATGAGAAACGTAATCACATGAGAACATGACATCCTGAGAAACGTCACGCAATCACATGAGAACGTAACCGCATGAGAAACGTAACGCATGAAAAACGTGATCGCCTGAGAACCATGAGAAACGTAATCGCATGAGAAACAAAAAAAAAAAAAAAACACATAAGAAACGTGATACCATGAGAAACGTAATTGCATCAGTAACAAACACATGAGCCGTAATCGCATGAGAAACGTAATCACATGAGGAACCATGAGAACGCAATTGCATGAGAAACTATGAGAAACGTAACCGCATGAGAAACGTGATTGCATGAAAAACGTAGTCGCATGAAAAAACGTAAACGCATCCGAAACAAACTCACAAGAGAACATAAAACCATAATCGCATGAGAAACAAACCCGCATGAAAACTGCAATCGCACCAGAAACGTAATCGCATGAGAACATAATACCATGGGAAACGTATTTGCAGGGAAACATAGTCACATGTAAAACAGTCGCCTGAAAAAATGTAATCGCATCAGAAACATGATACCATGGGAAACGTAATCACATCAGAAACATAATACCATGGGAAACGTAGTCGCATGGGAAACGGAGTCGCATGGGAAAACAGTCGCATGAAAAAAAGTAGTCTAATTAGAAACATACCATGGGAAACGTAGTCGCATGGGAAACGTAGTCACATGAAAAACGTAATCGAGTCAGAAACATACCATGGGAAACGTAGTCGCATGGGAAACGAAACCGCATGAGAAGACACCATGAGAAACGTAATCGCATGGAAACGTAGTCGCATGAAAAAAAAAAAAAAAGTAATCGCATCAGAATACCATGGGAAACGTAATCGTATCAGAAACATAATACCATGGAACACGGAATTGCCACGATTTATAAAATTCTTACAGAAATAGGGACAAAAGATACACTACAAAGCATAGAGGCATGGGAGAAAGAAACCGGAGAAAAAATAGAAGAAGCGCAAATGACCAGAGCGACATTCAATTACGCAAAAGATATAACAGTAGAAGCTAATTATAAATGCATGATGCGATGGCACCTGACACCTGTTAGACTTAACAAAATATCTTTAGCTAATTCTCCCCTCTGTTGGAGGAAGTGTAATCAAACAGGGACCGCATTGCATATATGGTGGGAATGCCCGAGAATCCGGGAATTTTGGAATGAGATCCTCAAATTAATCGAGGAAATTTCCGGAGAAAAGATTCCACTAGACCCCTTGTCTTGTCTTTTCCACAGACAAGGCCTAATAAAAGGGGAAAAAAAATACGCCTCATCATTGGTCCCAGTGCTGTTAAACGCAGCAAAGGGATTGATCCCGAAATTCTGGCTTCACCCACATAAACCACCCCTAAAATAATTTATACACAGGGTTGACCATATCGCAGAGATGGAGTACTTAAGAAGGGCTGACCTGGGAGAGGAGGAGGGAGGAAGATGTGGAAAGATCTGGGACCAGTGGAGAACCTATAAAAAATCTGAAAAATTTACTTCAACACTATTAGAAATAAACCAGTAAAAAGTTCTCGACCCGATCCAGTAGGGTAAAAGAGGGAAGAAGTAGGGGGGGGGGGCATAAATAGGGGGGAGGGAAATAAATTAAATATGAAAGGGAGGGAATAGAATAGTGACCCAGGGAGGTAGGGGCTGAGGGGAGTAACGGGAGTTAACAACCCCATTAGAGCCTAATATTAAAAGCACGCGTAGTCACCTGTAACTATACCCTTTGTCTTTATATATTTAAAAAAAAAAAAAAAAGAAAAAAGAGAAAGAAGAAATAAAAAAAAAATATATATATATATAAATAAAATAAACAATATATATTGAATCTACCACAAATGATGCAAATCTGAGGTGGAAACATGAAGGGCGGAATAAAGATGAACTCCCCCAACACCTCAAAACCTTGGGTTAAGTCTGATGTGGAAAAGAAAAAAAAAAAGAAACATAATACCATGGGAAACAGTTGCATGGGAAACGTAGTCGCATGAAAAACGTAATCGAGTCAGAAACATACCAAGGGAAACTTAGTCGCATGGGAAGCGTAGTCGAATTAGAAACCTATACCATGGGAAACATAGTCACATGAAAAACGCAATCGAGTCAGAAACACACCATGGGAAACATGATTCCATGGGAAACATAGTCGCATGGGAAACATAGTCGCATGGGAAACATAGTCGCATGAGAAGACACCATGAAAAACGTAATCGCATGAGAACGTGATCGCATGAGAAACGTAACACACGAGGACCGTGATCGCACATGAACATGATCGCATGAGAAACCATGGGAAACATAATCGCATGAGAACCACCATGAAAACCGTGATTGCATGAGAAACGTAACACGATGACCACGATCGCACGCGAACGTGATCGCATGAGAACGTGACCGCACGTGAAACATAATCTCATGAGGACATCACTAGCATAAGAAACACATTGCAGGAGGACATTACTAGCATAAGAACACATAGCATGAGGACATAACTAGCATGAAAAACGTAATCGCCTAACAAGAATCGCCTGACATGAATTGCCTGACATGAATCACCTGACATGAATCGCATAACATAAGAGAAACGTAACCATCAGAAGAACCTTAACTAGCAGGAGAAACTCAGAAACTTTGATGGGGAGCCCTCAGCACCCACTGGGCTGTCACTGGGAGACATGTGTCACAGGGGAGGAAACAGGCCGCGCTGGGGAAGATGCTCCTTCAGCCAAACAGCGCTCAGCTACATGACACAGCTAGGAGGAAGCAGAGTGCGGACAGGGAAAGCACATGCCCACACACCCGACCCCCCCCCCCTGCACTGGGATGCGACCTCCGATGCTGACTGAGCCCACCAAACTACCGCACCTGACCCAACCAACATCCCCCATGTGAGGTACTAGACTAGCTTGAGGAGCCATGGAGCGGGTGACGTCATTGGAGCAAACGGGGGGCGGGAGGAACAGGCGGGCGGTCTCCATGGAGCCCTGTACCACGTGGATGTGGGTGCCCGGAGGAGTGAGAGGGAGGACGGCTGGCTCCCCTCTCACCGAGTATGCCCGGAGGAGCAGGAGGGAGAATAGATGGACCCCCCACAGCGTGAGCCCGAGTGGAGAAGCAGGCAGCCCCTATGATGCTGACAAGGGCCTGGCTGACATGGTGGACAGCCCCCCACAATGGTGCCTGCCACAACTACAGACCTGCACCCCCCTGCAAGCATCGGGAGAAGCGGGGGGCGGTTGGGGTGAGTGGTGCTCAGCTGACAGTGGAGGATGGAATACCGACAGTCCGGTCCGCTGGGAATCCTGAGGAGAGCACAATGGACACCTGCAGCAGCTGCCTCCATTGCTCTGGACAGAAACAGGACGTGACATGCAATACCCAGAAACCCCACACACAAGAAAACCGACGCCCAGAAGGAGGATGGAGGGTGGGTTTAAATACCTCCCGACTCCTCCTACAAACCCAGGCTGACCTTCGGTCAGCCTTTCACTTAGTCATTCAGAGCACTACACATATACATATTCCTTACTTTACCTAATTGAACTTAATTGTTTTTGATACTGTACACCATGTGTGTCTTGTGAAAGAAGCTTCCCTCTGACTAGTATTCCAGTAAAAAAAAAAAACATTTGTATCAATACATACTTTATGCTGCAGGGACAGTACTGATTTAGTGAGTAGGCATATTTCTGCAGTTTTAGCCATTTTAACGCTTTATTAGCAATAAAAACAGACAGGGGTTCTAATTTTCTCCACGGTATCCATCCCACTGGATATCACATGAGATAAAATACTACATGGTTCTATAAGATAAATACTACATGTATGGAGGAAATACTGCATGCAGCGTTTTAGTTGAATTTTTTTGTGAATTGCAAATTTAATTTGAAAAACGCTATTTTACCACAAATTCTAATGAGAAAAATACTGCTTCATGAATGGAGCCCACTGTCTGTTCATGTTAAATATTTAGTCTAAGGTGCATGTGTGGTGCTCTGTGAGATGAACGCTTAATCACAGACCTCCATCCTGCTCTGTTTGTCTGACACTCCCAGCAGCAAGTGGCATTACCCCAGAGAAGCCAGCATGGGACTGGGACAACCAGGAAGCCCACAGGGAACATTATATGCTGGTGGGGTCGGCTAAACGCAGCTTACAGGCACAATTTGAAGCTCTTCCAGGGGTATGTGTGGAATCCAAGATGGCGGCGGAACGGCCGCTACATGCAGCATGGATCCATGTCTCATCTCCTTGGCAAGACTCACTGCAAGAAGAGGTATATGGAGAGGCCCCCATTATCATATCAATTGGGGGCTTGAAATCACCAGCTACCATGGTGTCTCTCCTGAATCAGACACTAGATAACATGCTAATGTTTCCCTCAGCTGCAGCCTAGGCCCAAATTGACTTATTAGGAGATGGGACTAAACACCTCACAGCCCCATGATATCTCCCTCATGTTCACTAGATTTGCAGAGATGCTGGACAGGGGCCTAGCTCAGACTGCAGCCAAAATTACTTCTGACATTAAAATAGATCTCCAGCTTTTGGGCTCTCGTATTGAGACCATTGAAAACAGCGTGGACACCACAATAGACAGAGTTAACCAGAACACTGATTGTATCCAAGATTTACATAGCTAGAATGGGCCATGGCCAAAATTGATGACCTTGAAAACAGTATAAATGGCTCAATTTTAGAATCAGAGGACTGACTGAGACCATTACGAATATACCAGAAGCAGTACATTAAGAGCCTTATTCCAAATATTCAAAGCCCACAAAATGGAGCTTAATCAGGCCCACGGGGCCCAGGGACCCCCCAGACCTGATGGACTCCCTGTCGTGACTTTGTGGTTAAGCCGCACTACTATAACGTTAAAGCGGAAGTTATGAAGAGGAACCTCCTGTCAGGGAAGACAGGCTTTCCATGTAAGCGCCCGGCATGCACGCATGCCCACTAGCACTTTAAGACACACACCTGTCACTAATACTGAAGTCAGGCAGGCTATTTAAGTATAGCTCCTACAGAGGTTCCTTGCTGTTTGGTCTGCAGCTTATGTGTCATTTCCTGTTTCCTGTGTGACCTCTGATTCTGATCCATCTTGTTGTTACCTGTAAGTGCCTGCTGCCTGTTATGATCCTGGCTTCCCTTAGGCTCTGATCCAGTCTGCTGATTCTGTCTGATGATCTTCCAGTACTACTCGGCTTGTGACCTGACCTCTCTTCTGCCTAACATCTATGCCTGATCTGCCTGATTATTACCGACCTGGCCTGTCTGACTCTGCATCTCACTCATCCAGCCTGCTACAGCTCCCAGCCTTGCAAGCCTGCATGTGGTACTGCTCCCTGGTTTATCCCAGCCTGCCACCAGTCAAGCATTGTGTCAGCTCATCTACTATCTGCCTACTGACCACCCCGCTACTACAGGGACTATTGAACTGTTTACAGGCACTCATACCCCACTGTGATCCTGTGGCTCCTGTATCACTGCCAGTAGTCCGCGAGCCAGAGTTGTACGAGAGACGTTCCTCTGCACGTCAGGCTCACATGCCAGGTAGGTAACAGTACCAAACAGCCATGTCTGAGCCTGCAAGAGGACCCTCTCCAGTGGATGTCAGTGCCTTGCTGCTCTTACAAAGGCAGTTAAGCTGCTGCAGGAAGGATACGTGCGTCTGGAAGAGCGGGTACAGTACCTGTCAACTCCAGCAACCACAGCTCCTGCATCTGATCCTGCCTCCTCCACCATCCTAACTGGGGCTTCTGCCAATGATACAGTAATGATGTTACCCCCTGAGCCCCGAGTACCTACGCCTGAGAGGTTTTCCAGTGATCGGAGTCAATTTAGAGCCTTCCGCAATGCCTGTCAGCTCTACTTTGCTCTTCAGCTATGCACTTTTTCCCTGGAATCCACCAAGGTGGGATTTATTATTTTTCTCCTCCAAGGGGAACAGCAGTCTTGGGCCCACCGGCTGTTAGAATAGAACAATGCACAACTAAACACCATGAAAATTTTCTTTGGTGTCATGGCACTGATTTATGACGACCCACATGATACCACCACTGCTGAAGCTGCTCTTCATGCTCTCCAGCAAGGCCATAGAGCGGCCAAGGACTATGTCACTGACTTTAGACGCTGGAGTGCACCAGCTGGAATGACGCAGCCCTGCGTCATCAAGTTCATTAGGGTCTCTCTGTAAGTCTGAAAGATGAGCTTGCTCGGGTCGGGGTGCCAAGCTCTCTGGAAGCCCTAATCACTCTGTCTATTCAGATTGACCGCCACCTATGAGAACTCAGGTCTGGAAAAACCACACAGCACTTCCGTCCAACCTGGATGTTACCCAAGATCCCTGCTCATCCTAACCCGGCTCATGGAAACTCTGCTTTCCCTACTCCAGAGACGCCTGAACCCATGCCATTAGGCCTGATTCATTTTTCATTAAAATAAGTAAATATATTGCGCTAAACTAGTAGAAAATAAAGTGAATAATGCAGGCAGCCAACACAACAGTGGATATGTATATATAGAATGTGAATAAAAGTGTAGCGCCAGTGAGAAATAATCCCCTTGAGAGAAGGCACTAATGAAACTTAAATGCAATTAGGTCATATATGACCCATGTGTAACAAGGTGAGTTGAAAAGGCAAGTCAAATAGAATCAACTAAGTTAGGCGAGAAAATTCCAGATGTATCACATAAAACGTAATCTGTGTATAGTGACTATTGAGTAGTTGATAACATATGTGCATTCAAACAAATCAAAAATAGTGAAATATAATTCCAATATAACCCGCTTATGAGTCCATTCATATGGAGCATTTGCTGGAAAAGAAATGTAAATACAAATGTATCCCATATATGAGTCCATACACGTAAAATAGTAGCTGGAAAAACAATGCATTCAAACAAATCAGCTCATTGTAAAGCTGACATATTCTCCAATAAGGAAGTCCATATATGGTAAGTGTAAATTGTATACTTCAGATAGGTACATTTATACAGATCTTGAAAAATAGGTTGGGTACTTCTTACCGACTGGTGTAGACCCGCAGCTCACCTTACGGTGGGGGGTCCAATTGGCATTAGTGGGCCAACCGCCCTCCTGGATCTCTGTTTCTCCGAATGGATGGCTGGATGGATGTCTTGAATGCAGCAATCAGCAGTCAGGCAAAAAGCGTGAATTCAGCAATCCAACATATGGCCAGGAAACTCCAGGGGTGATTATAGGGGTTGACTCTCAAAATATCCGATCATAAAAATGATAAAAGAGAGAGGGATCTCCTCATAGTGTAAAAATGTTTTTAATGTTTGCAAAAACACATCAAAAATAATCAATTAAAAATAAATAAATCCAAACTTGCATATGTAACCGCAAATGGTTTAAAAGAAAAAAATCCAAAAGAACGTAACTTCGATATTCCATAACACACAAATGCAAGCAGAAAAAGCAAAGATCAAAATGAATAGCAATTGCGCATAGAGTGGTTGGGGAGCAAAGGACCCGACCGGTTTCGTCTCATTAGACATCTACTGGGGTGTAACTCCTGATTCATTTTTCATTGACTCCAGAACAACGCCAATGCCGACAATTAAATAATCTCTGCCTGTACTGTGGAGATGCCGGTCACTTTGTACGTACCTGTCCTGCGAAGCTGCGTAAGTGGCTTTCCCTTTCTTCACTCAACCAGTCACCCCGGCCTGCCTTGTCTTCCAGCTCAGCACATATGACTCTGCCTGTTTCCTTCCAGCTGCCGGGAAGAACCGTATCAGTGACCGCTATTATCGATTCTGGAGCGTGTAGCTGTTTCATTGACCAGTCCTTCACAGCTTAGCAACACATTCCTCTACAAACCAGAGAACATGGACTCACATTAAATCTGGACTGGTAACCAAGGAGACCCCACCAATGTTGATCATCTCCTCCACCAACCACCAAGAGCTGCTGCGTTTAGATGTAATCTCTTTGCCCTTATTTCCCATCATCCTGGGCCTACCCTGGCTACAGGCCCACAGATAGACTGGGAATCCGGAAGTGTCAAGTTCCAGTCACCATATTGCCAGAGACACTTCACTACCCTCACCTGCTACCCTGCTGTGTATGGACACAGACCCTGAATTATGTCAAGTAGTTCTGGATTCTTACCATGAATACCTGGACGTTTTCAGCAAACGAGGAGCAGACACCCTTCTTCCACACAGACCTTATGATTGCCCCATTGAGCTCCTTCCCGGGGCCGAGATTCCATTTGGGCACATCTTTCCTTTATCTGAATGGGAATCAGGGGTTTTGAAGGACTATATTGATGAGAACCTGCAGAAAGTATACATCCATCCCTCTACCTCACCGGCCGGTGCTGGTATATTTTTTGTAGAATAGAAGGATCATTCCCTGAGACCATGTGTGGACTATTGTGACCTAAATAAAATAACAGTGAAGAATCACTATCCCCTACCTCTAGTCCCTGAAATGGGCAGACGGAGAGTAAATCCCACCTTGGTGGCTTCCAGGGAAAAAGTGCACGGCTGAAGAGCAAAGTAGAGCTGACAGGCATTGCGGAAGGCTCTAAATTTACTCCAATCACCGGAAAACCTCTCAGGCGTAGGTACTCGGGGCTCAGGGGGTAACATCATTACTGTATCATTGGCTGAAGCCCCAGTTTGGATGGTGGAGAAGGCAGGATCAGATGCAGGAGCTGTGGTTGCTGGAGTGGACAGGGACTATATCCTTCCTGCAGCAGCTTAACTGCCTTTGTAAGAGCAGCAAGGCACTGACATCCACTGGAGAGGGTCCACTTGCAGGCTCAGACATGGCTGTTTGGTACTGTTACCTACTTGGCATATGAGCCTGACGTGCAGAGGAACGCCTCTCGTACAACTCTTGCCTATCCCTCTTTAGAGGGATCAACCCCTTCCCAACGGCATCTTACCCCTTCTTTCCTAAATCCCCAGAAGTTGTCATGCCTACCTTAGCTTGTCCTTCATTAAATGTTCATATGTTACAGTTGTTGAGGGTGATGCTTCCTGGTTTTTGCTATACATGGTGGAGTGCTGTGGACGGAGCCGTGCTAATGCACCTTCTCCTGTACTCGGAGCTGCAGAATTTTCTCTCTCCTAGTCAGGATATCCCCCACTGGTTGGGGGGTACCAATTTTGTCTCTTGGGGTATGGTTGACATACTCCAACCCTACCCTTGGGGCTCTCTCTTATTATTTCTCTCACTTGTCTTCTATCTGTTTATAGTCATGTTTCTGTTATGTACTTCTGGACTCTGGCTTATCCGCCAGGCGGAAGGTAGGTGATTGGGGATCATTGGCACTACCTCCTAGATTGCTCCATGGCTGACCACAACTAGACCCTCCCTGTGCATTGCATCACACAATGTTCAAAGGATTAACTTGCCCATTAAACACCAAAATATCATACAGTACTAAAAGGAAAAAATGTAGCGCTGAAGTGAAAATAGAGACAATGATTTCTCTAAGTGAATGATAAATACAAAATCACTGTGCTGAAATAGTGATAAGGTAACAAAATCAAAAACAACAGTGAAGTAAATTAAAGCGGATCTCCACCCTAATTCTAACATTTCTTACACTGCCGCTGTATGACATTATCAAAACGGATGTTTTTTTTAAAGTAAATCTGTACAGTACCTGTACAGTAGACTGCCTTCCGGTCTGGCTCACTGTGGGAATTCTCCGGGCATTGCGTCGCTTCCTGCTCCATGCAGTGCGCTCTGGGAGCTTCTCTCCATAGCTCCCTGTGTAAACTGCGCAGCCGTGTGATCAAATATCGCGCTATTTCCTAGGCAGGAAGTGACGCGCGGCATAAACAAAGGAAGGAGGTTGCCGTTGTCATGGCAACACAGACGCTCAAGCAGCTGCTCTGCGTTGCTTGTGCGCATCGAGCGGTGGATGCTGGGACATCAGCATCCACCAGAAGAAGGAAGTGCCGATCTGTGGGCTTATGCCCACAGTTAAAATGGAACCTAAACGGAAGGAGGAATATAAGTTGTTATTTCGCACAGGATGGCAGCGGAGCGGCCGCGGGAGACAAAAAACGTGAGTTCAGCTAATTAGGGGCATTAACCTTTTAAATAGCCATTAAGAAAAACATGTTTTTGGCGTGGGAGATCCGCTTTAATAAACTGGTGTTATAAACAAACACAACAAACAATAACGATGTAAAGTCTATCAAGCAAACACGTGAGTGAATGGATGATAAAATGACCACGTGGATTCTCAAAGGCAAGCAATCATTTTCTTAAATTCAATGAAGATAAAATGCGATTACCAGAAGGCGTGGATCTGTTTGTCAGCGACAAAAGATCAATAAGGCATGAACACTCTCAGGGCATAATCTGCTCAGCTTCCTCGAAATGGATAAAAATGTGAAGTGAATGTTCAGTGGAGTCTAACCCCAAATGGATTGAGGGGAATGATGGTATAACCCCTTGGGGGATGGAACAAGGCAGAGGCGGAAGGCTCCAAACAACATATGGGGAAGAAAATAAATACACAGCCCCAATGATGAAGGTCAAAAAATAATAAAGGTTTTATTGTAATAAAACCACAACAATACATTAAAAGTGATGACAGGTAATAAAAGGGGCAATATGAGAAATGAGGGCTTGGTTTTCATCATTTCTCATATTGCCCCTTTTATTACTTGTGATCACTTTTAATGTATTGTTGTGGTTTTATTATAATAAAACCTTTATTATGTTTTGACCTGCACAATTGGGGCTGCGTATTTCTTTTCTCCCCCATATGTTGTTTGGAGCCTTTCCGCCTCTGCCTTGTCCCATCCCCCAAGGGGTTATACCATCATTCCCCTCCATCCATTTGGTGTTAGACATCTTGGATTATTCGGGACATCATTCCAGGACATTGTGCATCCATGGCCCTCCACTGAAGATTCACTTCATTTGTTGATTTATTTCAAGGAAGCCGAGCAGATCGTGCCCTGAGAGTGTTCATGCCTTATTGATCTGTTGTCGCTGACAGACAGATCCACGTCTTCGGGTAAGCACATTTTATCTTCATTGAATTTAAGAAAATGATTCCTTGCCTTTGAGGATCTACGTGGTCATTTTATCATCCATTCACTCACGTGTTTGCTTGATGGACTTTACATTGTTATTGTTTGTTGTGTTTGTTTATAACACCAGTTTATTCATTTACTTCACTTTTGTTTTTGATTTTTTTACCTTATCACTATTTCAGCACAGTGATTTTGTATTTATCATTCACTTAGAGAAATCATTGGCCCAGATTCACGTACATCGGCGCATTATCGGTCCGGCGTAGCGCACCGCCATTACGTTAGACTTGCGCCATCTAGCCGCGTAATCCCCCGATTCACGTAGCTTTTGCGCAGGAAATTGCGCAAAGCGTAAGGTTTTTTCCAGAGGCGTAAGGAGGAGTAATACAAATTGGGAGGGACGTGGGCGTGTTACATTGAAATGAGCCGTGACCCCATGCAAATGAAGGGCCGGCCGGCTCGCGCATGCGCGCTTGAACGAGACCATGTCAGCTCCGCTGTGCGCATGCTCACAACTCGGGAGCGGCGCAATTAGTGAAATTGGAAACTAGGGCAATGTTGTGAACTACGCAGACAGCATAAATAGACACACACAAATGCACTTGCATTGCAAAAGTACATCCCTTTGTGTCCCTTCCCATTTAACCAAGTGCTTTTGTTCCTGTTGTTCGTTGCAGTGTGTCTTGTAGTTGTCAGATTAGTGTTCTGTGTGATCAAGTGCTTGTTGGTATATTTGTGAAAGTGTATTTGATAAGTGTTTGAGAGACTGATTGTTTGATTGATATATTTTTGTTCGTTTGTTTTCTTGTTTTTTTTTTTTTGGTGACTGTTTCTTGCTGAGTGCTAGTGTGATTTTTGGGTGTTCTTTTTCTCTTTGTGTGTGTTCTTGCCTGATTGGTTGTGCTTGTATTTGTGACTGATTTTTTGAGACTGGTAGTGAATTTGTTTGGAAGTATGACTGAGAGAAAAAGAAAGCTCAATTTTACTGTGGGGGAAAAAAGAATCCTTGCCCGGGCCATTAGCGAGTATGGGCGTTTTCTCCACGGCCCGCAGAGTGCCACCACCACCCCGGCCAGGAGGAGGGAGAGATTGGATAGGATCACGGAGCAGGTGAATTCCTCGGGGGAGGGGGAGACACGGACCCGGTCTGGGATAGACAAAAAAATAAATGATCTCCGGCGTCAGGTGAAAAAGAAACTGGCCGCAATGCATGCCCATGCCAGGGGCACAGGAGGGGGCCCACCATGCCGTATTAGGCTTACAGCGACGGAGCATGTGGTGGCCCTGACCTTTCACCGGCATGAAGTGGAGGGCCTGCCAGGCTTTGACACAAGTCCGGTCCCCGCGGTGCCAGGTAAGGTTTTTTTTTCTATCAGGTGTGTAGCATGTGTGGGGGAGGGGGTGAAATGGAATATGTGGCAAGTGTGTGGATCCTCCAACCTGTGAATGGTTTGTGTCATCCACAGATGTGCAGGAGGGTGCAGGGCCATCTGGACTGACCGCTCCAACACCAGGACAGCAGCCTAATGAGGCCCCCCCAACAAGGCCACAGTCCGCGGAGGAGGTTCGAGAGGAGGAGGACGACCATGAGGAGGAGGACGATCATGAGGAGGAGGGGAATCATGAGGAGGAGGACGATCAGGAGGAGGAGGAGTCAGGCACTGGACGAGTGGTTTGTGCGGACTCTTCCCCTCTGGCTGGCAGAAGCCTGCCCTCCCTAAGGGGGAGCCCCCCCCCCTCCTCCCCCAACATGGCTCCCCTCTCAAGGGTCTCCCCTTCTCCCCGCCCACAACCATCAGCTGGAGGCAGGATGTCATCCCAGAGCACCAGGGGGGCGCCCAATCTCCTGCCCGCTAGTCTGCGAAGGGACCAGGCCCTCCAGACCCGCCATCTGGGACAGCTCTGCCAGACTTTTGGGCGGGTGGAGGAGAGCCTGTCCTCCATGAAGGATACGCTGGGTAACCTTGACTCCCACTCCCGGGCTTTCACAACCTGCCTAAATGAACTGCAGACTACAGCAGCAGGCATTGGGCAGGATGTGAGGGCCCTTACCCAGGCTATCCAGGCCAACACGGCAACAATTGGTGCTTCCCTGGACAGAATTGCCGTGGCCTTGGAGGGCAGGCCGCCAGGTGGGCAGATATCAGGGGCTGCTCCTCCTTCCCCGAGTTTGCCCCTCCCCCATGAGTCTCCCCTGAGGGGCCGGGGCCATGGCCGGGGGCGCCCCAGGCGTGGCTCACGCAGAGGGCAATAATTTTTTTTTTCCCCCATTTTTTTTATTTTGCTGACATTTTTTTTTTTTTTTTGCTGACATTTTTTTTTTTTTTTTTTTTTTGCTGACATTTTTTTTTTTTTTTTTTGGCTGACATTTTTTTTCAATTTTGGGTTGTGCATGGTGTTTGAATGTGGGGGTGACATTCCTGCTGGAAAAGGGGTGTCATCCTCAATTTTGGTGGAGAAGGGTTCCCCAGGACCAGGGAGAAGTGATTCCCAGGTCCGTGTGAATGGTGTATGAATGTACAGTGACATAATTGGAGCCTTGACGTGGCGTTACTGCTCACCAGTCCTGCATGGTGGACTGGTGCCAATCCAATTTGATGAGGATGTGGGGTGTGTGTGCTAGGGACCATAGTGGTGTGCATGCATGCATTCTCATTGTGCCATGATTAATGTGTGTGTTTAACGTGCAAAGATGCCCAATGTGAGCTGTCTCCTGACTGCTCTTCCCTCAGAAGACGGGGTATCCTCGGTTAGGGGTTGATTGTCTGGTTGGGGGGTCAGGTCATCACGTAGCTCAACCTGCAGGCCCTTCCTCACTGCGAGATTGTGCAGCATGCAACATGCAACGATGATATGGCACACAAAGTTTGGGGAATACAACAGTGTACCCCCAGACTTATCCAGGCATCGGAAACGTGACTTCAGGAGGCCAAAGGTGCGCTCCACCACTGCACGGGTTTTGATGTGTGCTTGATTGTATCTTTCCTCCCCTGGGGTTTGGGGGTTCCGGATAGGAGTCATGAGATGGGGTCCCAGTGCATATGCAGAGTCACCTGGAAGGGAAAAGACAGGAGAATGTTAGTCATGCATGTGCCACTTGTGAGGTGTGCATCACGGGAGGGGATAGTCATGCCTGACTCCCATGTCACTCACCAACCAGCCAGGTGTTCCCATACACGTTCTGATCGAATTCCATTCGGATGTGGCATTGATTGTAGATGTAGCTGTCATGGGTGGATCCGGGGTGTTTGGCACGGACGTGCCATATGAGGCCTTGGGCATCAACTATCACCTGTACGTTGATGGAGTGCCAATTCTTCCGATTGCGGTACACGTGCTCTGTCTCCAGGGGGGGCTGGAGTGCCACATGTGTGCAATCAATGGCCCCGATGGTGCGTGGGAATCTGGCAATTCTGTAGAAATCTGTCATTGCCTTCAGCCGCAGGTCCTCAGTGGTGGGTTTGATGATTTGGTTGGCCAAGCGTGTGAGGATTGCAGGGACAACCTGGTGCACACATCTGCTCATGGAGGATTGTGACATCCCAGCCACCACTCCACTTGTACGCTGAAAAGAGCCACTGGCAAGGACATGGAGTGTTGCCAGGACCTTGACCAGTGGCTGCACTGCTTGTGAGCGTTGTGTTGGGCTGGTGATGTCATTTTGCAAGGTTGTGGTTAATTCCAGGATGGCATGAGGGGGGAATCTGAAGATGCGATACACCTCAGAATCACTCATGCCAAACAGGTCTATGCGTGTGCGGTATATCCTCTCCCGTGCCCTCTCCCGTGCCATCCTCCGTGCCCTCCTCCTTCTTTGGTCATCTAAATTCACTACTGCAGCTATGAGCGACGATGCCCCTGGCATGTTGGCAGTCAAATTGTAGTGCAACACGTGTGTGTGGTCTGCTCCTCAGTAACGGTGTTGCTTTCTGTGAGATGTAGACGTTTTTTCAAAATTTAGACCAGCTTTTAGGTGCTCTAACTTTAGACAGGACATTTTGCTGTTGCGCACATCGCGTAGCCTGCGCAGCAACTGCGTTTTTTTGTGGATCCCCGCAACTCCCTCATTAGCATATTTGACTAGCAAATCAATGGTGTGTCTAGCGCATTTTTGCGCGGACGGATGCGTCTGTCTAACGAAATTACGCCGAAAAAAAAAAAGTTGATTTCTGGCGTAAATCGTTTTCTGAATCGCGCGCATCGAAACGCACGCGCCCATTTAGACTTACGCACGCGCAACACCAGTTGCGCAGGCGTAATCGCTCTGTGAATCTGGGCCATTGTCTCTATTTTCACTTCAACGCTACATTTTTTCCTTTTACCACTGTTCAATATTTGTCATATTGTAGTGTAGCAGCTCAATTTTTATTTTACTTTTAATTTAGATTAGCACAATATTTCCCCATTTTCCTTTATCTTACAGTACTACCATGACCAAAAAATAGACACTTTCTGAAATCTTATTCCCCCTCCTTCATTCACCCTAAATTTCCCAAGTTTTACCTGGCAAATTCTAAAAACAAAACAAAAGGAGTAGGCTTATTTTCTCCCGCAATTCCCAGTTCTCATTCATTTCGAAATTTAAAGATCCAGGAGGTAGATTACTACTTGTTAAAGGTCTCATTGACAACCAGCTCTACTCCCTTGTTTCGTACTACGCACCAAATATTCTCAATCCCGTATTATAAACACTCTCCCTCCATACTAACCCCCTGTTTGGCTCGATTTTTCAACCAACTTCGCACAGGAGCACAACTTTTTTTTGTTTCAATAATTTTTATTGGAATTTTTATTTTAAAGTACATACAAATGTAGGTCGTACATGTAAGTTCATCAAATATTAACAGATAATATTGTTTAAAATTAGAGATAAAAAAAATTAAGAATCAATAAGTATGTATCAATACATTAACACGTATACGTATAAGAGAGGAAAGCATCTATGTACATAAGTTATTCAATAAACAAGTACCTTCCATAGATTTACTTGTACACTAAAACAGATAATAAGCAAGATAGGAAATATTCCGTCCCGACTATGTTTATGTAACTTATATGTACAGGATCAGATTTTTTTGTGTTTTAAAAAAGGGAATGTAATATTCAGAAAACTGGTGTCAAAGTGAACAATTAAACCCTGTGATCTAGCCATTTTTTCCAAGGAGCCCACGAGATAACGTGTTTGTGTAAAGTATTCATGGATATAGCCAATAAACGCTCATATGTCATATGAAGATTTGTTAGATCGACAGCTTCAATCACAGATGGAGGGGAAGAATCTCTCCATCGTCTTGTGATCGATAGTCTGGCGGCAAGAAACAAGTGTACAATAGAATATCGTAGGATGAGCGTAAAATCGTCTATACCCAGGGATAATAAAGCAAACTCTGGACTAGGGTTTATCTTAGTACCTGTAATAGCCATTAAAATACTGAATATGTTTAACCAGTAATCTTTGAGTTTAGGACATTTCCATAAAATATGGAGAAGGTCTCCCCTAGCTCCACATTGTCTCCAACATCTGTCGGAGTGCTGGTTACCAAACTTGGATAAAACATCGGGTGTATAGTACCACCTCAAAGTAATTTTAACCGATAATTCCCATAGGGACGTGCATTTAGAGGCTGACTGATTCATTTTACACGCAACATGCCATTGGTCGTTGGTAAAAAAAGTGTTCCAATTCCCTTTCCCATTGAAAGTGGGAAGAGGATTTCGTGAAGTTTCTCTTTTGTTGAAGTATATTGTAAAAGAGGGAGATACCCTTTTTCTTTAAGACTAGTGATATTAAAAAGGACCATGCACTAGTGTGGATGTAAAGGTTGGTATCAAAGTGTAAAAAGAAAGTGTCGCGCTAAACAAATATGTACAATGCAATTATACTGGCGTGCAATTACAACACATAATAAGTTATACATAAAAAAATATAATGATGAAGAATTATACAGAAAATTCATGCACCAAGTGTAAAAAGTCCACATCAAAAATGAAAAAGACAAATAAGTCCACTGGAATTTAACTGTATAAAGGTAGAGTTCCAGAAGAAAGTGATATATGTGATGAATCAATTCCAATGTGACTCCAATGTGAGGAACCCTCCACCAATGAAGATGTAGGCTTACCAGAAATGTCGGACTCAGAAAAACATACGTTTTGTGAGTCAGACAAGCTTGTAATGTACAGGTGTCCTAGGAGTCTCTCCAGACGCAGGATAACCACTCATGTCCAGACCGATATGGATACCCACTATAAAGGTGTATGGCCAAGTCTCGACAGTATTTGCAGTCACAATACCAGAGAAGAAAAAAAGAAGGAGCAACATAGTGTGATACCGTAACTAAAAGTAAAATTTAATAGGCAAATGCACTTACAATTTTGAAGTAGTACACAGCGCGTATAGACATGGATAACAGCAGTAATAAAATCTTCCCGACGCGTTTCGTGTCAGTACACGTTATCAAAGGGTGACTTACAACTGCAACCAACTTATTTAAATAGAAAAAAAAAACATAATAGGAGCCAAGCCCACCTGTGTTGAAAAACGGACGCAGCCTGTTAATTGGTGTCCACTTCCTGGTTAGAACAACATGGAGTCGAGGCGTGCGTTCCACGCCTCGATATCAAACCGGAATATGCATTCCAGATAGTGTCACTTCCGGTGCGCCGCGGAAGTCTCCATTATGACTGTGCAGGTCATGTGAACATAAAATGTGACCTGAGTGGCGGAATGTGCGTTCCACACCTCCATCCTAAAGACCAATGGAACGCTATACCTGGACATCCAGCGTCGAGGAATGCGTTCCAAATCATTAACACGGAACCTATTGGCAACTTGCGCTCCGGGAGTTTAACCCAGAAAACGCTTTCTCAGGGGCATATAGGAACGCACACTATGCACACTGAGGACTACAACCGACAGTGTGCCAGGACAACGATATTCCATATAAAAATAAAGGGAGATCTTTATATTTCAAAAACTCCCCCTATGGGGCACATATGGAATAAAAAAAATCATAATGCCAAAAGAATTGAAACTGAATAAATAAAAATTGACATTGCTATTTAGTGGATGACCCGCAGGTCAAACAAACTAAACCAATAGATAAAAAATGAATGAACCATGAAATTCTAATCTTACACATACCCACTTGATGGTGGGAACGTGCGTATACACCCATACAACAATAAATGTGGATAACAGATAATATACAAAAATGTTCATATCTGTATCTCGTTCAACTAAACCAGCAAAGGTATATTTGAAAAATAAAAAACTAACAAAGTAGCACGTTGAACCAGAAATTGGAGAACGCGCATAAAAATGGGCTGGACTCCCAGTATAGGTGAATATATATACATATTGGATGTAATTAGAATATGTAAAAAAATGTTATATTACAGTATAAAAATGAATTAAAAGAAAATATAAAATAGACAAAAAGGAAAACAAAAATTCTCATCCTATGTATAACCACATTAGTTACCCATTAAAAAGTCACATGACAATGGCTTATATGTGAAGCTGGTGATAGACCGCAGATCTAGGACATGTCAATAAACGCATTGACATCCCAATCTACGTTCATACCTAATGGACGATGCGTCTGGAGCTCATAGATCCAAAAGGTTTCTAGTCTTGAAACACGCCTAACCCTAGGCCCCCCTCTCCAGGGGGGTATATATCTGTCAATAATGACAAATTGAGAGCCACTAGGATTCTTATTGTGATGCTTTTTATAGTGCCTAGGAACCGTGTGATTGGTATCCCCACTAATTATAAGGGATATATGTTCACCTACACGAACTGAGAATGTACGAGTTGTGCGGCCAACATACTGCATCCCACAGGGACAAGTAATAAGGTATACGACGTACTTAGTCTCGCACGTACAAAAATGTTTGATTTTGTATTGCTTATTAGTTACTCTTGAGGTGAACTGGGTGGTTTTGAGTCTCCCCAAAGTATTATGTTTACATACCTTGCATTTCTTACATGGGAAAAAACCTATAAGGTCATGAAAAAAAGAACTTCGAATTGGGGGTCTATAACATTGGGGGCTATCTGGTTCCGTAGAGAAGGTGCCCCTCTAAAAACCACCTTTGCCCGATCAGGAAGCAAGGGATTAAGGACTGTATCCCCTTTAAGGATGTCCCAATGTTTATTTATAATGTTCCTTACTTGTTTGTGTTGAATAGAATAAGATGTGACAAAAGCCACTTTGAAACTATCGTCAACAAGACGTTTGGGTTTAGTTACAGTAAGTGAGGTTCTGTCAAGTAATGATACTCTCTGTATTTCTAAATCAACATCATTCAACTTATAACCCTTCTCTAGAAACCTTTGTTTAAGGGTCTCGGACTGCTCAAGGAAGGTTTGCCTGTTGGTACAGTTCCTACGCAACCTGAGAAACTGACTCCGTGGAACTGACCGAAGTCAGGAATGATGATGGCAACTGTCTACAGAGATAAAGCTGTTGCGGTCTGTTGGTTTGAAATACGTTTGTAAAACGAACCTACGCTCAACCAGGCAGATCTCGAGATCCAAAAAATGAATTTTACTAGAACTGGCCTCATAAGATAAACTGATGCGTCTATCATTTAAATTGAGGTCGTCAAAAAACGTTTTGAGGGATTCAACACTGCCCTTCCAAAGAAGGAGGATGTCATCTATGTACCTAGCCCAGAGAACCAGGGAAGGGTTATTCTGGGCATAGACGACATCCTCCTCTCATTTGGCCATAAACAGGTTCGCAAGACTAGGTGCGAACTTGGCCCCCATTGCGACACCGCGTTGTTGTAGATAATAACGTGTAAAAAGAAAGCAATGTAAATTTTTATTTATTCAGTTTCAATTCTTTTGGCATTATGATTTTTTTATTCCATATGTGCCCCATAGGGGGAGTTTTTGAAATATAAAGATCTCCCTTTATTTTTATATGGAATATCGTTGTCCTGGCACACTGTCGGTTGTAGTCCTCAGTGTGCATAGTGTGTGTTCCTATATGCCCCTGAGAAAGCGTTTTCTGGGTTAAACTCCCGGAGCGCAAGTTGCCAATAGGTTCCGTGTTAATGATTTGGAACGCATGCCTCGACGCTGGATGTCCAGGTATAGCGTTCCATTGGTCTTTAGGATGGAGGTGTGGAACGCACATTCCGCCACTCAGGTCACATTTTATGTTCACATGACCTGCACAGTCATAATGGAGACTTCCGCGGCGCACCGGAAGTGACACTATCTGGAACGCATATTCCGGTTTGATATCGAGGCGTGGAACGCACGCCTCGACTCCATGTTGTTCTAACCAGGAAATGGACACCAATTAACAGGCTGCGTCTGTTTTTCAACACAGGTGGGCTTGGCTCCTATTATGTTTTTTTTTTCTATTTTAATAAGTTGGTTGCAGTTGTAAGTCACCCTTTGATAACATGTACGGACACGAAACGCGTCGGGAAGATTTTATTACTGCTGTTATCCATGTCTATACGCGCTGTGTACTACTTCAAAATTGTAAGTGCATTTGCCTATTAAATTTTACTTTTAGTTACGGTATCACACTATGTTGTTCCTTCTTTTTTCTTCTCTGGTATTGTGACTGCAAATACTGTCGAGAATCGGTCATACACCTTTATAGTGGGTATCCATATCGGTCTGGACAAGAGTGGTTATCCTGCGTCTGGAGAGACTCCTAGGACACCTGTACATTACAAGCTTGTCTGACTCACAAAACGTATGTTTTTCTGAGTCCGACATTTCTGGTAAGCCTACATCTTCATTGGTGGAGGGTTCCTCACATTGGAGTCACATTGGAATTGATTCATCACATATATCACTTTCTTCTGGAACTCTACCTTTATACAGTTAAATTCCAGTGGACGTATTTGTCTTTTTCATTTTTGATGTGGACTTTTTACACTTGGTGCATGAATTTTCTGTATAATTCTTCATCATTATATATTTTTATATATTACTTATTATGTGTTGTAATTGCACGCCAGTATAATTGCATTGTACATATTTGTTTAGCGCGACACTTTCTTTTTACACTTTGTTCACTTTTGCTTCTATCAAACAGCTGTGTCAGCCGCTTTAAAATATTGTTATTAGTAGCGCGGTGTTACGCACCATATATTTGTAAAGGTTGGTATCGTTCAAGTTATTCAAGAAGCGTATTATCTTCTTATATTGAATTAGGCAATAATCAGGCAAACCATATTCAGACTTAATATCTTCAAAAGATTTAGATTTCAGAAAAGGTCATGAAGAAATTCAATGCCATGTGTGCTCCATTGTTCCATAGTGCTCTGATTCATAACAAGTTGTAAAACTCGAAAAGGAATCTCTACTTTAACCTTGGGGTCAGAGGGTTCTGCAACTTTTAGAAATTTAAGCCATGTTGAAATGGAAATCTTCATTGTTGGTTGAAGATGTGTAGGGATTTTAAATACTATCTGTGCTCCAAATAACCATAATTTTGTTATTTTGTGAATACCATATGAGGATTCGATTAAACCCCAATTTGTTGTTGGGGTAGAATGAAACCACTCTTTTATTTGAGTTAAAACGGAGCTATAGAAGTAGTCCTGGAAATCAATGTAGCCGACCCCGCCCCACATCCTATGTTTAATCATTTTTTGATGGGCGCATCTGGATTTCTTACCTCCCCAGACATATCTGGATAGAATTGTTTGAAGAGATTTGAAAAAACTAACGCAAGTCGGGATGGGGAGACATTTAAATAAGTATAAAACCTGAGGTAGATGTATCATCTTGAACGCCGAAAGTCTACCCCACCACGAAAGTTCATGTTTACTTAACTTTAATAAGTCTATTTGCAATTTCTGTTTTAGGGGAATATGATTGTGGGTGAATAAAGACTTGGTGGATCTTGTCAATTGAATACCTAAGTATGGAATATTAGTATCTGCCCAAGTGTAGGGAAAATGGTGTTGGAGAAGATTATTTGAAACTGCGTCTATACTGTACCTATATCAAGGACTGATGATTTCAGGGTATTTACCTTGTAATAAAATATCTTGCTGAACCAAGACAATGTTTCTTGTAGTTCAGTTAAGGAAATGAACGGACATGTTAACATTAAGATAACATCACCAGCGAATAGACTGATCTTATGTAATTGCGAACCTATATTCACCCCTGATATTCTGGAGTTAGATCTAATATGTTCTGCCAAAGGTTTCATCAGTAAGTTAAAGATTAAGGGGGACAAAGGGCAACCCTGTCTGGTTCCATTGGAAATAAAAAAGGATTGAGATAGCATGTTGGAAGCTAAAACACGTGCATTGGGGTTTGAGTAGAGGGACAATATAGATTTAAGAAAAAAACCTTCAAATCCAAACTTCCGAAGAGTCAATGATAGATAATTAGCCTTAATCTTATCTATTTTCCTGATTTTATCGGATAATTTTAATCTTGTATCAATTTTATTATTCTGATATATCAACATTATCAAGTGAACTTGATAATGACATGGACATTTTATTTGTTATTAAGTTTTGTAAGCATTTTACCCTATTTTTACTAACTTATGTTATATGATTTTTATTGCAATCATAATTGTATTATTAATTCTCATTACACATGTGCCAATCTATAAGAAGTTCACTATAGATACTATGCAGCAAGGATAAGAGACAATAGACACACAGGTCAAAGGTCCCTTGTGGCTATGTGTATGCTCCACCCATGAGTCACTGACTAACAATAATCAATAAAGTAGATAAAAGGGGTAACTGGTTTTGAGATTCAATCTCACTTCGAATTTTAGCTTTAAAGGGTCACTAAAGGAATTTTTTTTTTTAGCTAAATAGCTTCCCTTACCTTACTGCAGTACTGGTTTCATGTCCTTATTGTTTATTTTTGCTTTGAAGTTGCTGTTAACCTGCTCTGTTCTCCACACTTCCTGCTTGTCTGTTTCCTTATAAGCACCATACTGGCAGCTTTCTCACGATGGTTTAAGCTGTCATTACTGTGTGTCTAAAACTTCCCAGAACCAATCAGATTGATTTTAAAAACAAAACACTGCCCTGGATTTGTTTGTTTTTGTTCTGTGTTTCTATTTCTACTTTGCAGAAACATGAAGCCAGTTCAAAAGTGAAACAAGCCTGCATGCACATTATATGATTGATTTTTATCTATTTTTAATCATTTTGAAAAGGAATCGGTTAACTTTTATGTCTCTATACCCTGTAAACAGTCATTTCAGCAAAAAATTTTTTTTTCCTTTAGTGACCCTTTAATTTTAATTTTAGCTTTAAAGCGGAGTTCCACCCTTAAAACCACTTTCTTTCATCCCATCCAGCATACTGGCGAACTAGGACCGGCTATTTACGGCGCCTGCGCAGTCAGCTCCTGGGTCTGTGCGCAGGCGCCGAGAAGAGCCGAACGCTAGTCGGCTGTTTCCGGAAGGCGTGACGCCTTATAGTGGCGACATACACCGCGGTGCGCCCAAAATTAAATGATCTATTATAAAGTAAGTACATGGATTAAAAAAAAAAAAAAAAACAGCATACTGGCGCTGACGCCAGTATGCTGGATGGGATGAAAGAAAGTGGTTTTAAGGGTGGAACTCTGCTTTTATTTTAATTTCAATTTTAACTTTTATCCCTGTTTATATTATATTTCCACAGTGCACTTAAGCAGTATTTACATTTCTCCCGAGAGTTAATGTATGTGCACTGTGATCTGTCTCATTTATTATTTATTTATTATTTATTATTTAATATTTAATATTGAGATAGTATGAGTTTTAGTTTAAAAATCTATCTTTAATATTAGGGAAGCATTACATGATCCAATATTTGGGATATATATTATTATCTTGGTACAGATGGAACACTCTCTGCTATATACAGGATACCGCTATCTGCAGTATCTTGTAAATGTTTAAAATACGTTTTGCCATTTTAGATCTGCGAGCCGATACAGGACGCGATTCACTTCCGCCCATTTTGGATCAGCTTTCGTCCAGTGCGCATGAGCGTGATGCAGCGCACATGTGATCAGACTGATCCAATAGGCGCGGACCTTGCGTTCCAGGCTACGTCGACGCACAGCAGTGATGATAAGCGGCAGTGAGATTACTTACGCCCAAACCCTGCCTAGGTCTCAGGTTCACAGTGCGCCTGTGTGATAATATGCGCACATGTGACCTGTGCTAACCAATGAATGCGCAATAGGCGCTCGAAATTATTGTATTTATATTGGTCAGGGATAAGCCTAGTCACGCCCTCTGTTGAAGTCTAACCAATGACGAAACGCGTCAGTGTGTGACGCTTATCCTCTGACCAGAGACGCTGTACAGCCCCCAGGAGCAGGAACAGGAGATTTTTGGCAGACATCTGCATCTTCACAGGCTCACAGGGAGAGGCATACAGGCACAGTACTGATTATGTTTTAAGCTTGAATACTTTACAGTGTGGTACGCAACTTTTTAAAGGGGATGTTTTGGGGCACAATAAATGATTTAAAGCTGTATTACACTATGTGAGTCTTTTTCCATTATATGTATGCGGTTTTGAATTTGACATTCCTGCTGGTGGAGAGTGCATCTTCCGGGATATACACAGATATACTATCCAGGCCCTTTCATTCCAATCTTGTGGTGAGTGCATCCCGAACAGGGGAGTAATTATCCCCCCACGTGGTGAACGTCCCTCTTGGTGAAAGGAGCACTTATTTAAGGACTAATTTGTATATGATCCATCTGCACTATCATCGAATGCCTATATTGTACGTGACATATAGAAGAATTTCAAACTGCGGTTTGAAAGTAGCGGTTCTACATATAACTTTGGGACTCTTTGGAGCTTTATTCGTTTAGTTTTACTGTCTATGACTATTAGAAAAAAATTATCCTCTGTGGGTACGTCCATCAGTTAAAAATCCACGCATGCTCAGAATTAGGTATGAGCTCCGCGTTCGATATGTTCGCGTTCGACTGGAACATTGTCTGTTTGTATGTTCGACAAAATCCGAACAAAACGGGTCGTTCGCGCCAAATTCAAGTGACGTGCAACGGCCCATAATTCACTGCGGCATTGCGCGCTGATGATTGGCCAAACATGCACAATGACCCTGCATGCTTGGCCAATCACAGCGCGCAAAAAACGGAGAGCCATAATTGGCCAAAGCCAGGGTGGCTTTGGCCAATTATGGCTCAGGGCTTTAGCACACGCCCCACACTATATAAGGCCGCCTGCTGGGCGGCCTCGTGTAGTGTGTTGCGGTTGTTAATGAGAGCAGTCAGAGAGACAGAGAGATAGGCCCAGATTCACGTACATCTGCGCATTATTGGACCAGCGTAGAGCACCGCCTTTACGTTAGACTTGCGCAATGTAGCCGCATAATCACCCTATTCTCGTAGCTTTTGCGCAGAAAATTGCGCATGCGTAACGTTATTTCAGAGGCGTAAGGCGGAGTAATACAAATTGGGAAGGACGTGGGCGGGTTACATTGAAATGAGCCATGACCCCATGCAAATGAAGGGCCGGCCGGCTCGCGCATGCGCGCTTGAAGGAGACCATGGTCAGCTCCGCTGTGCGCATGCTCACATCTCGGGAGCGGCGCAATCAGTGAAATTGGAAATGGACTAAGGACTACGCAGACAGCATAAATAGACAGACACAAACGCACTTGCATTGCAAAAGTACATCCCTTTGTCCCTTCCCATTTAACCAAGTGCTTTTGTCCCGTTGTTCGTTGCGTTGTGTTTTGTATTTGTCAGATTAGTGTTCTGTGTGATCAAGTATTTGTTAGTAGATCTTTGAAAGTGTTTTTGGATAAGTGTTTGAGAGACTGTTTGTTTGATATATTTCTGTTTGTTTGTTTTCTTGCTGAATTTTTGCTGTTTGTTTTTGTGACTGTTTTTTGCTGAGTGCTTGTGTGATTTTTTGGGTGTTAGTTTTCTCTTTGTGTGTGTTCTTGCTTGATTGGTTGTGCTTGTTTTTGTGACTGATTTTTGTTGACTGGGAGTGAGTTCTTTTGGAAGTATGACAGAGAGAAAGCGAAAACTCAATTTTACTTTGGGGGAAAAAAGAATTCTTGCCCGGCCATTAGCGATTATGGGCGTTTCCTCCACGGCCCGGACAGTGCCAACACCACCCCGGCCAGGAGGAGGGACATTTTGGACCTCATTACTGAGCAGGTCAATTCAGCGGGGGAGGGGGGAGACACGGACCCGGTCTGGGATTGACAAAAAAATTAATGACCTCCGGCGTCTGGTCAAACAGAAGCTGTCCAAAATGCTTGCCCATGCCAGGGGCACAGGAGGGGGCCCACCATGCCGTATTAGGCTGACAGCGGAGGAGCGTGCGGTGGCCCTGACCTTTCATCGGCATGAAGTGGAGGGCCTGCCCGGCTTTGACTCAAGTCCGGAGCCCGTGGTGCCAGGTAAGTATTTTTTTTAATATCAGGTGTGTAGCATGTGTGGGGGAGGGGGTGAAAGGGAATATGTGGCAAGTGTGTGGATCCTCCAACCTGTGAATGTTTTGTGTCATCCACAGATGTGCAGGAGGGTGCAGGGCCATCTGGCCTGACCGCACCATCCCCAGAACAGCAGCCTAATGAGGCCCCCCCAACAAGGCCGGTGTCCGCGGAGGAGGGTCAAGAGGAGGAGGAGGAGGTTGAGGAGGAGGAGAATCATGAGGAGGAGGAGTCCATGTCAGGCACTGGACTTTTGGTTTTTGAGGACTCTTCCCCTCTGGCTGGCAGCAGGCAGCCCTCCCTAAGGGGGAGCTCCTCCCCCAACATGGCTCCCCTCCCAAGGGCCTTTCCTTCTCCCCGGCCACAAGCATCAGCTGGAGGCAGGAAGTCGTCCCAGAAGACCAGGGGGTGGCCGATCTCCTGCCCGCCACTCTGAGAAGGGACCAGTTCCTCCAGACCCGCCATCTGGGACAGGTTAGCCAGACATTGGTGCGGATGGAGGAGAGCCTGTCCTCCATCAAGGATACACTGGGGAACCTGGACTCCCACTCCCGGGCTTTCAAAACCTGCCTAAATGAACTGCAGACGACATCAGCAGGCGTTGGGCAGGATGTGAGGGCCCTTACCCAGGCTATCCAGGCCAACACAGCAACACTTGGTGCTGCCCTGGACAGAATAGCCGTGGCCTTGGAGGGCAGGCCGCCAGGTGGGCAGAGATCAGGGGCTGCTCCTCCTTCCCCAGTTTTCCCCCTCCCCATGAGTCTCCCCTGAGGAGCCGGGGCCATGGTCGGGGGCGCCCCAGGCGTGGCTCACGTCATGGGCAATAATTTTTTTTTCCCCTTTTTTGATTTTTTATTTTTTTTGCTGGAGAATTTTTGATTTTGCTGGTCATTTTTTTTTTTGGGTTGTGAATGCTGTTTGAATGTGGGGGTGACATTCCTGCTGGAAAAGGGGTGTCGCCCCAGGCGTGGCTCACGCCAACGGCATTAATTTGTTTTTCCCCCTTTTTTTTTCCTGGACATTTTTTTTTTTTTGGCTGGACATTTTTTTTTTTTGTGATGTGAATGTTTTTGGAATGTTGGGTTGATATTCCTGCCTGCAAAGGCGTGTCACCCTCAGTTTTGGTGGAGAAGGGTTCCCCAGGACCAGGGAGAAGTGATCCCCAGGTCCGTGTGAATGGTGTATGAATGTACAGTGACATAATTGGAGCCTTGGCGTGGCGTTGCTGCTCACAAGTCCTGCATGGTGAACTGGTGCCAATCCAATTTGATGAGGATGTGGGGTGTGTGTGCTAGGGACCACAGTGGTGTGCATGCATGCATTCTCATTGTGCCATGATTAATGTGTGTGTTTAACGTGCAAAGATGCCCAAGGTGAGCTGTCTCCTGGCTGCTCTTCCCTCAGAAGACGGGGTATCCTCGGTTAGGGGGGGATTGTCTGGTTCAAGGGTCAGGTCATCACATAGGTCAATCTGCAGGCCCTTTCTTACTGCAAAGTTGTGCAGCATGCAACATGCACCGATGATATGGCACACAAAGTATTGGGGAATACAAGAGGGTACCCCCAGACTTATCCAGGCATCGGAAACGTGACTTCAGGAGGCCAAAGGTGCGCTCCACCACTGCACGTGTTTGGGCATGTGCTTGATTGTATCTTTCCTCTCCTGGGGTTTGGGGGTTCCGGATAGGAGTCATGAGATGGGGTCCCAGTGGATATGCAGAGTCACCTGTAAGGGAAAAGACAGGAGGATGTTAGTCATGCATGTGCCCCTTGTGATGTGTGCATCATGGGAGGGGATAGTCATGCCTGCCACCCATGTCACTCACCAACCAGCCAGGTGGCCCCATACACGTTCTGATCGAATTCCATTCGGATGTGGCATTGATTGTATATGTAGCTGTCATGGCTGGACCCTGGGTGTTTGGCACGGACGTGCCATATGAGGCCTTGGGCATCGACTATCACCTGTACGTTGATGGAATGCCAATGCTTCCGATTACGGTATATGTGCTCTGTCTCCTGGGGGGGCTGGAGTGCCACATGTGTGCAATCAATGGCCCCCACGGTGCGTGGGAATCTGGCAATTCTGTAGAAATCTGTCATTGCCTTCAGCCGCAGCTCCTCAGTGGTGGGTTTGATGATTTGGTTGGCCAATGCGTCTGAGGATTGCAGGGACAACCTGGTGCACACATCTGCTCATGGAGGATTGTGACATCACAGCCACCACTCCACTTGTACGCTGAAAAGAGCCACTGGCAAGGAAATGGAGTGTTGCCATGACCTTGACCAGTGGCTGCACTGCATGTGAGCGTTGTGTTGGGCTGGTGATGTCCTCCTGCAAGGTTGTGGTTAATTCCAGGATGGCATGAGGGGTGAATCTGAAGATGCGATACACCTCAGAATCACTCATGCCAAACAGGTCTATGCGGGTGCGGTATATCCTCTCCCGTGCCATCCTCCGTGCTCTCCTCCTTCTTTGCTCCTCTAAAGTCAGTAGTATAGCTATGCGCGACGATGCCCCTGGCATGTTGGCATACAGATTGTTGTGCAACACGTGTGACTGCTGAGATCCTCACTAACAGTGTTGCTTTATCTAACAAGTAGACTTTTTTTCTCTTTTTAGACCAGCTTTTATATGGTCTAATTTTAGACAGGACATTTTGCTGTTGCGCACACTGCGTAGCCTGCGCTGCCCCAACGTTCTTTTGTGGATCCCCGTAAGTCCCTCATTAGCATATTTGACTAGCAAATCAATGGTTTGTCTAGCGTAGTTTTGCGCGGACGGATGCGCCTAACGAAATTACGCCGGACAAAAAAAAGTAGATTTCTTGCGTATCTCGCTTTGGGGATGCCGTGAATCGAAACGCCCGCGCACATTTAGACTTACGCACGCGCATCTCCTGTTGTGCAGGCGTAATCGCTCTGTGAATCTGGGCCATAGTCTTTTTATATAGCTAGATAGAGCAGGCAGGCAGGCAGGCTAGTCAGTTTAGCTTAATTTACAGCGTGTATAGGATATATATACATCCCTAGGAGTTGTACATATATTTATACACTGTATAGCTTAGCTAGATCAGCTATTCCTAATTTACTGGCAGGCAGGTGATTGTGATATTTAAAGACGTTATCACAGGTATAGACACCCAGCAGGTACAATATTTAAAGGAATTTTTCATTTTTTTATTTTTTATTTAAGCATCATTAAAATCACTGCTCCTGGAGCAGTGATTTAATAATGTTTAAATTATAAAAAAAAAATTCCTTTAAATATTGTACCTGCTGGGTGTCTATAGTTTGCCTGTGAAAACATCTTTGAGAACCCGGGTCTTGCCCGACAGAACATGTATTAATGGAAAAAAAGTTTTAAAAACTGTCTTTTTTTCAGGAGTCCTGCTCCTGAAAAAACAACCGTTTTTTAAACTTTTTTCCATTGATACATGTTCCCTGGGGCAAAACCCAGGTTCTCAAAGACGTTTTCCAACAATAACTTGAATATTGGTCTTTAAAATTGCACACTGTGATGTTATCTAACATTGTACTGTAAATAATATATATAATTTAATAATATAGTATATTGGCCATATTTGGGCAGTGATGTTTCTGCTATCCCCTCGTCTTTGTCTAAAAGGATTGGAGATTTACCATAATGTCATTGGTTCCTAGGCATGCCACAGGTGCTTGCTCCTTAGGAACCAGCGACAATGAGAAGCTGTCATATAGCAAAGCTGTAGAAATACTGCTTTTATACAGTATATGATGTGCAGCTCCAGTCAAACAGAGGGCCAAACAAACTAAAGTTTGGGTGTTCATCTGAACGCTAATACAGCCAAAGCTCAGATCGACCATGGGTTATAGACCCTATCTGTGAGGCCGCGTACACACGATCGAACATGTCCGCTGAAACTGGTCCGCAGACCAGTCTCAGCGGACATATCCCATCGTGTGTACGGGGCCTAGCGGACAGGTTTCCAAAAGTTTTAAAACGTGCTTTAAAACTTGTCTGCTGGAAACCTGTCCGTCGAACATGTCCTCTGTTTAGTACGCCTAACCAGCAGTCCGAAATCCCCCGCATGCTTTGAATAGATTCGACACATGCGTGGAAGCTTTTTACTTCCTTGTTTGCGGACTTCGCGGCATCAACGTCAGCGCCACGTCACCGCGCTGTTTGTCCGCGGGGATTTTGGTCTGATCGTGTGTACACACATCAGACCAAAATATCCCAGGAGACATGTCTCCTCGTGTGTACGCGGCCTAAGTTTCAAAGGACTGATAATTACAGGTCCTCTTTATGAAGAGATCCAAAAATCTCCCAAAATCTCTTCTTTACGTTTAAAAGCAAAAGAATAAAATAAAAAAAATATATAAAAAATTGGATCTGTTGCTTTAAAAAGAAAAACAAGTTTACTTTCACCCTGGACTGAATGTGATGTCATGATGTCACTCCGGTCTTCCAAGACCATAGAGGTGATCAAAGATGATCCGGCCTTTTATCGCCTCTGTGACCATCCGGTCGCACCATTGGATTATTTCTCACACGTGCCAGTAAAACTCCGGATAACTTCAGCCATAACCCTGTTAAATCACTTCAAAGCCGCACCGTATACAGTATATAGGTATTGCTGCCTTGAAGTGGTTATTATACTTGTTCCTTCAAAAAGATGTTAGTTGCTTATACAGTATAAGGGCTGTAAATAAGCCATTCCTAAAGATGAAATCTAAATGCATCTGAAATCTTGCATCACAACATTTAAGCAGTTAACCACAAACAAGGGGCCAGATTCACAGAGCGATTACGCCGGCGTAACAGGAGATGCGCGGCATAAGTCTAAATTTGCGCATGCGTTTCGATACTCCGCATCCCCAAAACGAGATACGCAAGAAATCTACTTTTTTTGTCGTAATCGTTTAGAGTAATTTCGTTAGACAGGTGCATCCGCCCGCATAAAACTGCGCTAGACACACCATTGATTTGCTATTCAAAAATGCTAATGAGGGAGTTACGGGGATCCACAAAAGAACGTTGGTGCAGCGCAGGCTACGCGCTGTGCGTAACAGCTGCACGGCCTGTCTAAAATTAGACCATATAAAAGGTGGTCTAAAATTAAACAATTCGTCTACATGTCAGAGAAAGCAACACCGTTAGTGAGGAGCAGAGCAGTCACGTGTTGCCCAACAATCTGTATGCCAACATGCCAGGGACATCCTCGCTCATAGCTATATTACTGACTTTAGACGAGCAAAGAAGGAAAGAAGGAGAAGGGCACAAAGGAGGGCACGGGAGAGGATATACCGCACCCGCATAGACCTCTTTGGCATGAGTGATTCTGAGGTGTATTGCATCTTCAGATTCACCCCTCATGCCATCCTGTAATTAACCATAACCTTGCAGGAGGACATCACCAGCCCAACACACCGCTCACATGCAGTGCAGCCACTGGTCAAGGGCATGGCAACACTCCATTTTCTTGCCAGTGGCTCTTTTCAAAGAACAAGTGGAGTGGTGGCTGGGATGTCACAATCCTCCGTGAGCAGATGTGTGCACCAGGTTGTCCCTGCAATCCTCAGACACATGGCCAAACAAATCATCAAACCCACCACTGAGGACCTGCGGCTGAAGGCAATGACAGATTTCTACAGAATTGCCAGATTCCCACGCACCGTGGGGGCCATTGATTGCACACATGTGGCACTCCAGCCCCCCCATGAGACAGAGCACATATACCGCAATTGGAAGCATTGGCATTCCATCAACGCACAGGTGATAGTCGATGCCCAAGGCCTCATATGGCACGTCCGTGCCAAACACCCCGGATCCAGCCATGACAGCTACATATACAATCAGAGCCCCTTCCCAATGGAATTCGAACAGAATGTGTATGGGGACAGCTGGCTGGTTGGTGAGTGACATGGGTGGCAGGAATGACTGTCCCCCCCCATGATGCACACATCACAAGGGGCACATGCATGACTAACATCCTCCTGTGTTTTTCCTTACAGGTGACTCTGCATATGCACTGGGACCCCATCTCATGACTCCTATCCGGAACCCCCAAACCCCAGGAGAGGAAAGATACAATGAAGACCACGCCCAAACACGTGCAGTGGTAGAGCGCACCTTTGGCCTCCTAAAGTCACGTTTCCGATGCCTGGATGAGTGTGGGGGGACCCTGTTGTATTCCCCAATACTTTGTGTGCCAAATCATCGGTGCATGTTGCATTCTGCACAACTTCGCAGTGAGAGAGGGCCTGCAGATTGACCTACGTGATGACCTGACCCCTGAACCAGACAATCCCCCCCTAACCGAGGTTACCCCGTTTTCTGAGGGAAGAGCAGCCAGGAGACAGCTCACATTAGGCATCTTTGCACGTTAAACACACACATTAATCATGGCACAATGAGAATGCATGCATGCAAACCACTGTGGTCCCTAGCACAGACACATCACATCCTCACCTAATTGGATTAGCACAAGCCCACCATGCTGGGCTTGTGAGCAGCAACACCACGCCACGGCTCCAATTATGTCACTGTACATTCATACACCATTCACACAGACCTGGGAATCACTTCTCCCTGGTCCTGGGGAACCCTTCTCCACCAAAACTGAGGGTGACATGCCTTTGCCGGCAGGAATATCAACCCAACATTCCAAAAACATTCACATCACAAAAAAAAAAATGTCCAGCCAAAAAAAAAAAAAATGTCCAGGAAAAAAAAGGGGGAAAAACAAATTAATGCCGTTGGCGTGAGCCACGCCTGGGGCACCCACGGCCACGGCCCCGGCTCCTCAGGGGAGACTCATGGGGAGGGGGGTAATCCGGGGAAGGAGGAGCAGCCCCTGGTCTCTGCCCACCTGGCGGCCTGCCCTCCAAGGCCACGGCAATTCTGTTCAGGCCAGCACCTAGTGTTGTCGTGTTGGCCTGGATAGCATGGGTGAGGGCCCTCACATCCTGCCCAACGTCTGCTGTTGTAGTCTGCAGTGCGTTTAGGCAGTTTGTAAGAGCCCGGGAGTGGCAGTCCAGGTCCCCAAGCGTATCCTTTATGGAGGACAGGCTCTCCTCCATCCGCCCCAAAGTCTGGCTGACCTGTCCCAGATGGCGGGTCTGAAGGGCCTGGTCCCTTCTCAGATTGGCGGGCAGAAGCTCGGCCACCCCCTGGTCTTCTGGGACGACTTCCTGCCTCCAGCTGAGGCTTGTGGCCGGGGAGAAGGGGAGGCCCTTGGGAGAGGAGCCCTGTTGGGGGAGGAGGAGTGGGAGTGGCTAGCCCTTATGGAGGGCTGGCTGCTGCCAGCCAGAGAGGAAGACTCCTCCAAAAATAACAATCCACTGGCTGACATGACATCTTCCTCCTCCTAAAACTCCTCCTCCTCAATCTCCTCCGAGGACTCCGGCTTGTCGGGGGGTCCTTATCAGGCTGGGATGGTGCGGTCAGGCCAGATGGCCCAGCACCTTCCTGCTCATTTGTGGATGACACAAAACATTCACAGGTTGGAGGATCCACACACTTGCCACATATTCCCTTTCACCCCCTCCCCCACACATGCTACACACCTGATAGGGGGAAAAAACCTTACCTGGCATTACGCCTTCATGACTTGAGTCATAGCCGGGCAGGCCCTTCACCTGTTGTCTATGAAAGGTCTGGGCCACCGCACGCTCCTCCGCTGTCAGCCTAACAGGGCATGGTGGGCCCCCTCCTGTGGCCATGGCATGGGCTACCATTTTAGCCAGCTTCTTTCTGACCAGACGCTGGAGGTCATTGATTTTCTTTTCAATCCCCGACCGTGTCCGGGTCTCCCCTCGCCTCCTGGCCGGGGTGGTGTTGGCACTCTCCGGGCCGTGGAGGAAACGCCCATATTGGGAAATGGCCCGGGCAAGAATTTGTTTCTCCCCCAAAGTAAAATTTAACTTCCTCTTTCTCTCCGTCATACTCATACAAAAACTCTCTCCCAAACAGTCAGCAAAAATCACTCACAAAAACAAGCAGGAAAAATCACTCACAAAAACAAGCAGGAAAAATCACTCACAAAAACAAGCAGGAAAAATCAAGCAGGAAAAATCAAGCAGGAAAAATCAAGCAAGAAAACAAACAAACAAAAAACTATCAACCAAAAACTCTCACAAGCAGTCACCAAAAATCACTTACAAATATCTTCTAACAAACACTAGATCACACAGTCCACAAATATCACAAAGACAAACCACAACGCAACTAACAACAGAACAAAAGCACCTTGCTGTATAGGGAGGGATACAAAGGGATGTACTTTTGCAAAGGAAGTGCGTTTCTGTCTGTCTATTTATGCGTTCTGCGTAGTTCACGATTTTGCACTAGTCCACTTCCAATTTCACTGATTGCGCCGTTCCCGAGTTGTGAGCATGCGCACAGAGGTGCTGACCATGGTCTGCTTCAAGGGCGCATGCGCGAGCCGGCCGGCCCTTCATTTGCATGGGGCCACGGCTCATTTCAATGTAACACGCCCACGTCCTTCCCAATTTGTAATACTCTGCCTTGCGCCTCAGAAATAAAGTTGCGCAGGCGCAAATTTCTGCGTAAAACCGGCGAGAATAGGGTGATTGCGCTGCCACATTGCGCCAGTCTAACGTAAAGGCGGTGCACTACGCCGGTCCAATAATGCGCAGATGTACGTGAATCTGGCCCATGGTACTTTCCTACCACTATCTATAGCTTACACAATGCAAAACGTTACTGCTAAATAATTTATATTTATTTAAGGAGTAAATCAGAAAGAAATATCATACAATATAATTTTTATCAAACTTTTTATTCCTTTTGAGGAGTGGAATATCTGTACTTGAGCTCCAATCTACGCCCACTTGCAATTGCCGTTGTGACTTGACCTAAAGTGATTGTAAATCCTTATATATTTATTTTTAACCACTTCAATATTAGGCACTTTCACCCCCATTCCTGTTTAGGCCAATTTCCAGCTTTCAGTGTTTTCACTTTGAATGCCAATTACTCACGCAACCCTGTAGCCAAATGACATTTTTAGATATTTGTTTTAGAAAGATGGAGCTTTTTTGGTAGTATTTAATCACCACAGTTTTTTTTTTTTGCTATATAAATGAAAATTCCTTAATATGTGCTATACAATTTTGCAAATAGATAATATTTCTTTTTTATATATAAACTTAGGCTAAAATGTATCTGCTACATTTCTTTGTTAAAAATAATCCAAATCAGTGTACATTGTTTATATATGAAAGTAATAAAGTCTACAAATTATGGTATATATATACGGTATATATATATATATATATATATCAATCCTGAACACCCTGTAAAAGTCTATGTGAGATGGCAGGTTTGTCATTACATCAGAGGGGGGCAGGGTCACCCGTCATGTCACTGGGAAAGCCTGGGTTTTCCCTTGCGTCAGAGGGGGGTGGGGTCACGTGACGGGTGGCCCCGCCCTCACCTACCTAAGAGATGTCACTGGCAGAAGCTGTGTCATTCCCGGGGTGTCTCCGGTGGAGACAGGTGATGAGACTGAGAGTGTATTAATACCACCCCTGGAATTTTTTTTTCATTTTTTTTTTCATTTTTAATAAAGGACTTTCCCCAATGGTGTCTGTGTTTACCAATTCACATGGGGGTCTTCCAGATTCCGATAAGCCCCCCACCCACAGACCCCCATAACCACTGAGCAAGGGTTGTGGGGATGAGGCCCTTGCCCCCATCAACATGGGGACATGGTGCTTTGAGACCCCTAAAGAATCCTCCCAATGTTGAGGGCATGTGGCCTGGTACAGTTCAGGAGGTGGGGCGCTCTCTCGTCCCCCCCCTCTTTTCCTGCGGCTCGCCAGGTTGCGTGCTCAGGTAAAGGGTCTGGTGTGGATTTTTGGGGGGAACTCCACGTCTTTTTTTTTTAAATTTGGGTTAGAGTTCCCCTTAAAATCCACACCACCCAGACCTGAAGGGTCTGGAATTGATATTTGGAGGAAACCCCACATATTTTTTTATTTTTATTTTTACGTGGGGTTCCCCTTAATATCCATACCAGACCTGAAGGGCCCAGGTAATTGAATTTGGGGGACCCCCATGCATTTTTTTTATTTTTATGAATGACTTTTCTCTGTATTGCCTGGGAGCCGACAATTCATTATAGACTTTTTTTCCTTCAGAAATGACATTCTGTGCAGGGACAGTTCTAAGCATGGGAAACAAGTGCTACTTTACAGGTATACTATACACTCCCCCCCCCCCCAGGTACGAAATATAAAGGAATATTTCACTTTCACTTATTGTTTCACTTTAAGCATTATTAAAATCACTGCTCTCAGAAAAACAGAAGTTTTTAAAACTTTTTTTGCATTAATACATGTCCACTGGGGCAGGACCCGGGTCCCCAAATATTTTTTAGAACAATAACTTGCATATTAGCCTTTAAAATTAGCACTTTAGATTTGAAACGTTCGAGTCTCATAGACTTTAACAGGGTTCTAAAGTTTACACAAACTTTTGGTCTGTTCACAATTTCTGGTGCGAACCGAACGGGGGGTGTTTGGCTCATCCCTATTCCTGAACTCTCAGCACTGGAGAAGCCATACAGTTTATGATGTAACCATAGTATACAGCAGTGGCGGCAAGTCCATAGAGGGCGCATGGGCGCCGCCCCCCAAAGCTAAAAGACAAAAAAAAAAGTCCCTTAAAAAAAAAAGGAAAACAGGTCTTTAAATTCAATGGGGTCGGGGGGCTCTGGCCCCAGTGCAGTATGGGAGCGTCATGCAATTGCAATCCCGCGATTGCAGGTGAGACGCTACATTCGCAGAGTTTTGTGTGGATTAGAGGCGCTCAGGGAATAGCCCCAGTACTCATTGGGTCAGTCTTCTGGCTGTCTAGCTATCTGACCAATTTGCACCCTCTGTAGGACTTGGGAGGTGCTTTCCCCGGCAGCCGTCACTTTCACTTTCTGTTCCAGTACTAGGATGTCGGCTCCATGAGGCAAGGTGATAGGAATGTTTCTTTGCTCCACAGACCAATGATTACAGTAAATGCCTTTATTTCCCAGTTACAGGAACAATCTCCAGTAAGGAGATAGCATATCTGACAGTCAGAGTATTGAGTCTGTATCTCACGCTGCTGCCCCCCCGATTTAGCTTTAGTTTAGTCATATAAGTAGAGTTAGTGTTTAGTGCATATTAGTTTAGTAATCCAAGAAATGATCTCCGTTTTCGCGTGTTGACGAGAATTTCGCAATCAATTTCGCATTCGCATTAGCGAAATTTCGCAATTTTTTTTTTTTTTTTAAATATCACGAATATTCGATATTAACGAATATTTCGCGAATATTCTTCTATATATTCGTGAAATATCGCGAAATCGAATATGGCGTATTCCGCTCATCACTAATCATTATATGACTGGTGTGGCAGTGATCAGGAATACTGACTAGTAACATTATGCAAAATATATATATATATATATATATATATATATATATATATATATATATATATAATAATATATATATATACTGTATGTATATAGATATATATATATATATATCTATATATATTAGGGATGAGCTTCGCATTCGATGCGAACTCAAGTTCGCATCGAACATCGGCCGTTCGATCGTTCGTCGAAAACAAACAAATATGGTTCTTCGCGCCAAAATTCGCATGACGCGCAACGGCCCATAATTCACTGCGGCGTTGCGCGCTGATGATTTGCCAAGCATGCACCATGATCCCGCATGCTTGGCCAATCACAGCGCCCAAAACAAGAGACCGAATTGGCCAAAGCCAGGGTGCTTTGGCCAATTAGGGCTCAGGGCTGTAGCACACGCCCCACACTATAAAAGGCCGCCTCCCAGGCGGCCTCTTGTAGTGTGTTCCGGCTTGCTTTGCAGTCAGACAGACAGACAGAGAGATAGATAGATAGATAGATAGATAGATAGATAGATAGATAGATAGATAGATAGATAGATAGATAGATAGATAGATAGATAGATAGATAGATAGATAGATAGATAGATAGATAGATAGATAGATAGATAGATAGATAGATAGATAGATAGATTATTGAGAGACACAGTGGCCCAGATTCAGGTACATCTGCGCATTATTGGACCGGCGTAGCGCACCGCCTTTACGTTAGACTTGGGCAATTTTGCCACGTAATCACCCTATTCTCGTAGCTTTTGCGCAGAAAATTGCGCATGCGTAATGTTTTTTCAGAGGCGTAAGCGGAGTAAATACAAATGGGAAGGACGTGGGCGTGTTACATTGAAATGAGCCATGACCCATGCAAATGAAGGGCCGGCCGCTGTGCGCATGCTCACAACTCGGGAGCGGCGCAATCAGTGAAATTGGAAATGGACTAGGGCAACGTTGTGAACTACGCAAACAGCATAAATAGACAGACACAAACACACTTGCATTGCAAAAGTACATCCCTTTGTCCCTTCCCATTTAACCAAGTGCTTTTGTCCTGTTGTTCGTTGCGCTGTGTTTTGTAGTTGTCAGATTAGTGTTCTGTGTGATCAACTGTTTGTTAGTAGATCTTTGAAAGTGTTTTTTGATAAGTGTTTGAGTGACTGTTTGTTTGATATATTTCTGTTTGTTTGTTTTCTTGCTGTTTTTTTGCTGTTTGTGTTTGTGAGCCGCCGTACACACGGCCGAGGTTCTCGCTGAAAACCAGCGAGAACCTCGCTGGAATGCACATTCCAGCGAGGACCTCGGCCGTGTGTACGGTCTCGCGAGCTTCCCGTCGGGAAGCCCGTCGAGCCGAAATAGAGAGCACGCTCTCTATTTCCTCGACGGCCCGCCCGGAAGAATGGCTGGTTGCCATTCCCGACGGGCGGGTCGCCGATTTCGACGGCCGGCAGGGAACCTCGACGGGCGGAACGATGTGTTCTGCCCGTCGAGATTCCCTGCCTGGTGTACGCGGCCTGACTGTTTCTTGCTGGGTGCTAGTGTGTTTTTTTTGGGTGTTAGTTTTCTCTTTTGTGTGTTCTTGCTTGATTGGTTGTGCTTGTTTGTGTGAGTGATTTTTGTTGACTGGGAGTGTTTTTTTTTGGAAGTATGACAGAGAGAAAGCGAAAGCTCAATTTTACTGTGGGGGAAAAAAGAATTCTTGCCCGGCCATTAGCAATTATGGGCGTTTCCTCCACGGCCAAGACAGTGCCAACACCACCCCGGCCAGGAGGAGGGAGATTTTGGATATGATCACTGAGCAGGTCAATTCAGCGGGGGGAGGGGGAGACACAGACCCGTTCTGGGATTGACAAAAAAAATCAATGACCTCCGGCGTCTGCTCAAACAGAAGCTGGCCAGAATGCATGCCCATGCCAGGGGCACAGGAGGGGGCCCACCATGCCGTATTAGGCTGACAGCGGAGGAGCGTGTGGTGGCCCTGACCTTTCATCGGCATGAAGTTGAGGGCCTGCCCGGCTTTGACTCAAGTCCGGAGCCCGTGGTGCCAGGTAAGTATTTTTTTTTAATATCAGGTGTGTAGCATGTGTGGGGAGGGGGTGAAAGGTAATATGTGGCAAGTGTGTGGATCCTCCAACCTGTGAATGTTTTGTGTCATCCACAGATGTGCAGGAGGGTGCAGGGCCATCTGGCCTGACCCCACCATCCCCAGGACAGCAGCCTAATGAGGCCCCCCCAACAAGGCCGGAGTCCGCGGAGGAGGTTCAAGAGGAGGAGGAGAATCATGAGGAGGAGGAGAATCATGAGGAGGAGGAGTCCATGTCAGGCACTGGACGTTTGGTTTTTGAGGACTCTTCCCCTCTGGCTGGCAGCAGGCAGCCCTCCCTAAGGGGGAGCCCCCCCTCCTCCCCCAACATGGCTCCCCTCCCAAGGGCCTCCCCTTCTCCCCGGCCACAAGCATCAGCTGGAGGCAGGATTTCATCCCAGAACACCAGGGGCTTGGCCGATCTCCTGCCTGCCACTCTGAGAAGGGACCAGTTTCTCCAGACCCGCCATCTGGGACAGGTCAGCCAGACATTGGTGCGGATGGAGGAGAGCCTGTCCTCCATCAAGGATACGCTGGGGAACCTGGACTCCCACTCCCCGGCTTTCACAACCTGCCTAAACGACCTGCAGACTACATCAGCAGGCGTTGGGCAGGATGTGAGGGCCCTTACCCAGGCTATCCAGGCCAACACGGCAACACTTGGTGCTGCCCTGGACAGAATAGCCGTGGCCTTGGAGGGCAGGCCGCCAGGTGGGCAGAGATCAGGGTCTGCTCCTCCTTCCCCGGTTTTCCCCCTCCCCATGAGTCTCCCCTGAGGAGCCGGGCCGTGGCTGGGGGCGCCCCAGGCGTGGCTCATGTCAAGGGCAATAATTTTTTTTCCCCTCTTTTTTTTTTTTTTTGCTGGCAAATTTTTGATTTTGCTGGTAATTTTTTTATTTTTTGGGTTGTGAATGCTGTTTGAATGTGGGGGTGACATTCCTTCCGGAAAAGGGGTGTCACCCTCAATTTTGGTGGAGAAGGGTTCCCCAGGACCAGGGAGAAGTGATCCCCAGGTCCGTGTGAATGGTGTATGAATGTACAGTGACATAATTGGAGCCTTGGCGTGGCGTTGCTGCTCACAAGTCCTGCATGGTGGACTAGTGCCAATCCAATTTGATGAGGATGTGATGTGTCTGTGCTAGGACCACAGTGGTGTGCATGCATGCATTCTCATTGTGCCATGATTAATGTGTGTGTTTAACGTGCAAAGATGCCCAATGTGAGCTGTCTCCTGGCTGCTCTTCCCTCAGAAGACGGGGGACCCTCGGTTAGGGGGGATTGTTTGGTTCAGGGGTCAGGTCATCACATAGGTCAATCTGCAGGCCCTTTCTTTCTGCAAAGTTGTGCAGCATGCAACATGCACCGATGATCTGGCACACAAAGTATTGGGAATACAAGAGGTACCCCCCCCCAGACTTATCCAGGCATCGGAAACGTGACTTTAGGAGGCCAAAGGTGCGCTCCACCACTGCTCGTGTTTGGGCATGTGCTTGATTGTATCTTTCCTCTCCTGGGGTTTGGGGGTTCCGGATAGGAGTTATGAGATGGGGTCCCAGTGGATATGCAGAGTCACCTGTAAGGGAAAAAACAGGAGGATGTTAGTCATGCATGTTCCCCTTTGTGATGTGTGCATCATGGGAGGGGATAGTCATGCCTGACTCCCATGTCACTCACCAACCAACCAGGTGTCCCCATACACCGTTCTGATCTAATTCTATTCGGATGTGGCATTGATTGTATATGTAGCTGTCATGGCTGGACCCTGGGTGTTTGGCACGGACGTGCCATATGAGGCCTTGGGCATCGACTATTACCTGTACGTTGATGGAATGCCAATGCTTCCGATTGCGGTACATGTGCTCTGTCTCCTGGGGGGGCTGGAGTGTCACATGTGTGCAATCAATGGCCCCCCACAGTGCGTGGGAATCTGGCAATTCTGTAGAAATCTGTCATTGCCTTCAGCCGCAGGTCCTCAGTGGTGGGTTTGATGATTTGGTTGGCCATGCGTCTGAGAATTGCAGGGACAACCTGGTGCACACATCTGCTCATGGAGGATTGTGACATCCCAGCCACCACTCCACTTGTACGCTGAAAAGAGCCACTGACAAGGAAATGGAGTGTTGCCATGACCTTGACCAGTGGCTGCACTGCATGTGAGCGGTGTGTTCGGCTGGCGATGTCCTCCTGCAGGGTTGTGGTTAATTCCAGGATGACATGAGGGGTGAATCTGAAGATGCGAAACACCTCAGAATCACTCATGCCAAACAGGTCTATGCGGGTGCGGTATATCCTCTCCCGTGCCATCCTCCGTGCCATCCTCCGTGCCCTCATCCTTCTTTGTTCATCTAAAGTCAGTAGTATAGCTATGTGCGACGATTCCCCTGGCATGTTGGCATACAGATTGTTGTGCAACACGTGTGACTGCTGAGCTCCTCACTAACAGTGTTGCTTTATCTAACAAGTAGACTTTTTTTCTCTTTATAGACCAGCTTTTATATGCTCTAATTTTAGACAGGACATTTTGCTGTTGCGCACACTGCGTCGCCTGCGCTGCCCCAACGTTCTTTTGTGGATCCCCGTAAGTCCCTCATTAGCATATTTGACTAGCAAATCAATGGTCTGTCTAGCGCACTTTTGCACGGACGGATGCGCCAGTCTAACGAAATTAGGCGGGAACCAAAAAAAGTAGATGTTTTGCGTATCTCGTTCTGGGATGCCGTGCATCGAAACGAACGCCACATTTCGACTTACGCACGCGCATCTCCTGTTGCGCAGGCGTAATCGCTCTGTGAATCTGGGCCAGTGTCTTTTTTTAGATAGATAGATAGATAGATAGATCAGGGAGGCTACTAGTTAGTATAGTTAAATGTACAGTTTGTAGAGAATATATTCACATCCCTAGGAGTTGTCAATATATTTATAAACTGTATAGCTTAGCTAGTTCTGCTATTAGTATCTGTCAGGCAGGAGATTGTGCTTGATGCTCTAACGTGTTAGTGTACACGTGTTAGTTAATTGCACATTGATGCATTAAACTGTTACTGCACGTGTGCTATTTATTTGCACAGAAAGGCAGTTGCTGTTAATGCAAGTGGGCTATTGAATTGCACAGAAATGCAGTCGCTCTGACTGTGCGTGTGTGCTGTTTAATACCACCTGAGCGCATTTGGGGTCACCGTACGTGTGCTGTTTAATACCACCTGAGCGCATTTGGGGTCACCGTACGTGTGCTGTTAAATACCACCTGAGCGCATTTGGGGTCACCGTACGTGTGCTGTGACATACCACCTGAGCGCATTTGGGGTCACCGTACGTGTGCTGGTATATACCACCTGAGCGCATTTGGGGTCACCGTACGTGTGCTGGTATATACCACCTGAGCGCATTTGGGGTCACCGTACGTGTGCTGGTATATACCACCTGAGCGCATTTGAGGTTACAGTATGTGTGCTGGTATATACCACCTGAGCGCATTTGGGGTCACCGTACGTGTGCTGGTATATACCACCTGAGCACAGATAGTGCCACTGTACGTGTGCTCCTATATACCACCTGAGCACAGATAGTGCCACTGTTTGTGTGATCCTATATATCACCTGAGCACAGATAGTGCCACTGTTTGTGTGCTCCTATATACCACCTGAGCACAGATAGTGCCACTGTACGTGTGCTGGTATATACCACCTGAGCACAGATAGTGCCACTGTTTGTGTGCTCCTATATACCACCTGAGCACAGATAGTGCCACTGTTTGTGTGCTCCTATATACCACCTGAGCACAGATAGTGCCACTGTTTGTGTGTAGTGTTGCTCACGAATATTCGCATTGCGAATATTCGCTACGAATATTGCATATTCGAGTATTCGCGAATAAGCGGCGAATATTCGCTATGGCGAATATTCGTATTTTTTCAAATTAGTTTTTAAAACGGATCACATCCTAGTGATCTCCATCGACTTCTAAAAGCATTGCTGGTATGATTAGAGAGAGACCCTGGGCCGAGTAGCTGATGCGATTCTTTTATGTTGCCGAAAATTCGCATTGCGAATTTTGGCAACATAAAAGAATCGCATCAGCTACTTGGCCCTTCTTTTGCATCAGAGCCAATCAGAATAACTCGAATATTCGACAAACGGAATATTGCGCGATTATCTTCTCCGCCCTTCTTTGCATCAGAGCCAATCAGAATAACTTGAATATTCGGCAAAAGGAATATTGCGCGATATTCCTTTTGCCGAATATTCAAGTTATTCTGATTGGCTCTGATGCAAAAGAAGGGCGGAGAAGATAATCGCGCAATAGGAATATTGCGCGATTATCTTCTCCGCCCTTCTTTTGCCCCCTTATTCTCCTTTCTTTTAAGTAGAGTTAGTGTAGAGTTAGTGTAGAGTTAGTGTTTAGTGCATACAGGAAATTATCTCCGTTTATGAGAATTTCGCAATCATTTTCGCATTAGCGAAATTCGCAAAAACATTTTTGGATAAAATATCACGAATATTCGATATTAGCGAATATTCGCGAATATTCTTCTATATATTCGCGCAATATCGCAAAATCGAATATGGCGTATTCCGCTCAACACTATTTGTGTGCTCCTATATACCACTTGAGCACAGATAGTGCCACTGTAAGTGTGCTCCTACATACCACCTGAGCACAGACAGTGCCACTGTAGGTGTGCTCCTATATACCACCTGAGCACAGACAGTGCCACTGTTTGTGTGCTCCTATATACCACCTGAGCACAGATAGTGCCACTGTACGTGTGCTCCTATATACCACCTGAGCACAGATAGTGCCACTGTTTGTGTGCTCCTATATACCACCTGAGCACAGATAGTGCCACTGTTTGTGTGCTCCTATATACCACCTGAGCACAGATAGTGCCACTGTACGTGTGCTGGTATATACCACCTGAGCACAGATAGTGCCACTGTACGTGTGCTGGTATATACCACCTGAGCACAGATAGTGCCACTGTTGTGTGTGCTCCTATATACCACCTGAGCACAGATAGTGCCACTGTACGTGTGCTCCTACATACCACCTGAGCACAGATAGTGCCACTGTACGTGTGCTGGTATATATATCAATATGTCTGGAAGGAGAACAAAGAGAGGCAGAGAGTCACAAGGGCAAGCAGGCTCTGCATGTAGAGGTAACGCTGGTAGTGGATGTGGTGCATCCTCTTCAACACGCGGCCGTGGCCGTTCCCGCTCGTCCCTTCTTTTTGGGTGCTGGCCGTGTTGAACCTCAACATGCAAAGGAATTAGTAGAGTGGATGACCAAGCCGTCCTCATCCTTCTCATCCTCTCTCACACAGACTGATCGAAGTTTATCTGGCAAAGCAGCTGCCAAGGCGTCCTCTTCCCTCTGCACAATGGCTTCACACAATACTTCCCTAGTACCACCATGTCCTCCTGAGGAGTCCCCCGAACTGTTTCAACACAGTGTTGGGTACATGCTGCAGGAAGATGTGCAGAGTTTTGAAGACTCTGATGATGGAACTGAGATAGAGGAAGGCATTGATTTGAGCCCAGGGAGAGGGGGTGGCCGAGAGGGACAGCAATCTGGCAGTGATGATGTTCCCCCAGCTGGAGCATACTGCCAGTTTTTTGACAGTGATGATGAGGGAGGTGATGATGAGGGCACTGACTCTACCTGGGTGCCTGATAGGAGAGAGGAGGAGGAGAAGGAGGAGGAGGAGGCAGAGAAAATGTTGTATTTCTGGGCTCCGCCACCAGTGCCTAAGGACTAATGTTTCTGCCCCTTTCAAAAATGGGGCGTCTAATACAAATTTGTGATGCAATACTTTGCACGTGGCTCCTTGTTGCGCACAAATTAACGTTATTGGGAGGGGTTGCAGTGTTGTGTTGTGCCTAAGGCCTAATTTTGCTGCCCCTGTGTAACATGGGCATCTAATAACAATTTTTTATTAAAAATACTTTACATGTGGGTCTTTTCAGCGATCCAATTATAATATCTGTGCGTGGTTGCAGTGTTGTGACACTGCCATCAGTACCTAAGGCCAAAATTGTATGGGCCTGTTTCAGTAATTTTCTTGGTTGGATTCTTTTATCATTTGAGTTCATTCTAGCTTTCTTCTACGTTATCATAGTGTCCTGTTTATTTCCCTGTACTAAATACACATCATTGTCAATGTCAACACCACAAACATAGATTTCTTATTTTAGACAGCATTTATATTGTTATACCTGAAGGGTTCGACATCTACTTGAACTTTAAGGCTGGCTCCACCCAGCAGTGATGACAAGGGTCAAGGGGCATAGTAGCCATCTTAGAGAGACCACATGTAGGAAGCATACAACCTGTAATGACCTGAGATGGATTTTACAGTGTACAGCCTGTACTGAAATAAACATCCATTGTTCCAGACCAGAGTCTTCTGTCCCTCACAACACCGAGGAGGGACAGCCAGACATTATTCATTAACCAAAAAAATGCATTCTCTCACACAGACAGAAACGGGCCGAGCCGACGGATGTTTATTTATATTTATTGTAAATTACATCGTATTCAATTTTTTTTTTTTTTTTTTAAGATTTTGTTCAAACTTGTATTTTTTTTACGAGGCCTCACACGTAAAAAGTTTTATTTCAATCCCTGCCCAGGTCCTCTACCAGACTCTTTATTTTTTGTTGTAATTTTATTTTATTTAAGACGTTTTCAAGAACTTTGTTTGTTTCCTCTAGGTCAGAGAGGCATGTCTTTAGCTCCCCAATAATGCCATTGGCACTGTTGGTGTCGACCGTGCCACCAACACCTCCGACACCTCCTGAAATATGGGAACAAAAAACATGTATTAAAATTATGTAGGCTTACATGTATTACCTGCAGCTGTGCTGTAGGAAACTGACCTGATGTGCCCGGTTTCTGCAATTCCTGCACAACCGTCGAGGGTGGGTCTTGTGTGGGTCTTGTCTCTGGCGTTTGCAGCAAAGCAGCTTCCTTGTCCCCTATGAGATTGTAAAAAAAAAGGGATACATAAATCTAAAAGATTAGAGGCCTAAAAGAGGAATATCAATCATTCTTTTTGAAAAGTGTGGTACAATTGTCTGTTTTTGCAATCCTTCTATGCTTAACACAGGATTCTATCCATTTCCTACGTGGAAAACCAACAAGCATACACTGGATCACCTCTGTGTGACACCCTAACTGCTTTATTCTTATGGCCAACGCTCAGTGCCAATCATTACCTCCCTGTGGCCAGAAGGAAAATGACATAACACTTGAAAAAAGAGAAGCGGGGGACGCTGACGACAGTGACATGTCACATTAAAGAAAGTTGCGAAGTGGGGGGAGGTGGTGTTCTGCTTTAGAAAAATGACATCTTACATGTAATTGCGAAGGAAGGGTTGCTGACTTATTGCCTCTTCTCCCATGCAGCCAGCGAGTTGAGAAGCGGGTTGAGGGTGCTAAAACGTAAATGGTTCTTTTGTGAATTCTTCATTTACACAATTATTCAGGCCCTTAAAGACTACTTCTCTGAGGAAACGAGGTTCATTGAAGTGTTTTCAATCAGGTCTTGAAAACACCTGTGGATGTCAGGGAGCTGCAATAAAGCCTAAAAAGGAACCAATCAGGCAGCTTTTAAATGACTTGATAGTCGGCTCCTTAGAGAGATTTACTAGTGTGGTTACAAACATGGTGAAGTCAAAGGGAATGGTCCGGGAAGACAAGAGGAGAGGTGATTACTCTTCACAGGAAGGGCAATGGCTATAAGAAGATTGCAAAGATGTTAAACATACCAAGAGACACCATGGGAAGCATCATTCGCAAAGTAAAGGCAAAGGGCACTGTTGAAACGCTACCTGTTCGTGGCAGATAGAAGATGCTGACTTCAACTAATGTGCGCTACCTGAAGCGTAGAGTGGAGAAAAGTACCCTTGTGACTGCTGAGGAACTGAGAATTTTTTTTTTTCAGATGCGGGCACTGAAGTTTTTGCTAAAACAATACGGCTTGCACTGCATAATGAAGGCCTCCATGCCAGAACTCCCAGGCGCACCCACTTGCTGTCTCCAAAGAATAAGAATATTCAACTGCAGTATGCAAAAATCATGTGGACAAACCACAGAAGTTTTGGGATTGTGTTCTCTGGACTGATGAAACAAAATTAGAAGTGTTTGGGCCCATGGATCAACGCTATGTTTGGAGGAGGAAGAACAAGGCCTATGATGAAAAGAACACCTTGCCTACTGTGAAGCATGGTGGGGGGGTCAATCATGCTTTGGGGCTGTTTTGCTTCTGCAGGTACAGGGAAGCTTCAGCGTCTGCAAGGTACCATGCATTCTCTTCAGTAACAGGAGATAGTGGATAACAATGTGATGCAGTCCGTCACAAACCTGAGGCTTGGTAGATGTTGGACCTTTAAACAGGACAATGATCCCAAGCATACCTCCAAGTCCACCAGAGCATGGTTGCAGATTAAAGGCTGGAATATTTTGGAGTGGCCATCGCAGTCACCAGATTTAAATCCGATTGATAACCTCTGGTGGGACTTAAAGAAAGCAGTTGAATTGCACAAGCCTAGGAATGTGACTGAGCGTTATGCTTTTGCCCATGACAAATGGCCGAAGAAAACCGTAGATCGCTGCAAGACACTTGTGTCAAGCTATGCTTCAAGTTTAGAATCTGTTATAACTGTAAAAGGTGGTTGTACTAAGTACCAAGATTGCATGTCAATTGGGGGTTGAATAAAACTGATAATGATGTGAGTACAGAAAAGACATTTGTGGTTATTTCATTGTAAATGTTATGTTATATTTGTCTGACCTACACGTGCCTGTTTGATTTAATTGTAAGGAGGATGTCAGGATGATCAAAATCAGTGTGAAACTGGGCAAAACAATCAATTTCAGTGGGGGTTGAATAATTTTGAATACAACTGTACATTCAATAAAAAGTAGTTGTCACAGAAAAAGAACTGAAATGGAATGACCAACCAAATATTATGCCCACAAACATGAACCTTGAAACATCTTTTTTTGAACCGTGTATATACACAACCTGAAATAAATACCACAAATGCCGCAAAATAATAAAAATAAATACTAGGGGCCAGATTCTCAGAGGCGTTACGACGGAGTATCTCAGATACCCCGTCGTATCGCCTTTTTTTTGTCCTCGTATCTATGCGAGTGATGCTTAGCATCACTTTTGCATAGATACGCTTCTACATCCGACAAGTGTAAAACCATTACACTTTCGGATCGTAGGTGTAATGACAACTCCGGCCACTAGGTGGCCTTCACGTTGTTTTTTCATTTGCATATGCAAATGAGGCTAGTACGGCGATTCCCGAACGCTTTTACGCATGCGCAGTTCGTTCGACGCGGGGGCGCGCTTAATTTAAATACAAGCCGCCCCATTCGAATTGCGCGGGTTTACGCTTGGCGATTTACGAGACGCCGGCGAAAACTACAGAGCAAGTGCTTTGAGAATAAAGCACTTGCTCTAGTACGCAGCGGCGGCGTAGTGTAAATGGCTTACGCTACGCCGCCGAAAATATATGAGAATCGGGCCCTCAGAGTACACATGAAATGTACTTACGTCTTATGATGAATTTTTTAATTTTCTCCATCTCCTCTGGATTTCTCCTTTTCAGATCTGACCACTTATTACGTAACTGGGCCTTTGACCTCTGTATCCCAAATTGATCACAGAGAGTCCTCTGCCCTAGTTGGCCATCATAGTCATATTGCTCTAGAATTGCCACCATCTCCACAAGCTCCGCAAACCTGAGACTGCCGGCTGGTTTCCTGCTCCTCCTGGGGTGTGCCTGCCCTCTCTCCACACTTGAGGTTGCAACTTCCTCTCTGACACTTCCCTCCTGGGCCTCCATCATGCCTTCAGTGAAGTGCAGTGACCGACCGGAAAAGGGGCGTGACAATTGCTACAACGATCGTCATAGGCGGAGATACACGCGGAGCTTCCCGCATGCGCAGTGTATGAAGGGATAATCGCGTGAGTTACGTCGTTCGCCGGCGGTAGAACTTTATGATCAGTGCATGAGTTTGTGGGTTAGTTATGGGTATAAAGCTAATGCTTGAAGGACATTAATGTTTTTGGCTAAATTTTGACTTGCACAAATAATGGAAGCCTTCATAGAACAGGAGTTCTGCACAGGACTTGTTAAAAGGAGGCCACGGATGGCAACCCCCCTTTTCTCTGTAATTTTACTTCCCCATAAAAATAATTTTTTGTGGCAAACTCTGGCATTGTAATGTCCCCCCCCCCCCCCCCCCCACCCCTTAAGTAATAGACATATTGTTAACGCACAGCACGTGCACTTTGGGGGACAAAGCCTGTATGGACAGTGTCACGGGCCACCAGCACTGGAACATCAGTGGCCTCATCAGGCACAAGAGTCATGTAGTTTGTTGAGGGTCTCTTTAGGAAATTGTGCAATATGCAGGAGCAAGGTATGACATGGTTCTGATTATACTTAAGAAACCTTCATTCCCTATCTTGTTAGCACCGCCTGTATACTGCTCTTCAAAGTATATAGGCGAAAAAGGGTATTTTCAGGGCCAATCCTCACTATAGGCTCACTATGCAAGCCGCTTAGGGCCCCGCAAAGACGTGAGGGGCCCCAAAGTATTAGAGTCCCCGCCTGGTAAGAAGTCATTTTCGCCCCTCACCCCGCTTCTAAACTCGCTGGCTGAGTCATTTCCGACAGCAGAACACCCCCTCACCCTGCTTCTCAACTATCTTTAATGTGACCTGTCACTGTCGTCAGCTTCCCCCCCCCCCGCATCTCATTTTTAATGTGCCATGTCATTTTGCTTGGGGCCCCAGCGAGATAAGGATCGCCACTGGGTCCTGTGTAATGATCCAGCACTGTTGGCTGGATCTGTGACAAATGCAGTCACAGATCCAGCCATCCCCTCCCTGCGCAATACTCTGCAGTATTACCCCCATACTCTGCAATATTAACCCCCATACTCTGTAATATTACCCCCCATACTCTGCAATATTACCCCCCATACTCTGCAATACCCCCCATACTGTCTGCAATGCCCCCTACACTCTACAATACAACACCACACTCTGCAATACCACCCCCCATACTGTCTGCAATACCCCCCACACTCTGCAATACCCCCACACTCTGCAATACCCCCCCCACACCCTGCAATACCCCCACAGTCTGCAATACCCCCCATATTGTGCAATACCCCCCTTAATCCGCAATAACCTCAATACTCCACAATACCCCAATACTCCTATACCTTGCAATACATCACTATGGGATTTTCCAAGTAGCGAAGTTTTGCGCAATTCCAAGCGCATGTGCAAGTTTGAAGGGTGACATGTTAGGTATCTATTTACTCAGCGTAACTTCATCTTTCATACTATGCAACAACATTGGGCTAACTTTACTGTTTTTTTTTATTTTAAGCAGAAACATTTTTTTTAAAAAAAAACACGCGTTCAAAAAAGTGCTGCTAAAATACTGTGCAAGATTAAAAGTTGCAACAAATTTGCTTGGCTGGAGCTCCGGTACCTAGAGCAACCTCCCTCACGTACTCATGGCTCCAACTAGAAAGAGGGGGGGGGGGTACCCTACGGAATACGAGTACAATGGAAAAAGGCGATTAAAACAAGCTTCACTGATAAGAAATGGAAACGTGCCTGTATTTTTGCCTATAACTGTTCTATTGGTATAAGATTTCAGGAAACGTCTTATAAGCTTTAAACACAATGGTATGCCACCCGGATAAAATAAAAAAAATGGTACCCACATACATCAGATTCTTGCTGGAGATCTGAGCAAGACCAGTGTTCTATTTTCCACATCTGATACTCAGCATTCTCAATGGAAACAACACAAATCTACATTTGTTCTTTTAGGCAGCATTGATATAATAAGAAGCCAGAGAATCTTTAGTATCCTAAAATATTTATTGGATCACAATTAAACATGTGTCATTTTTTTTATTTTATATATTTTATATATATATATTTTGTACATTTCTTTATTTATTTATTTATTTTGGGGTTTTTTTTTAAACCCTCCCCAGAACATCAAGAATGTTCTTCAGGTCTTGGTCCACCTTGACATTCTCCATTTTCATCTTGTCCAGGGCTATGTTCACGTCCTCAATTCGTGCCCTGAAGGACATTATCTGTCCAATGAGCACCTGGGCACTGGAAGTGTGTAAGCCACCACCAACAGCTTGTCCACCTGAAATTTGTGACAAAACATGTATTAAAATTATGCAGGCCTACATGTATTAACTGAAGCTGTGCTGTATGACACTGACCTGATGTGCTGGCATTTTGCACTTCCTGCACATCCGGCGAGGGTGGGGCTTGGCACTGTGTGGGGTTGGTCGGCTCCACTGCTGCTGCTTGATTGCGGCCTATGAGATTGTAAAAAAAGGGATAGATGAATCAAAAAGATTAGAGGCCTGAACGTGGAATATCAATCATCCTTTTTAAAAAGTGTAGTACAATTGTCTGCTTTTACAAGCCTTCTAAGCTTAACTATGGATTTTATCCACTACGGAAGCTGCTGCAATTGTTCTATCTTTGGACAAGTTTTGTAAGTGGAAAAACAACAAGTATACACTGGATCACCTCTGTGTGACACGCTAACTAGGTTGTTGTTGTGAGCAACACTCAGTGCCGATCATGACCTCCCTGGGGCTCAAAGCTAAATGACATGGCACATTAAAAATGTGAAGCGGGGGTCGCCAACAACAGTGACATGTCACATTAAAGAAACTTGAGAAGTGGGGGGAGGGGGTGTTGTGCTGTCGGAAATGACATCTTACATTACATTGAGAAGCAAGGGGTGCTGACTTTTTGTCTCTTCTCCCATGCAGTCATCAAGTTGAGAAGCAGGGTGAGGGGGGCGAAAATTACTTCTTAATAGGCGTGGACTCTAGTTATTTGGGGCCCTTCGTAGATTTGCCGGGCCCTAAGGGGCTTGCATATCGAGCCTATAGGGCGGATCGGCCATGCCAACCATTGTGCTACTGTGTGCATATGTGTAATCAACTTCTGCGCTGAGCATACTCTCCTTTTACTGTATAATGACTTAAGTATGATTATTTAAATCTAGTAAAAAAGACATCTACATGCAATAAAAAATTGGTCTCACATAAGAAGATCTTAAAACAACCAAAATCCAACCAAGTACTGGGGGAGGGTCGGTGGCATAGGCACTGCAACTGCCAATAGCAATTTGCACTTAACAACGTTCCTTCACCTCTCCAGCTAGAGGTTCTCCCTGGTTCTTCGGCTCTCCTCCCTGAGTCTCCTCCTCCCTGGTTGCATGCCTGGCTATGACACACACATTGGTAGGTGACTCATGACTAGTACACCTGTCAGGTTAGTGTATGTGTAGTTGTATAGTGTACTGTTCATGTAGTGTACTAGTGTGGTTAGTGTAGTGTACTGTTTGTGTGTGTGTAGGTCAGTGTTGTGTAGTGGTCATGTGTGTGTGTGTAGTGTGTGTGTCAGTGTTGTGTAGTGGTAGTGGTGTGTAGTGTGTTTTGGTCAGTGTTGTGTAGTGTTGTTCAGTGTGTGGTCAGTGTGTAGTTTGTGCAGTGTAGTGTGTCGTCATGTGTTGTAGTGGTCAGTGTGTAGTGTGGTGGTCAGTGTTGTGTAGTGGTCAGTGTTGTGTAGTGGTCAGTGTAGTGTGGTTTGGTCAGTGTTGTGTAGTGGTCAGTGTTGTGTAGTGGTCAGTGTTGTGTAGTGGTCAGTGTAGTGTGGTTTGGTCAGTGTTGTGTAGTGTTCAGTGTTGTGTAGTGGTCAGTGTTGTGTAGTGGTCAGTGTAGTGTGGTTTGGTCAGTGTTGTGTAGTGGTCAGTGTTGTGTAGTGGTCAGTGTAGTGTGGTTTGGTCAGTGTTGTGTAGTGGTCAGTGTTGTGTAGTGGTCAGTGTTGTGTAATGGTCAGTGTAGTGTGGTTTGGTCAGTGTTGTGTAGTGTTCAGTGTTGTGTAGTGGTCAGTGTAGTGTGGTTTGGTCAGTGTTGTGTAGTGGTCAGTGTTGTGTAGTGGTCAGTGTAGTGTGGTTTGGTCAGTGTTGTGTAGTGGTCAGTGTAGTGTGGTTTAGGCAGTGTTGTGTAGTCATCAGTGTTGTGTAGTGGTCAGTGTAGTGTAGTGTGGTGTTCAGTGTTGTGTAGTGGTCAGTGTAGTGTGGTTTGGTCAGTGTAGTGTGGTGTGGTTTGGTCAGTGGTGTGTAGTGGTCAGTGTTGTGTAGTGGTCAGTGTTGTGTAGTGGTCAGTGTAGTGTGGTTTGGTCAGTGTTGTGTAGTGGTCAGTGTTGTGTAGTGTGGTTTGGTCAGTGTTGTGTAGTGGTCAGTGTTGTGTAGTGGTCATTGTAGTGTGGTTTGGTCAGTGGTGTGTAGTGGTTAGTGTGTTGTGTAGTGGTCAGTGTTGTGTTGTGGTCAGTGTAGTGTGGTTTGGTCAGTGTATGGTAGTGGTCAGTGTTGGTGTATGCAGGTTATGTCAGTGTGTGTGTGTGTGTACACTGACACACACACACACACACACACACACGTAGGTCTGGGTGTGTGTGTGAGGTAGGTCAGGCTCCTCTCTCGAGTAGACACATAAAATACACATTTAAAAAAAAAAAAAAAAAAGTATTATGCCCACAAACATAAACCTTGAAACATCTATTCTTGTACTGTCTACATACCCAACCTGAAAGAAAACCAAATGACGCAAAAGAATTAAAACAAATATTCAGAGTACACATGAAATTTGCTTACGTTGTCGGAGAACTCTTCTAATTCTCCTCATCTGTTCCGGCTCTCTGATTTTCAAATCACACCATCGCTTCCGCAGCTGCTCACTGGACCTCTGCACCCCGAATTTTGCACGGAGAGTCCTCCGCACCTTCGCCATTATCTGTGCCTTCAGTTTGTTTGGGTTCTTGTACGGGCCTTTCTTGCCGTCATAGTCCTGCTTTTGAAGGACAGCCACCATCTCCACCATCTCTTCGAAGCTCATGTTGGTGGCTTTGTAACTCCTGCTCCTCCTGGGGCGTGCCTGTCCTTTCTCCTGGCTGGTTGCAGCTTGCTGTCTTCCCTCCATCATGTCTTCTGACTCTTGCATCGAACAAATGAAAAGGGGCGTGGCAATCACTCGAACGATCGTCATAGGCGGGGCTATATGCGGAGCTGCACGCATGCGCAGTGTATAAAGGGATATTGCGTGAGTTAAGTAGTACGCCGTCGGTATAATATGTCGGAAAAACGATCGCGCAGTACGACGATAAGAAACTTGATCTTTGGACTTTGTGATCATCAGTGGGGATAAAGCTAAGGCTTGAATGACATTTGTTTTTTTTTACATAATGGAGGGCTTCAGAGAACAGGAGTTCTTCACAGAATTTGTTCAAAGGGGGCCCCGGATAGCAACCCCCCAAAATTCTAAAATTGTAATTTCCCAAAAGAATTTATTGAGCCAAGATCTGGCATTGTAATGCCCACCCCCCCACCCCTAAAATATATGACATATTGTTGCCACACAGCACGTGCACTTTTGGGGGGCCAAGCCTGTATGGACAGTCTCACGGGCCACCACCACTGGAACATCAGTGGCCTCGGGGCTGTCTTAATGAGAGGGCACACCTGGGCACTGCCCGGGGGCCCCAACTGCATGGGGGGCCCCTGCCCTTTCCCCAAAGCAGCTGGTCCTTGAGCCCAGGCTGCCCCGAAATTGGGGAAGCCCGGGCTGCCCCTCTAAATCCCAGTTATCCCCCAGCACTCTGACCCCTCTACAGCTAGGGTTGCCACCTCATCCCTTTAAAACCGAACACATATTAATTACACAGGTTCTGTGGCTGATTAAGGTGATAATTAAACTCACATGGCTGCCTTATCTGCATTAAATTAGCCATAGAACCTGTGGAATTCATATGTGTTCGGTTTTAAAGGGATGAGGTGGCAACCCTATCTACACCCTAGATAGCCCCTGCCTTCTACCTACTTGATTTCTGTTTACATGCACTGTCTCCATTGTAGGGGCCCCAGAGCATTACTTTGCCCAGGGGCCCATGATGCAGACGGCACTGAGTGGACTCATCAGGCACAAGTGTCATGTAGTTTGTTGAGGGTCTCTTTAGGAAATTGTGCAATATGCAGCATCAAAGTATGACATGGTTCTGATTCTACTAAAGAAACCTATAGTCCCTATCTTGTTTGCAATGCCTGTATACTGCTGTTCAAAGTATATAGGGCCAGACGGTGTTGTCAGGGCCGATCCTCGCTATAGGCTCACTATGCAAGCCGCTTAGGGTCCCGCAAAGCTGCAAAGGGCCCCCCAAATTACTAGAGGCCCCGCCTGGTGAGAAGTCATTTTCGCCCCCTCACCCCGCTTCTAAACTCGCTGGCTGAGTCATTTCCGACAGCAGAACAGCCCCTCCCCCACTTCTCAACTTTCTTTAATGTGACATGTCACTGTCGTCAGCGCCCCCCCGCTTCTCATTTTTAATGTGCCATGTCATTTTGCTTAGGGCCCCAGGGAGGTCAGGATCGGCACTGGTTCTAGTAATGACCTGGGGGGAGTGATGGCGGGGAAACTCATGCTAATATTTTTCACTGATTTTTATCCATATTGCAGGACCAAACATTACATTTAAGCCGCAAGCAGTATGAAATTACTTTTTTTTTATACAGTAGTCCTCTCATGTTGTGCAGGGACATTTCTAAACACGTGCCACTACTATAGACACCGAGCAGGTACCATATTTAAAAGGATTTTTTTTTTTTTAACTTTAAGCATCATTAAAATGGCTGATACTGAAAAAACGTCCGTTTTTAAAACTTTTTTTTCCATTGATACATGTTCCCTGGGGCAAGACCCAGGTTCTCAAAGACGTTTTCCATCAATAACTTGAATATTGGTCTTTAAAATGAGCTTTTTTGAATTCGAACGTTCGAGTCCCATAGACTTCAATGGGGTTCTAAATATTCGCGCGAACGGTCGGTCTGTTCGTCGGTTCTGGAGCGAACCGAACGGGGGTATGTTCGGCTCATCCCTACTCCTAACTCATAAAAGGCTGGTCCATAAGATCCCTATGATCATCTGCAATGGGCAAGAGGGGAAGATTCACCAAGAATTCCCTGATGAATGGAGGGGTAGCGTCCTGAGGATTTCCATATAGGTCAGCATAAAAACTCCCGAAGAATCTTTTGGGGACCCTGAGAGAGATGTCCTCCCGACAATCTAATTTTAGGGAGCGCCAAGTGTCTAGGGGTAAGCTTATGTGTCAGTAGGGAGCCTGAGCGGTCTTGCCAAGTGAAAAACTTGTGGTTCATCCAACGTAATTGTTTCTTAGCCCTAGTGGTGAGGCAGATATTAAGTTCCAAACGGGATTGTTCCACTTTAGTAAATAGGAGTAGGGGATAGAGAGCGCTTATGTTGTTTAGTCAAAGCTTCAAATTCCTTAGTTTTGGCAGAAATCAATTCAGTGTGAGCTTTTTTTAAGTCTGGAAGACGATTGGATAAAGGCTCACTGGACAGAAGCCTTAAGTACAGCCCAATAAATTGCAGGGGATGTGTCATCTGGAATATTAATGTCAAAATATGATTTTAAATGGTTCGAAATCTCAAGACAGTGAGATTCGTCCCCGGGGGAAAGAATTATTTAGTCGCCAATGCAGGGTGGCTGTCCTGCTGGTGAGGTTCGAAGTCTAAACCATAACTGGATCATGGTCTGACCAAGAGGTAGATAATTGGTGGATTTCAATTTAGGCAACTGTCCTGAGAGGAGAAATATATGGTCTATGCGTGAGTAACGCCCATGTGCCCTGGAATAATGAGAATAATCTCTAGAGGTAGGGTTAGCCTCCCTCCAAGCGTCCACAAAATCATAATGATAAAGGTCCCACAACTCCGCCCATAAAAAACATATAGAACCATATAATAATATAACCAATAGATACAACATAACGGTATGCACATTGATATGAAAATGTCCAACCTGAAAAGAAAGGGGGAAAAAACACCCCCTGTGGTAGCCTCAATGAAAAAAGGGAGATAAAAGCTAGAGCCATTAGGCAGCAGATATATGCTACATCAGTGTAAAAAAAAAAAGGAAGGGGGAGGGGGAAACAAAGGCTGGAGTGAACAGGCAACATATGCAAGTCACATCAGTATAAGCAAGGGCCAATATCCCATATCGGGACCATGGTATGGATTTTGGGGCGGAACCCCAAGCCACTTTTTTTTTATCTTGGAGTGGAGTTCTCCTTAAAACCATACCAGAGACCTGAAGGTTTTTTTTTTATTTAGCGCAGGGTTCCCTTTGATATCCATACCAAACTTTTTTTTTTTCAATTACTTTCAATGACTTTGAATTGTATTGCCGGGGCCCGACAATTCATTGTAGCCGAGTAGTTTTAAATGACTGTTTTCCTTTAGAAATTTCATTTTGTGCAGAGACTGTTATAAACACGGGAAACATGCGCTACTTTACAGGCATACTAAAGACAACCCCCAGGTACGAAATTTACTTTTATTATTTCACTTTAAGCATTATTAAAACCACTTCTCCTGAAAAAACTGATGTTTTTCAAACTTATTTTTGCATTGATACATGTCCCCTGGGGCAAGACCCGGTCCCCAAACACTTTTGCATATTAACCTGTAAAATTAGCACTTTTGATTATTCATGTTCATGTCCCATAGACTTTAACGGTGTTCGCGTGTTCAAACAAATTTGCCTGTTCGCATGTTCTGCTGTGAACTGAACTGGGGGTGTCTGGCTCATCCCTATCTGTGACAAGTGCTGCTGGGAGCATTTGAGCATGTGCTTTTATGTGCACATTAAAACCTAGGTCAGTGAATATCTGCACTAACCCGCAATGGTATTTCTCAACCGTTTCTGACTTATCTTGTGTTATAGCTTGTAAAGTTGTGGCCTGGTCTGCCAGCTTGTCCTTAGCCCAATTGTGTAATTGGTCGCAGAATTGTAGGCCTGATTTATAGTCAGTGTCATTAAATGTTCTACCTACTTAATTTTTCTCTATGATAGGCCAGTAGGAGTCTCCTGCTTTTGTGCGGCAGAGGTTATACAGGTCCCTCCAAGCTGCAGCATAGGTATGTTGTATTTGTATTATGCTGTGATAAAAGGGCATTGGCTACTTTTCTGGGTCAGGCAGGTTATTCACCAATGACATTACTTGGGGCGGGGTAAAGGTAACGTACATCACTACAGGAGCTGACGGGTGTTGAGTTTGGGGTTGGCCACTCCAGGGGTCTTGGGGGTCGGGCTTATCTGGGTATCCTGACCACTGGGATTCATGTGTGTTTTGGTAATAGTGGGCACTTAGAGCTTGGTTACTGCTATGGTGAGTATTCTGAGTAATGTATCGAGCCAGGTCTTGGGCTAAGGGTATGGGCTGCGGCCCAGGCCCTGGCACATAGGGGAATAGCTGTTGGGGTATCAGGACAGGTGGGGAAGATGTCTGTTCGCAGCAGGAGGTGTGCCAATGAATGGGTTCTGTGTTGTGGGCAAGACACGAATTGCGCTCTCTGGGAGCTGGCTAATGGGAGGCGGTGCAGTGGCTTGGTTGCTGCCAGCTGCAGATCCCCCTGTTACAGACCCGTTCAAACTTGGAATTAAATTTACAGGGGTGTTTGGGCTAAAATATGAACCGTTAGCATTCAACACAGGGTACAGGGGTGTTGGTGTGTTTTTAGGCTTAGCCCTCTTCCCCTCGTATGGAGGTGGGTCAGGTAGGGCATAAGGGACACTTTTTCCTTCATGGTTCCACCCAGTTCTCTTTTTGGCTTGACTTTGCCACATTGAACCAAGCGTCTGCAGATTAGAAGACCATTGTTTTTCCTTCAATATTTTCCGCCATTCCTCCGGCTACAATCTACCCCCTGGAGGAATGGTGATGCTACAGATCTTCGCCAATTTTTTTGCTTTCTTGACATCATTACCCCCCTCTCTCCATAACTAAATCAAATGCGAGTTTTCCTGTCTCTGGCTTAAACGATTTCTGCCCCATTATTTTCTGTCTTGATGACTGGGATATTTATGTGTCTGCTCAGGATTTTAGATGGGTCACAAGTTTGCCTTTTGGATTCTGAAAGGGTCTGGCAATTCCTCTTTTCGTCACCTGGTACTGGTTCAGACTATGTCCCAATCTTAAGTTAATGATGATGAAATAGATAGTAAGACAAGGAGAGGATTTGTCTACAGTGCTCGCGGGGTCTCCAAGACTGCCACAGAATATGGGTCGGGTAGTGTGTGACCACTCACTTCACTCAACAAGACATTTAACAGACAAATAAAAAGTACAGCAGGTAATATTTAACAATGAGATCCTCAACCTTTCACTTTCCTCCTTCAACTACTTTGACTAATCCCCAATCAATCCATAAACACAATTATAACATTGTAATAGATGTGTATGTTTGAATTATGACCACACAGAATTTTTTCCTTCCACGCTATCTGCGTCCCTGACGCCCCCTTCTGTGTGACGTGCTACAAGACACCATCACCTTTCCAAAGGAGTTTGTCCACGTCAGTTGGGTCCCTGTGTGTCAATCTCTTTCAATCATACATCATGTATCATAGACACATACAACACAATGTTTTTACAGGCTGCAGAAAATCAGAATACAGGTTAATGTAATGGACCCAGGAAAAGTATTGCCTGTTTTTGGTGACCTTTGGCAGCTGACACGGACACAAAGACGGACCCACGTGGGAATCGGGATATACTAAGCAAGATATGAAAGTGATATCTTACCGTATTTTTCAGAGGTGATCAATCTCTGTCCCGCCCGTGATGGTTCCTCCTGGTGGCCACTTGGTCAGCTCTCCTCTGTTCACAACCCAGGGCCCCACGTTGGGCTGCCAGATTTTTTGGAATCAGACAAGTGTCTATGCGAGTATCTGCACCTGGCCTAATTTTAAATGTAAATATACGTGCACGTGAAAGAAGAAAACACGCTGACACCTTTTGTTCAGCTAAATTAAACTTATCTTTTATTGCTTGGGCATATAGCCCGCTTTATAATTGAGCATGAGTCATTGTTTGCAATGCAGCATTACAGTAGTAGCTTGTGGTGTCATCTATGGATTGGGCGATCCCTTATTTAAGGGTCTTCTAGCCAGATTCATCTGGGTTTCTCCAGTCTTCTTTGGAGAGCTCAGCATTCCTGTTTTCCTTGATGGGAGGGGGTGTCTGGGGGGGTCATTTTGAGTAAAGTGATTTAGCATGTATGTGTCTACATAACAGAAATAGTCATTTAATTAGCGTATTAAGCAATCCATAACAATACCATTAAGACTAATGACCATCTCTGTATTTAGCTCAATACATGCTCTATCTGCAGGCATTATTTCTAGTGCAAACAGTTTGAGGCCTATGAATAAAATAAAAAAATACACAGATTCTCCCCTCTCCGTCATTGCAAATAATCCCTGTAATTTGTCTAATATATTTTTTTCCTATAATCAGCTGGTCTGCTCAATCATGTGTACGTGGCCCTAAATGTAAAAGTTTACTGGGAATCGGTTCTGAACAAATGAGACAGTGTAAATTCTCATTTTGGGCCACCTATAGACTGTACTCACATTTAAAAATCTGTTGTGGAATCTGGGGAGTGCATTTACAGTAAAGGTGTACTTAAATCAGTTGTTCCCAACTATTTGAAGAGCGAGGGTTACTTAACTGATTTGTGATTTGGCTTTTGAAGAGAGAGGACCACTTAAGTGATATGGTAACCGGTCGCAGGCCACAATAAAAAGGTTCAAAATTTAATTTTTTTTTGAATAGCATAATGAAGATTTTAAACAACAATCAAGATCACCATTTTCTGTTGAACAAATCCCTGTTGGATTTTTGCCCACTATTAGATCTTGCAAGTGTGGTGCACTTTCTGAAAGCAGAATATAATAGAAGACTATAGGTCCGTGCAGCTAACCCACAGGAAAGCCACATGTGCACTGTGCTGCACCAGTGGATCAGTGTGAAAAAAAGTTGAATCGGTTTTAACCCTTTTATAGGAGCTAATTTGCCCACTGCATGTGTTGTTTAATACACCAAACATATTTTTATCCTGTAACTGCTGCTGGCATTGCTCTTCAGGCTGCTAGAAAGGATTAGAGGTGGAGTGCACTTGGTATTGCTGCTTTTGCGACAGGAGCTGGTGCTACAGAGGAAGCATCAGCTTATGTGGCTCCTGCACCCTTCGCTGCCAATGCCGGCTCACTGCACTCCAATGCTCTGGGGTGGCGGGTTTATATTTAAACTTTAAAATGTGAGGAAATTAAGTACAATGAAATGTCAAATTTTATAAAAGGTGTGTTTGTACTTTTGTTTCCTACAAATCTAAGTGACTTTTTTTTAAACAATGCTAAAAATCTAAAACAAAAGAATGAAGTCTTCATACCACACAATTTTTCAGTTGTGTCTCAATAAAGAAACTGCTTGAAGGCTCTAGTTAACAATTGCTCTTATTTTTGAACTTTGTCCAGCACTGTGTGTTTGCTCTCTGTAACATGATCCAAAGAAAGAGAAGGATATTTTGTTTGCTTTTCTGAAAATTCCCAAGGAAATATTCCGATGCAGTTCATGCCAATGAAAAATCCAGTAAAAAAATAAATAAAAATTAACATGGGATCCTTTTTTCTCTATAGCAAACTGTGACCTTTGAAACAGGCTTTTCAAGTGGCAACAGTAGAGACATCAGCATATCTTCCTACTTCTGGCATAGCCTGATCATGTTGTTATACACTGAATACAATTAGCCCTTTGTTACTTTTTAAATCTACATTTGCACCTGCTTACACTTTTTTATAATTATTGTTTGTTTATTCCTGATCAATGCACTTTTTAACCATTAAATAAAATAAAAAACAGTTATTAAGTTATTGAAAGTTATTATTACAATGCACAATAGAAAAAGGGAAATAACATAAAAGATATATCTTAAGGGCAGTATACAAATGATCGCTGCTATAGCTGCGCAATTGGTGATGCAAGGACTCGAGCACTGACATTCTTTTTCTCCTTGGAGCGTAATGCTAGCACTGCAGCAGACACACAGTCATTCCAGAACCCTGCATGACTGTATAAAAGTGCTCTTTTTATACCAACGCTTTACCTTTCCTTTAATGTAAGCAGGTATCAAGTTTTCAAGAAAGGCCTTGGAAGGAAAAAGCTCCCAGCATTTGGTTTGTGATGTACTTAACAATTAATGTTAAGCTTAATAAAGCAAGTCTGTGTTTGCTTACATTTAAATTGTAGCAACAAGTTACATTTAAAAAAAAGTTTTGTAGGATGACTCTAAAGGCGAAACTTTTTTTTTGTATTTTTGAATAGAGTGGAGAGAAATTAGAAAATCTGTCAGGTTTTTATTGCTCCCTGCACTCCCATTAGGGAGATTCACCCTCTCTATGGCCTCGTACACACGATTAAATATATTTGTTCAAAACGGTCTGTCTGCTGGCATTTTGGTTTGCTCGCGTGTACACACGAGCAAACCAAAATCCCCGCCAGCAGACAGCGCGCTGACGTGTCGGTGACGTGGCGGTGACGTTGACGCCGCCACGTCACCGCACCAGGAAGTAAAACACTTCCGCGCATGCGTCGAAATCATTCGGCGCGTGTGCAAGAAGACATGTCTGCTGGTTAGCATACTAACCAGCAGACATGTCGGGCGGATGGGTTCCCAGCCGACAGATTTCAAAGCATGCTTTGAAATCTGTCGGGTGGCCAAATCCGTCTGTTTGCCTGTACACACGATCGAATCTGTCTGCTGAAACGGTCTAGCAGACCGTTTCCAGCAGACAGATTTGATCGTGTGTACAAGGCCTATTTGTTCTGTTTACCTTTATCACAGTGAGTGAAAGTTAAAAGAAAATCACACATTTTGTGCTGTCGCAAGAGCAAGAATAAAGGGGGAAATCTACCAATGGGGCACATTCCCTCACTTTGGAGGGATTTCCTTAATTTTTCTGTTTTAGCTGTGGGACAAGAAGTGAGGGAAATCTTTCCAAAAGGGATGCAAAAAACTAACAGGGGTTATAACTCTCCCTATGCATGAGTTTAAAATATTTTGTTAGTATTTTGTTAGTTTTGTTCTGGTTTTGTTATACAGTGCCTTGAAAAACTATTCATACCCATTGAAATTTTCCACATTTTGTCATATTACAACCAAAAACTTAAATGTATTTTATTGGAATTTTATGTGATAGACCAACACAAAGTGGCACATTTGGGAAGTGGAAGGAAAATGATAAATGGTTTTCAATTATTTTTACAAATAAATATGTGAAAAATGTGGCGTGCATTTGTATTCAGCCCCCCTAAATCAATACTTTGTAAAACCACCTTTCACTGCAATTACAGCTGCAAGTCTTTTTGGGTATGTCTTTACCAGCTTTGCACATCTAGAGAGTAACATTTTTGCACATTCTTTGCAAACTAGATCTGTCGGATTGTATAGAGAGCGTCTGTGAACAGCAATTTTCAAGTCTTGTCACAGATTCTCAATTGGATTTAGGTCTGGAACTTGGCTGGGCCATTCTAACACATGGATATGCTTTGATCTAAACCATTCCATTGTAGCTCTGGCTTTATGTTTGGGTAAGGTGGAAGTCTCTAGTGTTTTGCAGACTCTTAATAGGGTTTCTTTTTTTTGCCCCATATTTGGCTCCGTCCATCTTCCCATCAACTCTGACAACCTTCCCAGTCCCTTCTCAAGAAAAGCAACCCCACAATATGATGGTGCCACCACCATGTTTGACAGTGGGGATAGTGGTGTGTTTATGGTAATATGCAGTGTTAGTTTTCCGCAACACAGAGCATTTTGCTTTTAGGCCAAAAAGTAAAATTTTGGTCTCATCTGACCAGAGCACCTCCACATGGCTTCTCGCAACTGCAAATGGCTTTCTTTCAACAATTAATTTCTTTTTGCTACTCTTTCATAAAGACCAGGTACACACGACCGTTTATGATGAAAAAATTCAATTTGTGAAGACTCCAGAGCATTTTTCTTGTCGTGAACATGCTCTAATTTTTCCTCGCCGTTTTTCACGTCTTCGTTTTTTCATGTCGTCAGAAGCAGATTATGAGACGGGAGCACTCATTCTGGTAAAACTAGCTGTCAGGGATGTCCAACACAGGCATCCAACACAGGTTTAAACAGATCAGTGGGTTGCACTTAAAGAAACAGGCACAAAAGTAGGTGAGAAATATATATTTATTAAAGATAAAGGCACACGTGCAAACCAAACAACAGCAAACCAAAAACAAGCAAAGCATACAAGAAAACACAGCAACCCTCAAAACGCCTAATCTAACTACCATATTTGCTGGCATATAAGACGACTGGGCCTATAAGACGACCCCCTAATTTTCCAGCTAAAATGTTGGTTTTGGGATATACTCACCGTATAAGACGACCCCTCACTGTGCCATTATACATGCCTTACTGTGCAATTATTACATGCCTCACTGTGCCATAATTGCATGCCTCACTGTGCCATAATTGCATGCCTCACTGTGCCATAATTACATGCCTCACTGTGCCATTATTACAAGCCTCACTGTGCCATCATTACATGCCTCACTGTGCCATCATTACATGCCTCACTGTGCCATTAGTACATGCCTCACTGTGCCATTGCCGACCTCACTGTACCATTCCATTCCCTGCCTCGACGATCTCTCCACCTTCTCCTGTTTGCAGAGTATGTCAGACGGCGGCCATCCATTATTCAAAAGCCACGCCTCCACCTCAGTCTGTTCCGTGATAGGCGGAACACTAATTTTTCCAGCAGAGCCTCTGTTCAGTGTTCAGCCTATCATGGATGTCCTCTCGTCTGAGGCCGAGGATGAGAAGGCATCCGTGATAGGCGTCTGCTGGGAAAATTAGTGTTCCGCCTATCACGGAACAGCCTGAGGAGGAGGCGCAGGTTTTGAATAATGGATGGCCGCCGTCTGACAGACAGGTACCCAGCGTATAAGATGACCACTGACTTTTGGGGCATTATTTTAGATGCAAAAGGTCATTTTATACGCTGGAAAATACGGTAACTAATATATACAAAAACAAGAGCATATATACATAATCAAAGCAGGGATGAGAGACAAGGGGGAACATGCAGCCAGATTGAGGGAGCAGTGGCAAGGGGAAGCTGGAATCAGGGGACAGGACTCAAGGACTGGGTACAAGGTACAGGAAACAGAGTCCAGGACAGGGCAGAAAGCGGATCAGGAACATATTCAGGCAACAGATTAGGTCAGGCAGGAACAAGGCTAGCAGAAAGGGTACTGAAGCCCTGAACCTCAGTGAAGGGCGGGCTTATATACTTCCAGCAGCTCACATCAAGTGCAGCTGGGTCAAAACCGATCGTTAGTATGCAAAAGCATTAGTTAAAAGGCGCATGCTCTGAATCAAGTCGACGCATGCTTGGAAGCATTGAACTTCATTTTTTTCAGCACGTCGTTGTGTTTACGTCACCTCGTTCTGACACGATCTCATTAACCGATGGTGTGTAGGCACATCAGTCCATCAGTCAGCTTCATCGGTGAACCAATGAAAACGGTCCATCGGACCGTTCTCATCGGATGGACCGATCGTGTGTACGCGGCCTAAGGGCTTCACAGAATAGAACCTCTGAGGGCTCCACAGAACAGCTGTATTTATACTGAGATTAAATAACTCGCAGGTGGACACTATTTACTGATAAAGTGATTTGTGAAGGCAATTGGTTACACTAGAGTTTAGTTGGGGGTAGCAGAGTAAATGAGGCTGAATGCAAATGTATGCTACACTTTTCAGATATTCATCTGCAAAAAAATGTAACAACTATTTATCACTTTTCCTTCCACTTCACAATTATGTGCCACTATGTGTTGGTCTATCATATAAAATCCCAATGAAATACATTTATGTTTTTGATTGTAACATGACAAAATTAGGAAAAGCGTAATGAATACTTTTTCAAGGCACTGCAAAGAGGGAAGAGATTTGTATTTGCCTGAGCATAAATTTCTAGTGAAATTCCAGAATTCCAATTCTGCATTGAACTGATAAATTTTGGTTAAACTCCTGGTCAGAAATGTTGATTAAGTGTGCAACGGATCGTCACCGATCCATGATCCGAACGGGTCACCCCGTTTGGATTGGCACACCCCCCGCGGAGTGCTCTGGAGCCTCGGCCTAGGAAAGTCCACGTTTTCGGCCTAGCTCCGGAGCGGCGGCCATCTTGCTCCACCCAGTGTGCTTGCCAGAGCCCAGTGCACAGCGTGACACACCTCCCCGCCTCAGCGCGCTGACTTCAATAGTCAGCACGCTGAGGCGGGGAGGTGTGTCACGCTGTGCACTGGGCTCTGAGCTCTGGCAAGCACACTGGGTGGAGCAAGATGGGACCACAGACATGTGGAGAGGAGACATTAGATCTACACCTGCCGGTAGGAGATGCTTGGCTGTCTGTACACCAGAGGAGGGGGGCCTGTGACACCAGAGGAGGGGGGCCTGTGACACTAGAGGAGGGGGGCCCTGTGACACCAGAGGAGGGGGTGATACCAGAGGAGGGGGGCCCTGTGACACCAGAGGAGGGGGTGACACCTGAGGAGTGGGGGGCCCTGTGACACCAGAGGAGGGGGTGACACCTGAGGAGTGGGGGGCCCTGTGACACCAGAGGAGGGGGTGACACCTGGGGAGTGGGGGGCCCTGTGACACCAGAGGAGGGGGGCCCCTCTGACACCAGAGGAGGGGGTGACACCTGTGACACCAGAGGAGGGGGGAGCCCCTGTGACACCAGAGTGGAGAGGGACACCGATGATACTAGAGTAATGATAGTGATTAGGGGGCAAGCGGACATCTTGTTACACCCAACAGAGTTTTAGATTCAGTTATTTTTATCACAAAACGGAGCTTATTTGCTTAAATACAGGGGGCCAGATCCACCTACATCGGCGCATATATAGACCGGCGTTGCGCATCTCTTTTACGTTACGCCGACTCCAATTAGAGGCGTAAGCGCTGTATCCACAGAGTATTTGCTCACAATTTTCCGCCTGCGCGACGTAAATTCCGAGGCCTAAGGCTGCCTAATTCAAATTGGGAAGGACGTGGGTGTGTTCCATTGAAATGAGCCGTGACCACATGCAAATGAAGGGCCGGCCGGACTGCGCATGCGTGCATGACGCAGACTATGGTCAGCACCTCTCTGCGCATGCTCAGAACTCGGCCTGGCGCAATCAGTGAGATAGGAACTAGGCCCGGTGAACTTAGTGAGCTACGCCCAGTGCTTAAATAGGCCCAGAGAAACGCCCTTCCATTGCAAAAGTACATCCAATTTGTTTCCCTTCCTGAAGAAAGGTGCTTTTGTTCCGTTGTTTGTTAGTGTTTGTTGGTTTGTGTCGTGTCTTTGTGGTTTTTTGGAGAGTGATTTGGAGAGTGTTTTTTCAAGATGAGTGAAAGGAAGAGAAAGTTGAATTACTCCTTGCGCGAGAGGGAGATTATTATCAGGGCCATCACCCAATTTGGGCGATTCCTGCATGCCCCAGAGAGTGCCAACACCACCCCGGCCAGGAAGAGACAGATCTTACAGGACATCACGAACGAGGTAAATTCGTTGGGGGGTGAGACGCGGACCCGCCAGGGGATACAAAAGAAAATTAACGATCTCAGGCGTGTGGTCCCTGGGAAGCTGTCCCAGATTGCAGCACATGGCAGGGGCACTGGAGGGGGACCACCATGCAGTATAAGGCTGACTGATGAGGAGCGTGCGGTGGCCCAGTGCTTCAACAGGCAGCAAGTGGAGGGGCTGCCTGGTTTTGACTCCATTGAGGAGGCCGTGAGGACAGGTATGTTTTTATTTTTTTTCTATCTGGTGTGTAGCATGTGTGTGGGGGGGAAGGGAATATGTGGCAAGTGTGTGGATCCTCCAACCTGTGAATGTTTTGTGTCATCTACAGATGTGCAGGAGGGTGCTGGCCCATCTGGCCAGTCCGCACCATCCCCGAGACATGAGTCTGAGGAAGACCCCCAGGCAAGCCTGGAGTCCTTTGAGGAGGAGGAGGAGGTTGAGGAGGAGGAGGTGATGTCAGGGAATGATGTCACGCTACATTTGGAGGAGTCTCCCCCCTAGGGCTGGCAGCAGCCAGGCCTCCATCAGGTGTAGCCCCTCCCACTCCTCCCCCAACAGGGCTCCCCCCAAGGGGCTCCTCTTCTCCCAGGCCACAAGCATCACCTGGAGGCAGGAAGGCGACCCACAAAACCAGGGGGGTGGGCCGAGGTTCTGCCAGCAAACCTAAGTAGGGACCAGGCCCTTCACACCCGCCATCTGGGTCAGGTCACCCAGAGTTTGGGGCGGATGGAGGAGAGCCTGTCCTCCATCAAGGATTCAGTTGGGGACATGGATTGCAACTCCCTGGCTCTTATAAACTGCCTAAACGAACTGCAGACTACCACAGCAGGCGTTGGTCAGGATGTGCGGGCCCTCACCCAGGCTGTCCAGGCCAATACGGCAACCCTCAATGATGGCCTGACCAGAATTGCCGTGGCCTTGGAGGGCAGGCCGCCAGGTGGGCAGAGACCAGGGGATGATTCTCCTTCCCCTGATTTCCCCTCCCCCATGAGTCTCCCCTGAGGAGCCAGAGCCGTGGCCGCCCCAGGCGTGGGTCACGCCAGCGGCGTTAATTTTTTTGTTTATTTCTGTGTTGAATTTTATTTGGTTTCTTTGTTTTTTATTTTTTTTGGTTTCTGTGTTTGTTTGTTTTTGTTTTTACAGTAAATGATGTTTGATTGTTGAGGTGACATTCCTGACGGAAAAGGAGTGATCCCCAGGTCCGTGTGAATGGTGTATGAATGTACAGTGACATAATTGGAGCCTTGGCGTGGCGTTGCTGCTCACAAGTCCTGCATGGTGGGCTTGTACCAATCCAATTTCATGAGGATGTGATGTGTCTGTGCTAGGGACCACAGTGGTGTGCATGCATGCATTCTCATTGTGCCATGATTAATGTGTGTGTTTAACGTGCAAAGATGCCTAATGCGAGCTGTCTCGGGGTAGCCTCGGTCAGGGGGGGATTGTCTGGTTCGGGGGTCAGGTCATCACGTATGTCAATCTCCAGGCCCTTTCTCACTGCAAAGTTCTGCAGCATGCAACATGCACCGATGATCTGGCATACAAAGTTTGGGGAATACAACAGGGTACCCCAGACTTATCCAGGCATCGGAAACGGGACTTCAGGAGGCCAAAGGTGCGCTCCACCACTGCACGGGTACATGCGTGTGCTTCATTGTATCTTTGCTCTCCTGGGGTTTGGGGGTTCCGGAAAGGAGTCATGAGATGGGGTCCCAGTGCATATGCAGAGTCACCTGGAAGGGAAAAGACAGGAGGATGTTAGTAGTGCATGTGCCCCTTGTAATGTCTGCATCATGGGGGGGACAGACATGCCTGACTCCCATGTCACTCACCAACCAGCCAGCTGTCCCCATACATGTTCTGTTCGAATTCCATTGGGATGGGGCTCTGATTGTATATGTAGCTGTCGTGGCTGGAACCGGGGTGTTTGGCACGGACGTGCCACATGAGGCCTTGGGCATCGACTATCACCTGTACGTTGATGGAATGCCACTGCTTTCGATTGCAGTATATGTGCTCTGTCTCACGGGGGGGCTGAAGTGTCACATGTGTGCAATCAATGGCCCCCACGGTGCGTGGGAATCTGGCAATTCTGTAGAAATCTGTCATTGCCTTCAGCCGCAGGTCCTCCTGGGTGGGTCTGATGATTTGGTTGGCCATGCGTCTGAGGATTGCAGGGATAACATCTGCTCATGGAGGATTGTGCCAGCCACCACTCCACTTGTTCTTTGAAAAGAGCCACTGGCAAGGAAATGAAGTGTTGCCAGGACCTTGACCAGTGGCTGCACTCCATGTGAGCGTTGTGTTGGGCTGGTGATGTCCTCCTGCAGGGTTGTGGTTAATTCCATGATGGCATGAGGGGTGAATCTGAAGATGCGATACACCTCAGAATCACTCATGCCAAAGATGTCTATGCGTGTGCGGTATATCCTCTCCCCTGCCCTCCTCCGTGTCCTCCTCCTTCTGCGCTCATCTAAAGTCAGTAGTATAGCTATGAGCAAGGATGCCCCTGGCATGTTGGCATACAGATTGTTGTCCTGCAAGTGTGGCTGTTCAGCTCGTCCCTAACGGTGTTGCTTTAGCTGACATGTAGACGTCTGGTGCAAATTTAAAGCTGCTTTTATAAGGACTAACTTTAGACCGGACGTGCAGCTGATGCGCACAGGGCGTAGCCTGCGCCGCACAAACGTACTTTCTTTCTCGTACATCACGGGACACAGAGCGGCATATTCATTACTATATGGGTTATATGGAGTACCTTCAGGTGTGGACACTGGCAATCTCAAACAGGAAGTCCCCTCCCTATATAACCCCCTCCCCTAGAGGGAGTCCCTCAATTTTTTCGCCAGTGTCTTAGGTGTTGGTCACGGAATAGCTTTGCTCCACATCCTTGGGATTAAGGGCGGGCTAACCGGATCTGTCCAAGGAGCCTCAGTGCCAAAGTGGACAGTACCCGGGCCCCAAACCGTGGGGTTTTGCCTATAATGCTCCTCTTTGGAGGGCTGGACCCTGGGCCCAGGACTTGGAGTTCGTAAAGACCATAAGTTCCTGTTTGCCAGGGTGCTATATAGGTCCAGGACAGTGGGTACCTTCCAGGACCAGGGCCTGAAGGTCTACTACGCTACCCACGGAGATGGGAGAAGATTGGACCGTTTTGCTAGGCAAACGTCCTGCAGCATGGAGCAGGTAAGAGGGGAGCCTGCGAGACTTGGTTCGACAGCAGGCTCTCCAGGGAGACCTTAAAGGTGGGTAGCCTAAGTATGCTCTGCATTGGCAGCCTTGCTCACTATGTCTGAGAGACAGGATGATCTCATTTCCCCCATCACTTGGTCCCCCTGTCTAAGAAACTTTAGCGTTTGCTAGCTACCTGCTGCTTTCTTCCCAGGGCTAATAAGGATCCCTATGGGGCCTTTTGGAGAGTCCTACCTGGCCGGGGGTTTGATTCTGCCGCCTGAAGCTGCAGTCCTGGGTCTCCAGCAGCGCGGCTCCTCCATGTGCTTCCTTCTCCGGCATACGCGCGCGCGTCTTATAGACGTTTTCGCGCCGTTCGGAGGGGAGGGCGGGGGGGGGGGGCGTGCCTGCAGCGTCATCAGGGGCGCGCCTTTATTGGCTGTTATAACAGCAGGCTATGATCATTGCTCAGTCTGAGGCTGATCTGGAAGGGAGAGGACGCAGAGCGGCAGAACAGTGACTCCCGGTGGCGGAAGAGGGGTAGTACATGCTGGAGTTTGTTCCAATGCTTTTGTGTTAAGCCAAAAATCCCCTTTGGCAACATGTTGGAGGCTGGCAAACTAAATTTGGGCGACGCTTACAACTTCTTGTGTATGTACATCTGGCAAATAAAAATCTTTAAAAAAAAAAAAAAAAATTTGGGCGACGCTGTATGTTTAAAAAAAAAAAAAAAAAAAAGTTATATATTATAACAAAAAAAAAAGAGAACATACGGGGCCCCATCGGGTTTTAGGCATTAGTGATCTATTGTCCCCTAAACCCTAGTTTTGTACTCCTGGCCACTACAGTCGGTTGTTGTAGGCGGAGTCCCTCGATTTTGTATTATGGCTTCCAAAGGTTCGGGATCAAAAGGTACAAAAAAGACCAAAAAACAAAGGGGTTCCCCCTCTGATTCTGATGATATGCCGATACTTTCCCCGCAGCTTATTCCCATGAAGGTCGCCTTGGATGAGCCATTGGGGGGGTCTGGTGCTGAGGCTGGCCCAGATCAGCCCAGCCCTGTGTTTATCACAGAGGAGATGCTAGCCGTCTCCCTAGGGGGGCTAGAAAAAAGATTAGCAGCGATGATCGCTAGCTCTATTCCTGGCAAGAAACGGGCTAGATCCCCATCGCCAAAAGGTGTATCCTCAGATGCTGAAATTCTCTCTCCGGAGGAATTGGAATCTCAGGAGGATCAACTAGACCGGAACCAAGAGGGTTCAGGGATTGAGGAATCTACCTCTGAGGAACCATTTTCAGACTCCCAGACAGAGAGACTGTGGGTACAGTCTTTGACGGACATGGTCCGCTCGGCATTTAATTTACCATTGCCAGAGCCTCAGGTTCCTGCGGTATCCTCTCTGGGCTCTTTGAAAGCTCCTTTGAGCAACGCGGTTTTTCCGGTCCATCCTCTGTTGGAGGAATTGATCTTTCAGGATTGGGTACGACCGGACAGGATTTTTCTGCCGCCTAAGATATTTTCGGTCATTTACCCTATGGAGGAAAAATTCTCGAAGAGGTGGAAGCTCCCAGTGGTGGATGCAGCCATCTCATGTGTGAATAAATCACTAACTTGCCCGGTGGAAAACATACAAATGTTTAAAGATCCGGTTGATAAACGGTTAGAGACACTTTTAAAGGCATCCTTTGCTACGGCAGGAGCAGTGGTACAGCCAGCTGTGGCTGCAATTGGAGTTTGTCAGGCGTTAAAGGACCAGACAAAACAAATGCTTAAAGACATGCCTACCCAACAGGCAGAAGAGTTTTTTGACATTCCCAGAGCTCTGTGTTTTGCGGTAGATGCTATAAAGGATTCCATCCAGCAGGCCTCTCGTTTATCACTATTTTTGGTGCACATGAGAAGGCTCTTATGGTTGAAGAACTGGGCGGCGGAGCCCCCATGCAAAAAGCTTCTGGCAGGGTTTCCCTTCCATGGAGGACGACTCTTCGGAGAGGATCTGGATAAATACATTCAGACTATTTCAAGTGGCAAAAGTACCCTTTTACCAGTCAAAAAGAGATTCCGGGGTCCTACATTTAAAAGGCAGCTCTCTCCTGTCTCAGGGCCCCCAAATTCCAGGCAGTATTGACGGCCGCCTGCGCGATCAAACTTTAACAATAAATCGCAGGGACAGGCCCCTGGAGGTAAGAGGCCATGGTATCGCAAGCCGACAAAGCCAGCCCCTAAGTCTGCCTTATGAAGGGGCGCCCCCACTCTCGCGGGTGGGGGGAAGGCTTTGTTTCTTCTCAGAAGTTTGGGAAGCCAGGATCCCCGACAAATGGGTCCGGTCGTCTGTAACCACAGGCTACAGACTGGAGTTTCTAAAGTTTCCTCCGCCTCGTTTTCAAGAGTCAAGGCTACCAAAAGATCCAGCAAAGAAGGCCTCGATGCTGGCAGCTTTGGATCACCTGCTTTGCCAGGGGTGATAATAGAGGTACCAGCCCAAGAGCAGGGGCTAGGTTTCTATTCCAATCTCTTTGTCATACCAAAGCCCAACGGCGATGTCAGGCCAATCTTGGACCTAAAGAGTTTAAATGTTTACCTAAGAGTTCGTTCCTTCCGGATGGAAATCCGTCCGGTCAGCAGTCGCCACGCTCCAGAGGGACGACTTTCTGGCTTCCATAGACATAAAGGATGCTTACCTTCATGTACCAATCTTTCAGCCGCATCAAAGATTTTTACGCTTCGCAGTGGGGCAGCGACACTTCCAATTCATGGCTCTCCCCTTCGGGCTGGCCACGGCCCCCCGGGTATTCACGAAGATCCTAGCCCCGGTTCTGGCCAATCTAAGGATCCAAGGGGTCACAGTCCTAGCATACTTGGACGACCTTTTAATCATAGATCACTCACGGCCGTGTCTGGAACAAGCAGTAAACCTCACGGGTTCAGTACCTCGAGAGGTTCGGCTGGGTCCTAAAACGGGAAAAATCAGCGTTTCATCCTACAAAGCAGTTGGAATACCTCGGCATGAGGTTAGACACAGAACAGCAAAGGGTGTTCCTGCCCCTTGTAAAGGTCGAGGCTATCAAGGGGTTGGTTCAGTTGGTTCTAAGCAAGAAAAAACCAACTATTCGCCTGTGTATGCGATTACTAGGCAAGCTAGTGGCCACGTTCGAGGCAGTACCATACGCTCAGATCCACACTCGCGTCCTACAGGCAACCATTCTAGCAGCCTGGAGCAAGAGAGCACATGCCTTGGAGTCCCCTTTGACGCTATCATCAAGGTCCGACAAAGCCTGGCCTGGTGGTTTAAACCCTCAGAATCTTCTGAAGGGAAGGTCCTTCAGCCCCGTTGTCTGGAAGGTAGTTACCACAGACGCCAGCCTGGCAGGCTGGGGGGCGCCCTTGGAGGGGTTCACTCGCCAGGGAACTTGGGCGGAAGCGGAGAGGCAGCTACCCATCAATGTCTTGGAGATCAGAGCTGCTCGCCTAGCCCTCCTGGCATGGACTTCCAGATTACAGGGGTCCCCGGTGAGAATCCAGTCAGACAATGCCGCAGCGGTGGCATACATAAACCACCAAAGGGGGAACCAGGAGTCAGGCCGCTCAGAGGGAGGTGAGCTTGATTTTTCAGTGGGCAGAGGTTTATGTACCCTGCATTTCGGCGATATTCATTCCCGGAGTGGACAACCTGCAGGCAGACTTCTTAAGTCGCCAGATTCTGTCGCCGGGGGAGTGGTCTCTGCATCCCCAGGTCTTTCAGACAATCTGCAGAAGTGGGGAATGCCAGACATAGATGTAATGGCATCCAGGTTCAACAAGAAACTAGACAGGTTCGTGTCTCGAGCAAGGGACCTCTCCTATGGCCTGCGGAACCGATGCGTTGGTTTGCCCTTGGCATCAATTCAAACTTCTATATGCATTCCCCCCGCTACAGTTACCTTCCTCGCCTGTTGGCAGGATCAGAGTGGAGCACAAGCCAGTCATTCTAGTAGCTCCAGCTTGGCACCCGGAGGACATGGTACTCACTAGTCCTGAAGATGGCAGTGGGAGACCCTTGGACTCTTCCTCTACGACCAGACCTACTCTCACAAGGCCCGATCCTCCACCCTACATTACAGCGTCTAAAATTTGACGGCCTGGAGGCTGAATCCCTGATTCTCAGGGGTAGAGGTCTGTCTAGGAGGTAATTCCTACCCTGATTAGGGCTAGAAAGCCGGCCTCCAGGGTGATTTATTACAGGGTGTGGAGGACCTACGTAGGCTGGTGTGAATCCAAAAGATGGAATTCCCGCAAATATACCATTGATAGGGTGTTAACTTTTCTCCAGCTAGGAGTGGATAAAGGCTTGGCATTAAAGCGGATCTCCACCCTAAAGTGAAGATCCGCTGATCGTAACCCTCCCCCCCTCCGGCGTCACATTTGACACCTTTCAGGGGGGAGGGGGGTGCAGATACCTGTCTAAAGACAGGTATCCGCACCCACTTCCGGCCCGCAGTCTCGGGCAAAAGACGGGCTTTTCCCGTTGTGTGCTGGGAACTCTCAGCTCCCAGCACACAGCGGGAGCCAATCGCGCGGGCGCAGCGCGACTCGCGCATGCACCGTAGGGAACCGGGCAGTGAAGCCGGAGCGCTTCACTTCCTGGTTCCCTCGCCGTGGATGGAGGGGGGAGCAGCAGGGTGACGAGCGATCGCTCATCCTCTGCTGCGGACGCCGCTGGACTCCAGGACAGGTAAGTGTCCTAATATTAAAAGTCAGCAGCTGCAGTATTTGTTGCTGCTGGCTTTTAATATTTATTTATGGTGAACCATCCGCTTTAAGCACAATCAAGGGACAGATTTCAGCTCTGTCAGTGTGGTTTCAGAGGCCGCTGGCCACCCACTCGCTGGTTAAAACCTTCATACAGGGGGTCTTGCGTATTAATCCTCCTGTCAAGGATTTGTCCATGGGACTTAAATCTTGTCCTGTCCACTCTACAGAAACAACCCTTTGAGCGTTGGCTGAGATTCCTTTAGTTTTACTGACAAGAAAGTTGGTATTCTTGGTCGCCATAATTTCGGCCAGGAGAGTGTCAGAGTTGGCAGCCTTATCGTGTAAGGAACCATATCTCGTTCTACATAAGGACAGGGCAGTTCTCCGGCCCCCATCCTTCCTTTCTACCAAAGGTTATATCCAATTTTCACTTGAACCAGGATTTGGTACTTCCATCCTTCTTTCCGAAACCCACATCTAGAAAGGAGGGGTTGCTGCATACCTTAGATATTGTCCGGGCCATGAGGGCCTATCTTAAAGCTACAGAAAAGATCCGGAAAACAGATGTGTTGTTCGTTTTACCAGATGGCCCCAAGAAGGGGCAAGCAGCTGCAAAATCCACCATCTCGAGATGGATTAGACAATTAATCATTCAGGCCTACGGTTTGAAGAGGTTGCCTCCTCCTTTGTCGGTAAAAGCCCATTCTACCAGGGCCATGGGCCATGGCGCCTCCTGGGCAGCACACCATCAGATCTCTATGGCTCAGATATGCAAGGCGGCGACGTGGTCATCAGTCCACACGTTTACAAGGTTTTATCAACTAGACGTGAGAAGGAATGCGGATTCAGCCTTTGGGCAGGCAGTACTACAGGCTGCGGTTTAAGATCCTCGGGATCGGGGGCACCCTTGGTTGTAAAAAAAAAAAAAAAAATGTCAAAATTATTTCTTGACTAAGTTGGATTTATTATTATTATTTGAGTATACCTCTAAATTAAATCCCTTTTGAGAAGATGTCTCCCTCCCCTCATTAAAGCATTGCTTTCGGACATCCCATATAGTAATGAATATGCTGCTCTGTGTCCCGTGATGTACGAGAAAGAAAAAGGGATTTTTTAATACAGCTTACCTGTAAAATCCTTTTCTTGGAGTACATCACGGGACACAGAGCTCCCACCCCTCTTATGGGAACATGTTTTGGGAGGCATACTGCTTGCTACAAAACTGAGGGACTCCCTCTAGGGGAGGGGGTTATATAGGGAGGGGACTTCCTGTTTGAGATTGCCAGTGTCCACACCTGAAGGTACTCCATATAACCCATATAGTAATGAATATGCCGCTCTGTGTCCCGTGATGTACTCCAAGAAAAGGATTTTGCAGGTAAGCTGTATTAAAAAATCCCTTTTTTGTGGATGGCCGTATCTCCCTCATTTGCGAATTTGCATAGCAAATCAATGGTGTGTCAAGCGCATTTTTGCGCCTACGTTGCGCCGAAGTAAGTGTAATCTTTTTACGTCGGTCGGGAAAATCTGGTTTTCATGCGTATCTTGTTTTGGGGATACGGCGCATAGATACGCAGGCGCATATTTACACTTACGCCGCACATCTCGAGATACGCAGGCGTAAGTGCTTTGTGGATCTGGGCCAGTATATGTAAATCTGACGGACTGTTTACATGTTAAATTTTAAAAGCCGCAGCAAACCTGCTGACCTTACATGCTTGCTAATGTGACAGAACACCTCTGATTTTCACATTTATCTAAATGCGAAAATTGGAGGTGTTCTGTCACATTATCAAATAGCAAGCATGTAAGGTTTGCTGCTGCTTTTAACCACTTGACCACTGGGCACTTAAACCCCCTTAATAACCAGACCAATTTTCAGCTTTCGGTGCTCTCACATTTTGAATGACAATAACTCGGTCATACAACACTGTAGCCAAATGAAATTTTTGTCCTTTTTTTCCCACAAATAGAGCTTTCTTTTGGTGGTATTTGATCACCTCTGTGGTTTTTATTTTTTCCGCTATTAATGAAAAATCACAAACATTTTGTAAAAATATGAATTTTCCTTCATTTCTATCATAACATTTTGTAAAAAAACTAATTTTTACTCATAAATTTGGCCTAAAATGTATACTGCTACATATTTTTGGGTAAAAAATAAATAAAAAAATTGGATATTATTTAGTCTGGGTGAAAGTTATAGGGTCTACAAGCTATGGTACCAATTTCTGAAAATTGATCAATTTGATCACACCTGAAGTACTGACAGCCTCTCATTTCTTGAGACCCTAACAAGCCAACAGGCGGCACTGCAGTGGTGCAGGTGGAACTGGTGTGGCACTGGTGGGCACAGATGGCACTGGTGGGCACAGATGGCACTGGTGGGCACAGGCAGCACTGGTGGGGCACAGGCAGCACTGGTGGGGTGCAGGCAGCACTGGTGGGGTGCAGATGGGAACAGGTGGCACTGATGGGCACAGGTGGCACTGATGGGCACAGGCGGCGGTACTGGGCACAGGCGGCACAGGTGGCACTCGTGGGCACAGGCGGCACTGATTGGCACTGATGGGCACAGGTGGCACTGATGGGCACAGGTGGCACTGATGTGGTAGTGTTGTGGCACTGCAGGGGCACTGGGTGGGGCAGAGGTGGCGCTGGGTGGGGCACAGGTGGCACTGCTGGGGCACAGATGGGGCACTGCTGGGCACTAATCTCTCTCCTCTTCTCTCACGCTGCAATGGTGTGAGGAGAGGAGAGAGATGACCTACACTGCCCAGTTTGCCCTTACATTTGTGATCGCGCCGTCATTGGACGGCGCGATCACGTGGTAAGGAGCCGCTACCATTGGCTCCTTACCGAGAACACTGACGCTGCGGGTCCCGTGGACCCGCCGAGCGCCGTGACCGCGTGCCGGGTTTGTTTACACACGTGATCGCGCCGTCATTGGACGGTGCGATCACGTGGTAAGGAGCCGCCGCCATTGGCTCCTTACCACGATCACCGATGCTGCGTGTCCCGCGGACCCGATGAGCACCGGTGATCGCGTGTGCGCACCCGGTCGGGCGCACACACCCGACTCTAATGGAGGACGTCCCTGGACGTCCTGTTAGAGTACAGGAACCGCCTTATAGACGTATTTCGTCTATAGGCGTTTATTATAAGGCGGTAATGGTTAAAAATTTTACATGTTAACAGTCTGTAGTTTATACTGTTATTTACAGTCAGATTTACTTATACTGTATTTAAGCAAATAAGCTCCGTTTTGTAATGAAAATAACTGAATCTAAAAACACTGTTGGGTGTTGTAACAAGATTTGTCTTTTTTTTCTTTATTGCTGATCCGAAAAATGATCCGATCCGTGACTCCTTATCCGAGGATCGATCCGATCCGTGAGTTTTTTGATCCGTTGCACCCCTAATGTTGATGCTAAGCCATAATGCCTCACACAACCTTTGACCCTAGTTAGGGCCTCACAGCAGCCAATAAAGTGTGGTAGGTAGATAATCCAGACCCTCACTACAAAAGGGTTAAGAGTAGCCATAGTAACAGTGGGATAGAACTGTTTAAGTTTGAGGCAGGGGAGAAAACTGACCAGATACATAGGGAAAAGATTAGGTAGGGGTTTTAATTTCAGTGCATTGCATTGGTGGTGTACATTCTTGTGTACAGATTATCACAGATTATTATTTATATTCTTTGAGACTACTGTCTACACAATATTACTAAAAGTATTGGGACAACCTTCCTTTACACATAGGTTACCTTCTTCCAGCAGAGAGAGCCACACTGTACCCGCACTACCAGAGAGAGAGCCACGCTGTACCCGCACCACCAGGGAGAAAAGCCATGATGTACCCAGACCACAAGAGAGACCCACACTTTACCCACACCACCAGAGAGAGAGACACTCTGTACCCACACCACCAAAGAGAGCCATGCTCTACCCACACACCAGAGAGAGAGAGAGCCACGCTGTACCCGCACCACCAGAGAGAGCACCATGCTGTTCAGTACCACCAGAGACAGAGCAGGTCAGTGTCACTGGGCAGTGTGGGCACAATAGGAGACAGAGTAGTACTAGCATTGTATGGCCAAAATAGGACTGGGACACCTGTGATAAAAATGGGACTGCACTGTAAAAGGGCACTGTAATCATTGCAGGGCCCTTTGCAGTGTAGTCCCTTTATAATCACAGTGTCCCTGCTCATTACAGTGTGGAGGACCGACAAACCCCCCCCCCCCAGTGACCGGGCTGCTCAAAATGCCCAGGCCTATTTTTTGTCCCAGTCCGGGCCTGGTTGGGAGCATGAAATTGTCCAAATGTCTTGGTATGCTGACGCCTTTAAAAGTTCCCTTCATTGGAACCTAGGGCCGAGCCCAAACCCTGAAAAAAAAAACACACACTATTATCCCCCTCCACTAAATGATTTGGACCAGTGTGTCTGTGTGAGCTATATCTACCCCTCCCTCTTGCCACTATTTGTAGTTAAAAAAAGTATAATAATGGTTACTGGCAGCCCCTTTCTTTTATTCAGGTATAATGCACTGTAAGTGTTTTTTTTTTTTATAAACTGAGGGGCTGATTTACCAAGCCTGTGCGCCATGACTCATGGTGCACAAGCAGGAGTAAAACTGTTTTTGACATTTACATTTACAAAAGAGATACACTGCCAGTGCAGTGTATTTCTTAATTTACTAAACTGGCTAATGCGCCCAGAAGAGGGCGCACGGCACGCCAGTACAGAGCTGGCGTACGGCATTTAGTAATGTAAACATCGGGGATTTGGGCGGGGAGTTTATGAGGGGAGGGGAGGGGGGTGATGCAGGGGAAGTGAGGTGACATGTGTGTTTTGAACGTGTGTGACGGGCCGAATTGAAAGCGAAAGTGACTTTTGAGAAGCGATCCCCGTGTGCTTGCAAAGTACGCCAGAACCTCGGAGAAGGTTTCATTTGCATACTGGGCATGCGCAGAGGGAGATTTCAGGGAATGCCGTGCGCCGCGTCAGTACGCCGAGAAATTCTTGATAAATTCCTTGTGGCGTAGCAGTGTTTGCACTGCGTAAAGCGGCGCGCACGGCAATCTCCGAGCTGTTCTCGGGCTGCGCTGACACTGAAGGGGAAACTCCGCGCCAAATTTCAAATTTGAAAACGGCGCGGGTCCCCCCAGG